>VWZI01006231.1:128758-168591 GCA_013396835.1 Psilopogon haemacephalus | reverse complement strand
TTTTTATTTTAAAATTTTATTTTATTATTTTATGTTATTTTTTATTTGATTTAATCTATGGCTCTTAATTGAAAAAAAATAAAATAAAATGGATGAAGTCAAGATTTTGCCCCAACGTAATCATTATAATTTTAAAATTTGATTTTATGCTTTTTTTTTTTTTCTCCAACTTTTTCCTCCAGTGGTGACAAGCCACAACATGAAAACTCTGTGGCTAACTTAGGCAGATGGCAAATAAAATCCCTAAGAAATGTTTTTCTTAAGTGCTTGAGGAATAAACAGGAAAAGCTCTAAGAGTGGTAAACAAACTTGGAGGAGAGTTGATCAAATAACCAAGAAGCAACACATGAATGTGTAGCTTATCTTGAGAGAAAGGTTTGCATTAAAAATCCGTTGACTTTTTGTAATCTTCTATAGGGAAAACCTTTGATGGTTCTGAAGAGACCTTGAAGGAAAATGAGAGCTTCAGCTATCAGGTGCAACAACCACCACATGTTGTTGAAGAGAAGTACACCTCTAGCAGGCAGTTAACAAAGGCCAATGAGACACAAAGAATGATTTGAAAATATAGCTTGGAGGAAGGCTTGGAGGATGACTGCTGAAGGCTGAACCCACCAAGAAAAAAAAAAAAAAAAGCTGATAACTAATCATAAAATGATTTAAGTTGGAAGAGACCTCAAAAATCATCCAGTTCCAACCCCCCCACCCCAGACAGGGGCACCTCCCACTAGAACAGGTCCCTCAAGGCCTCAGCCAACCTAGCCTTAAACACCTCCAGGGAGAGAGCAGCCACAACCTCCTTGGGCAACCTATTTCAGTGTCTCACCACCCTCACCCATAAAGGCCTTCCTCCTAACATCCCACTCAAATCTCCCCTCTGCCAGTTTAAACCCATTACCTTTTGTGCCAGGGGCTGGAAGGTCCCTTGAAGGATCATCTGAGCACATCACACTGGAACACTTCCAGATGGTTCTTTAATATCTTCAGAGAAGGAGACTTGGGCTAGACAATTAAGAGCCTGAAAAAAATAAACAGCAGCAAACAAACCCCAACCAACCGTGGCACATGCAGTGGCAGCTTCTCAGTCTTGACTCTAGCCAGCAATTTTGAGCGATGTTCAAATAAGCATCAAGTCCCTGCCCTAGCAAGCCGGGGGGCCACCAGGCCCCCCGGCCTTTAAGATCACCTCCACCATTCACCCAGTGCACACCATGAGGACTCACCAGTGGCGACGGGAGGAGGATCCCTCTGCCCAGATGGGCAAACTTGGAGTCTCTGCCTTTCCTGGGCTGATTATAAAGGGGAGTGGGTAAGGAGTGCAAAGTGGTCACACCTGAGGTGGGAGGAGACTCAACAGGACCCAGGTGCTCTGAGTTTTGGGGGATAAAAGGGAAAAAAAAAAAAAAAAAGCTGATAACTAATTAAAGGGAGACAAAGACTAGGGAAGTGTCAGGAGCTTGGGCTGGCTTAATAAAACAATGCAGAGTGGATTAGACTTGAAAACACTTGACAGGAAATCACAAAAATAGCGTGGAAGCAAATAGCAGACCCTCTATTGATTCTGACTGCTGTATGTTGCTTCTTGGCTTTGCACCTCCATAAAGTGCCTGGTTCCCTCTCCCTGATGACATCCTCTCAGGTGTTGTGTGCTGCTCTTGGGACCCTTTGGGCTGATTAAGCCCAGCTGCCTGACCCTGACCTTTCCTCCTAGCTCAGTGTTCCAGCTCCCTATTATTGTGGCTATGCTCTCCTGAACACATCCTAGAATTTCAACAACTTTCTTATATATATTAGGGAAGACACAGCTGGAAGCAGCATCAAGGTGCAACCTAACGAGTGCTCATTGAGCAGGAACAATCCTTTCCTTCAGTCTACTGCCTGTGCCTGTGTTGATACAATTCCAGATTTTGTGGATTTGTAGCTGCTTGTGTATACCTACTGCTCCCCAGGACTCCCAGGTCTTTTTCAGGAGAGCCACTCCCCAGTCAGCCAGTCCTCAGCATCTTCTGCTGAGTTTGTCCCAGGTATAGCAGGTTGCCTTCACCACAGTTGTTCCTGTTGGTCTGTTCCTGCACTCTGGCTGTGTCCTTCTGAAGTGCAGCACTGCCTTCGAGTATGTCACCTGCTGATGGCACATCAAGTCTTCTCCTACTCATCCACACTGCAATCCAGCAGGGGAAGGGAGAAGACAAAGAACACTGCACACATAGTGCCTGGGGACTGCAACCAGATAATTACTTTAAAAATATATTTTAATTACAATAGGTTCATTAAAGCAACATCATATACTGAAACAATGTGAAATACAATGTGAGAAGCTTCTAAAAACTGTCATTCAGTGGGACTGAGCAGGGTGCAGGCCATTCAGATGGTGTTGTTTTTAGCCACAAGCACATTAATTTACTTCTGAGACAAAAATAATTGTGACAGTCTCCTTGCTTTCAGGATTCACCTAAATCTATCAGGTCTGTCATGAACTGTCTTTTCAAACAGCAGCAAAGTCTTGCTGTATCTGTGTACGTGACACTGGGTTATCATTCTGCAGCCCAGAAGGGATGGAGCAATGGGCTTTGTGAAATACACAAGGTATAATTCTCCTTTTTGCCTTCTGCACAGATCAAAAAACCAGGATGTGAATGGAATGAAGTTCAGACACAAAAGCAAAATGAAATAATAAAAAAAACCCCTCTTTGCAGTTCATGAGGTGACCATGTGTAGGCTCTTAGTAATTTATGGTTATTCCACAATGCTGCAGAAGATTAGCCCAAGTTACATTAGCTTACAGTGCTTGCCTCTCACTCTGGATAGTGGGACAAGTATTGATGTGACAACAAATTAAGTGAAAATTTTTTTTCACTCTATTTTTTTTCCCCCTGTTGGATTAAGTTGCAGTGTTGTCTTTTAAATAATGTTCAAGATTACTTCCTGGGCACATGACGTTACTGGAATTTTGGTCTGGTTTTTTTTTTTTAATCCTAGTTGCAAGCTTCCTGTTTTGCTTCACTCTGTACATGACATACTCCCAGAGTCATCTCACTTTTAAAAACATAGTGCTAAAACTTTTGAGCCAATGGAAGCAGGTAAAAGTCTATTCACAACCTGCTGGATTAGAAACCAAGTTTTCTATTGAGATTGTTTGAACTCATTGGCCAGGCTACAGGCAACAGCAGAAGTCAGGCGAGGTGAAATTCACTGTGCTTTGTGAAAGAGATGTGTAGCAAAGAAGAACTTAAGACCACACACAAGGCAGTATGGGTTTGGTTTTAATCACATTTATATCAGAGCAGTTTATAACAGCTATGTTCAGTCAAGGAACGGAATTCTGCTATGTGATTAAATATATTAAGTCACAAAACATGGGAAACAAATGCCTCATGTGAAACAATCAGCTAAAAATAACAGTCTCAACAGGCCCAAGCCACAGGTGAAAAATTAGCACTCAAACACAGAATTTGTTAATTAAGTACTGGAATTGCAAGTGAAGCTTATAGACAACATTCATAGTTTCTTTAAATATTTATATCTAACTTTCATGATTTTTTTCACCACCATCCCCGTGAAGAACCTGCCAATGCAGCTGCCCTCTTTACAGAACATAAAACGACTGTTAATAAAGAGCACTGAGTCCTGAATTTCTGAAGGACATCTGCACAATCACATTGGAGAGCTAAATGCTGCTCAGTCTCCCTTTAAAGAATATTCTCTGCCAGGTTTAATAATTTTTTTCTCACCTCACTTGCCATGGTCCCCAATTTAATAGATAAATTGGAGTGACTCCTCTCAGCTTGATGGCTGCTGAGGAACTTTTATTCTCCACTTTTTTAGTATGAGGGTACCCAAAGGAGACTTTTAGGTGACAGTGTGCTTGAGGCTTTGTTACAAATCTCAGTATCCCTTTGTCTACATCCCTGTTCTCAAACTAATGTTTGAGGAGAAAGTTTTCAGGGGTAAAAGGGAGTGAAATAATGAAAAAAAAAAAACAAACCCAAACAAAAAAACAACAAAAAAAGAAACTTCCTGAGAAGATGAATCTATTACTAATAAAAATTTTCCTGGTGGGATAGATAAACATTTGCCAGAAACTTGCAGAGGCATGGCTGGTACTGCCTCCTGAAATCACCTTCAGGTCTATATGGTTTCAGATTAAACAGTTACTATCGGCTACATGACCTCTGCTGATATTTTAGCTTTTATAAGAGCCAGTGCTTTGCTGAGAGCTGTGTTCTGTAATCAGGCATGAGGCTAATCTCCTATGTCTAGCAGAAACTACACAAGTCCACAGTTTTCTTTCTTCTGGCTTCAGCTGCTTATCTTAGGTTTTAGAAAATCTGACTATGAATGGTGATCATTTATTTCCTGGAAAGCTTAACTCTGCTACTGTATCAAAGCTGACTCAGCACTCACATCTGGTTTTAATGTAGTCATAGAAAACAAAGTGGCCACATAACAATCTATCTTTGAGCATGCAAAGTCATGCAAACTGTTTATGACCCCAAGATCCCTAATCTGTTGGAGAACATTTACTTTGACTCATTTTTCCACCTTTCAGAAGAGAGTCTGATTGAGACGGACACCAAAAAGAATAAAACAAATTAATATAGGCATTTTCTCAAGAATATTGTTTCTTAGAAAGAGGGAGTTTCAATGATGTAAAATACTGGAATGAAAAATTATTTTGATGGGAAAACTTCCAAGAAAGATCTGTCCCTTAAATAAGAATGAATATGACTTCATGCATATTATTTCAGAACTCTTCATATCTTCCAAAGTCCACATTTTAAGACTGACAGTAGTCTCAAAAGTATCTCAGTAAGAAGAGCATTATGAGGCTTTACGCTTATTGAATTCTCATGTGCTCAGTTTAACTTGGAGCATTCAGCCTCAAGTCAGAGAGTTAAAGCAGAGCTCTATCAGACTGGCAGTCAAAGAAAAATGCAGGTGGGAAGGGACCTTGTGAGGTGTCTACTTGCCAGGTCTTCAGTCCAACCTCCTGCACAAAGCAAAGTCAGTTCATGCTTAGGCAGGATGCTCAGGGATGTATCAGATTATTCTTGAAAATCATCAAAGACAGGGACTACACAACCTCTCTGAGCAACCTGCTCCACTACTTAAATAACTCTTACATGGCAAACTTTTTCCTGAGCCTGCCCTGTTCCAATTTATGACCTCTGCTTACTGATCCTCAGCCATGCACCTCCATAAAGAGCCACCTTCCATCTCCTTGAAGACTTCCCAGCAAGGCACTGGTAGGGTCTGCCATTGGGTCTCCCTGAAGTGCCCCTTTTGCAGAATGACAAGCCCAGTTCCTCAGCCTCTCCTCCCAAGGCAATTACTCACCACTAAACGTTTCCCAGGCTATTTGTGCCATGTATTGGCAGGTCCAAAACTACATGCAGCATCCAGACACAACCCAGTGAGTGCTGAATGAAAAAGGTGTGGCATAGTAAACCCAGTAGTGGTAGTGAGTAGATAAAATAGGAAGAAACAAATTCTGTCGTTGAAATAGAGCACCTGCCACTTGCTAGACAAAGTGGTGGCATGTGTTTGAGCAAATAAGGTTAGGGAAGATTCTCACTACAGGTTTGCATTGCTGTTTGACAGGCTGGATGTGGGCTGCTGCATCTTCTCTTTAGCTGGTTTATTTTAAAGGTGCTGCTAATTTAAAGGTGCTGCTTGTTCTCTGAAGTATCACCATGTGGAGAACTTCAGAGGAGCATTTGAAGACAGAAGTGATACTGCCACACAGCTTAGCTACAAGCCGTTCCCAAGAGCTGCTTTGTTAAAGCTCTAGTAAATGAATCCCCCAAAACTGAAACAGCAAAAATTAAGACACCTCTTGGCCAGCCATTTTTAGTTTGGCAGTTAACAGTTATACAAAGAGTGAAAATGCTTCTATATATTCAGGGACAAGCCTCATTTTTTTAAAAAAAGGTTTTTTTTTGATGAAGCTGTCTCTGGAGCACTGTGGTTCACAAAGCACCTGAAGGTGGAAAGAATGTGTGTTATAACTATGGTCTTCTGAGACAAATTCAGTGCTAATGATTCATTTCTAAAGAAACAAGTTATCACAGGAGGAGGTAATAAATACTTAGGAACATTGAGAAAGGGAGGGAGTATAAAGCAAAATTTAGTTATTGCTTGTAATCAGTTTGCTTCAGAATGCCTCCTGTGATTTAGACGTACCTGTTGGTTGCTTAGTTTAAAAGGCACAGGCTCTGCTGTTGGGTTTTGACCTCAGAGCTTTAACATTTGCTGAAAGAAGGTTGGAATGAGGTGGCTGCATGAGAGGATAAGACATAATTGCATTCCTCTATCCTGTTTTTGTGTACATAAGCGAAGGGCACAGGTGCCCAGTGTGTGGCTGGGAGGCTGAAGTAAAACCAGGAGTGTTTCTAAGGGCAGACTGGTTTTGCACATGGAGCTTGGGGCAGGTAGTGAGTTGATTCCATTGCCATAATAACCCATGCTCATGTTGTCCAAACAGCTCCTCTGCTTGTGTTTGGAACAAATGGTTATGAGGCCTACTGTCTGTGTGCAGGTTAGAAGCTGTTTTTTGCAAGACTGGTCCCAAGCTGTTGTTTGAAGTCTACCATAAAGATAGTGGCAGGCTCACAAATGGTCAGTGACCACTGACCAGCTAATCCATCTAGTCTACATTCCAGCCAAACAGTAAGCAGTACCCATGACTGAGGCAGTAAGCATTTCTGGGATGGAGGGAAAACCAGTAGTGATCTTTATTTTTGCATTTCATTTTAACCACAATGTTTTCTAGTGCTTTCTTCAATCACTTAAAAAATGCTCTGGAGGTAGGGCTATGACCAAAAATCCAAGCCTAGTGGGTGGCTGCTCCACAGCCTGTTAAAACTGAGTATAATTCCTTAATTTTCTAGATTTTCTAGATTTGGTATTCTCTGCAGATTTCATTAGACCTAATTGTCCCCTTCTTTCACTTGTCACTGTGATGGAAGTTCTAGTCCTTGGTAACTTAAGAGAATTTGAGCTGTGTAATTAAAACCTGATATTTAAATGATAGAATTTTAACTCATAGAAAAACATATCCAAAAGACTGTGATCAAGCATGTTATTTCACATGTTACCTGCCAATCTAAGTCTCCTATTTCCCATTCACAGTGCCAGAAGGCCATCTCGGTGCTGCAAGTCGGTGGACAGTAGACATTCCTCTGAAGATGGTGTTTCAAGAAATATTAAATATTAAAAAGTTAAAACCTAAGAAAACAGTAGCAAAAGAGAGAGAAAAAAGTTCTCCCATCAGACCAATTGATTCTAAGGGCAGGGTCACTGAATGTAGCATTATTTCTCCTGGTCATGTTTCTTTCCTACCAGGGCTCCAAAGTAAGCTAACTGTGTAAGCAGGATTGAAATACACAACCCCCTTGTGACTGGAAGCAGTAAAGCATTCTCCACTTGCGGTTTTCTTCAAATGAGCCTGCATGGAATATGTGTTTGAAAACAGTGAAACTCTTTATTAATCAAGTACTTCACTCGCCATGCCAGCATAAAGTTTCATTTATGTCAAAACTCCCTTAAAAATGGTTTGGAGTAGTGTCTTGTACACAGACTTTCAACAGAAGAAATATTTTTGGAATTGTAAATACAATAATCGAGGCAAATATTTGCACCGTTCGAGAAGCTGCTCTAAGATCTTTGATCATAGGCTACAACTCCAACATTTTAGTTTGGTTTCCTACTGTATGGAAATCAGAAGGTTATATAGCCCTGCATCTAAAATTCAGTGTTGGGCAAGCTATCCTAATTACTGGAGGAGAGCTTTTGCTGACCATATCCTGTTTTCATAACAAGTGTGTCAACAATACATGAAATAACACTAAAAATGTCCCCCATTAGCGATATCTAAAAAGAAACTCATATTTTAGCATCTGCTCAGTTACCTGGTGTGCAAGATCTCTTTGAAACTACAAGTAACTGTGTAAAGGAAGATAGCTTTAAACAGTTGTGCTTTCATTAAATGGAGACCTCTAACAGTGTTGAGCTGGAGATCTCCATTCACAACACCCTGCTTTCCAGACCAAAGGCTCTTGCAGCCACATATGCAAGTGAATGGCATTTTACTGGTATTTTTTTTGCAAATCTGGGAGACAAAATCCATGGCAAAAGCTAGAGAGAGGATGAGAGTATCGTGTCTGCCCAGCAGAAGTACACAGAGCAAAGAGAAAAGTCCAGAGAGAATGAGCTTAACATTTCTGTGAATAAGATTGCATTATAGAAATGCCTGAATTAATTAACCTCTGTTTCTCCTCCTAGTTGGAAACAACCTGAGTCACCTTGGACATTTTTCTGAGCACTCAAATGAGAAACGTGATCAGCTCTATTCACAGATAGCCACAGTGGAGTTACTAGACTGGACTCTGCTTTCAGTTGAGTCTGCTTTTTATCTAAAATGCATGTCTCAGCTAAGACATAAAAAGCTGGTGCAGAAGGCAGGAGCACTGAGCAGCTGTGGGGAGCTCAGCTCCAGGGAGATGGAATCATAGAATGGTTTAGGTTGGAAGAGACTTCAAAGATCATCCAGTTCCAACTCCCTGCCATAGGGAGGGACACCTCCCACTAGAACAGGTCTCTCAAGGCCTCATCCAACTTAGCCTTGAGCATTTCCAGGGAGGGAGCAGCCACAACCTCCCTGGGCAACCCATTCCAGTATCTCACCACCCTCACTGTAAAGAAATTCCTCCTAACATCCAGTTTAAACCTTCCTTTTGCCAGTTTAAACCCCCCTTTTGCCAGTTTAAACCCATTACTCCTCATCCTGTCATTACAAGACCTTGTAAATAGTACCCCCCCAGCCCTGCTGTAGGCTCCTTTCAGATAGTGGAAGGCTACTACGGGGGGGGTGAAAAAGCCTGTTCAGTTCTCTGTGTGCACACCATTTCACTATGGCCTCAGCATGTTTTCTGTGAATATTCCATAGAAGCACCACAGTGTGAAATTCTGTAAAATGCTGGCTAGCTGGCATAAGGACAGCAAAATCCAGCCCTTTATTGTATATATTTATTTGCACAAACTGTTTTCTTTTTTCCAGAGACTTAAAATAAGAGCAGCCACTGCTCATTCATTCACTAGAAAAGACTGGCTGATCCTTTGACAGGTACAGCAGAAGTTATTTTTCATTGTGGCATGAACAGTTTGTTTTGCTTTACAAAAAAGCACTTCGCACCAAAGCACGGCCAGGAATTATCATTCTTCTTCTGCTTGTACAGGTGCACTTTCTGAATTAGGCACACAGGCTCAGGTGGGCTCCTAATGGAGTGATGACACTAACTCTGCAACAATAGAAGGGGCCTCCAGGGATGCTGGTAGGAATGTGCTTTTTAAGAGGGCAGCAACTTAAAGCATTCTGTGAAGCTGACGAGGCTTTATACCACCTCTGTAGACTTCTTCGGTGCACAAATAAACACGAGTACAGTAAGACCCATCAGACTGCGGGATTTAAACCCAGCAGCTTGTGAGGGAAGAGTTTGCAGGGAGTCCGTTTTCCTTTGTTGTTTCCATCTATCCATCTAGGTAGCTATTTATTTATTGAAAAAGGGACCTGGACTCTGCACAAGAACCGCCTGTGTGTTTATACGTGCGCGTGTTTGAACAGGGTCAAGTACAGCCATGTGAAAGAAGGAGTCATGGCAAAACTGTTTATTGCGATGTGTGAACGAAAGAGCCATAGTATAAATAGTTGTGTGAGTGGCAGGGGCAATGAAGCCTGGTTTCCTGCAGAGTTAATGCTGAAGGCTCAGATCCCGTGCGGATTCACTGGTGTCCGGCAAACGCTCAGCATAACATTGCTCTGTGTGAGTGGGATCAATATAGTCTCTCTCTTCTCCTCAAATGCTTATTTTAACAAAACTTTCAGGGACTGAAAAGCTTGCAGAAGGGAACACTTCTGATGAATTTGTGTGGCTACTGCATTCAATTCTTGTTAGGAGGTGCCCAGCAACAGCAATACCACAAATGCCACATTTGTATAGGAACCCAAAATGTCAGTTACAATGAAGATGAAAGCCTTTGTTAGAGTGTCTGAAAATTCACTATTCAGGGATGACCCAGATGTGTAGGATTCATTTCTTATTCACTCTTTCTGCTTGTATTTCTGCAGAGCCAGGGACTGTGGCTGCTGTTCAAGCTGATTGTTGCATCAAAATGCCTCTGAAACATTGGTTACTGTTCACGTCTTCATAGAATCAGCCAGGTTGGATGAGACCTCCAAGCTCCAACCTATCACCCAGCCCTATCCAGTCAACTAGACCATGGCACTAAGTGCCCCATCCAGGCTTTTCCTGAACACCTCCAGGGACAGTGAATCCGCCACCTCCCTGGGCAGCCCATTCCAATGGGAAATCAATCTCTCTGTCAAGAACTTCCTCCTAATATCCAGCCTATACCTCCCCTGGCACAACTTGAGACTGTTACCAGTTACCATTCATGTTAGCATTCAGCAAGTTGTAGAAGTTCCTTCGAGTTGTTTCTGCTATCATGGCAAGGGAGTTTAAATGTGATCTCATGAAAGCCCAGAGGTACATTTTGAAAGAAAATCACAAGAGCTTTACTTTTCTTGGTCATCTCAAGTACTGTTCACTCCAAAAACATCAATGGTAATTTTTTTGACTTGACTTCTCTCTTGAAGACCCATGAGATGTTGTGGATATCCTTGTGTTCTTTATGTATTGCAGATATGAACATCTTAAAGTTAGTAATGTGGATTTCTTGCTTTTAATTGTCTCCTGAAAATGCTCATAATGACCAGAAGCCTCAAGTATGCTCTTTATAGTGATGATGCAGTGCCCATCAAACCCAAGGCAGATTCTCTATTAGCATTGTGTATTCTCATGCCTGTCCCCAGCAGGGCAGCTCAGCAAGTTGCTGGGCCACAGTCAGGTGAGGATGTTCAGGCAGCTTAAAGTGTGGTCAGCAGTTGTGTCACTGCAGCTTCAGGGGAAGATTTCAGTTTGGGGATTCACAGTGGCTGTCCAGAAATACTTGTGAGAACAACTCTGCTCCAAAAGCTGTATTTGGCACTCTGCCTGTACTGTTTTACAGGGACAGATGTACAATGTTAGGGGCTATGCTTATATTCCCAATGGTCATAAATCCCTGAGAAGAATATGCTGATACAATGGAAACACTGCAGATTTCATGGAGTACGAGTATGAAATATAACACACACACACATATATATATACACACACAGATATAAAGAGAGAGATTAATATGATGTTGATTAACAGCTAATGCTAATATGCAAATAATGGACAAAACAAAGAAAGTAGATATTCTGGCTATCTGAACATTCTTGTGAATGTGTGTTAAGTTTAGATATGTTTTAGAGGACTCTGTAGGAGCAAAGTTCCTCTAGCACCAATTCAAGTCTATTTTTAGCAGGGCAGTCGAAGAATTTCCTGCAGCTGAGACGAACCTGAAGTTTTTACAATACCAGTTTTAGGGCCTATGTGTGAATTATTCAAAAGTGTCTGGGTGATTTTGGACTGCAGATTCGACGAAAGTCACTGGGAATTTTGCTCCTAAAATGCTTTAGCACTTTTAAAAATTCCACCCAACCACCTCTAAGTTTAAAATTAAGCTACAAAATGTACTTATACAAGAGTGAGACTGTGATGTGCACTTCTGCTTTCTTTTGAATCTACATTTGGAAAGTGTTTAAAGATGCATTTTCTAATTGCTGGTCCTGGAAGCTCATGCAGAAATCTGAAAATCAGCTGCTTTGTTTCGGTTCAATCACAAGTAGAAAAGTGTATATATTAGAGTGATATAGGTATAGATGATATAAATATAGATATAGATATATAGAATAAGCCAGGTTGGAAGAGATCGCCAAGAGCCTTCCAAAAACAAACCTAACCTAACCCAAACCAAACCAAACCAGCAATAGCAACAAAAAAAACCCCCAAAACCCCAAACCAAACCCAAAGATACAGACTTTAAAAAAAAATATTTGTTTAATTTCTTAACTTTTAAACCAGTCTTCCCAGCAGTTGTGTTACTCGCCCAAATGTCATATTTGTGGTTCAGGGACAGTCATCTTTTTGCAGTTTCCATGGTGTTGCAGTCATTGCTTACTGTGCAGCTCTTTAGATTTCAAGGGGAATGACATGTTAGATTTCCAATACGATACTTGAGCCTTACTGACATCATTATTAGATAAGGTCCTTAGAAGTCCTCTTTCCATTATATACCAGTCTGGACAGGCACACAGGTAAATTTGCTGTGAGTGTGCAGCAGGTCCAAAGCCTCTGGATATGTTGGACTGACTGCCTACACACTGAACAGATGTCAAGCCCATATAGGATATGTCAAACCTGTTCCTGATGTGTCACAGGTGCAGAATGATTTTACTGCATGCACAGTCAGCTCAGCCTACCTGAGAGGCACTGACCTCACTGACCCTGAATGTGTGGGCTTGCTTGCATGGATTTCACCTGAGCATCTCCAGCTGCCATTTGTGAGAGAACTTGAGGTGTCAGATAACTACTGGGCTGACCAGTTAGCCACTGAAAATCAGGACAGGTACATGCAGGTACAGCAGGGCAAGGGAGGCGATTCTCCCCCTTTACTCTGCTCTCCTGAGACCCCACCTGGACTATAGTATACAGTTCTGGAGCCCCAACACGAGAAGGACATAGAACTGTTGGAGCAAATCTAGAGGAGGCCACCAAGATGCTCAGAGGACTGCAGCAGCTCTGCTGTGAGGAGAGGCTATGAGAATTGGGGTTCTTCAGCCTGGAGTAGAGAAGGCTTAGAGGACACCTTGGAGTGGCATTCCAGTATCTGAAAGGGGCCTACAGGAATGCTGTGGAAGGACTATTTACAAGGTCTTGTAATGAAAGAACATGGGGTTAATGGGTTTAAACTGGAAGAGAAGAGATTTAAACTCGATGTCAGGAGGAAGTTCTTTCCAGTAAAGGTCGTGACACAGTTTGCTCAGGTAGGTTGTGGCTGCTCCTTCCCTGGAGGTGTTCAAGGCCAGGTTGGATGACGCCTTGAGTGACCTGTTCTAGTGGGAGGTGTCCCTGCCCATGGCAGGGAGTTGGAACTGGATGACCTTTGAGGTCTCTTCCAACCTGAAGCATTCTATGAATCTCACTTTTACCCTAGACAGGATGGTAGGAAAGCAGTGGTCATGGCTGGCCCCATGTTATGACATTTCTGAAGGAGTCATGGCAGAGCTCTCATCTTACTTCTTTCACCTAGCAACCTTCTTTGAAATAAATAGCACTTACAGTTAACACATGGCTTGCTAAGGCATAGTACTTAGCTGTTGAAATTAGTACTATGGACTCTTCAATTTTATTCCTCATTTGGGAAAATTACAACTTCTTTGCCTCTTGGGCTTCTAATGAAGCTTATTTGATATTTATGAAGTGCTGGACATGTAACTGGCAAAGCAATGTTCAAAGTACTTCTTCAGCACTGGCCAAAAGTAGCTTAAAGGAGCAGGTTTCTCTTGTGAGCTTTAGAAGCACGGGAAGGATCCATGCTATTGTACGTCCTCAGTAGATGGGACACAACAGTCACCTTTGTGATCCTGTTCTTAAACAGACTTCCTTGCTATTGTCTAGGGGCTGAAAATAAGAGGAAATTCCTTTCTTTGGTCCCAGTGAAATGAAGAAAGTTGAAGCTGAAACTTTTCAAGGGAAGAATGCTGATATGTTCAATGCATCCTAGACGAACTGGAACAAAATTCTATCCAAGTACCTTGGGATTTACTAAACATAATTCTATTTTTTTCAGAGATTTTAGCTGAGGTTATCCATCCTAGCATCTCACGTAGGCTGAAGCAGGACAATGATTCCTCTCTTGATGCACTAGGACCGTATTATCCCAGTCTTGAGTTCCTTAGAAGGCATATATTGAACTCATTGTGGTTCAGTACATTTAAGACAAGTCTTCTGGAGACTGTTGCACTTGCATAGGAAATCTCTAAAAGAATGTGTTTAAGAAATGGCTTTGGAATGAAGTCTAGCCATCACAGGTCATTGCAAATCATTTTGAAATGGGTATGTCTTTCCCCCTGAGAAAATCATGACTACACTATGGCCAGATTCATTTGCCAAGCAGTCTGGCTTGACTTGAAGGTGAGCTCTCTCTAACCTGAAGTGAATTAATACTACTCTGTGGTGCTAAGAAAGGCAGGTTGCTTTTCCAGCCATTTGTGCAACTGCTGAAGTTGTCAGCCACTCCTGCATAGGAACTACTTCTGCTTCAGCACATACATAATCTTTTCATTGAGAAGATGGAAATAAGATGCTAGCTTTTATCCTTGGTTTGAGAACTTCAGGCAGTTCTTCTTTTTTTCCACTAGACTCTATAACTGATTTATGTATTCCTATTTCTTCATAGCCAGACACAGAGCTTATGAATGGATATACAGAAGGTAGGTGCACTCCGTGTGTTTCTCCTTCCAGGCAAAAGATTTCCTTCTGACCTTTCAGTCATACCCAAACAGAGTTTAAATTTTGCCTGTGGAGTACATCTGGGTGGAACTTTAGGTGCGTAATCTGCCTGGCATTCGGTCATCTTATATTTTAAAACACTTTGGCTTTTAATGTTTTGGCTCTGAAGGAGGGATTTTGATCCCTACACATTTTGAAACAGACTTCAAATATGGCCTAGGGAAAATTAAAATGTTGCCATATATGGAAGAAAGTTGTCAGTCCCAGAGCATGTTCTAGATGGTTGCTTTGCAATGTACGGGGGAAAGAGCTGGGAGTAGTTCGTTTTATAGCTAAAATGAAAAATGTAGGGTTTGTAATACATTGAAAACATGATCAAGTATTCCCACTGACGATATTATATTTTCATTTATTTCCCATTATCTAACACCAGGCATTTAGACAATGATGGCTGCCTTACAGGAAACTAGTTGGATGGATCAAATTTTGATGGAAAAATTTCAAATCAGGTAGCACAAGTTAAAAAAAAAAAAGGAACACATTTTTTTTTGTTTGTTTGTGTTCTTGTAAACAGAACCCCATTTTCAAGTTATTCCTTGATGTTTAACTTAGTTTGCAACAGTAATTAAAACATTACCATTTCTCCTCCTGCAGATATGAACATAATGGAGACAGGTTCATAAATGGTTTGATTGACTGCATGGGTCAGCCTAGCATAGAAAGGTCCTTTTGAATCAGAGTGTTAGCACAAGAAAATTGAAGTGCTAATCTGAATTATGTGTAGGAGGGAAGAGTCTGAGTGAATGTTTGAATACACTTGAACACATCTTCTGATAACGCTTGTTAATTCATGCTAGCCGAGTGGATTGCAAGTTTCACTTCTGTTTTTTCCCCCACTATTATTGCTATTTGGTGGCCTGTCGGATTTTACTTGTGCATTAGATTTTACTTGTGCACCAAGTAATACTTTATTTACTTCTTTCTTTCCCAAGATTAAAAAAAAAAAAAGCTTCCTGCAATATTCTGTTCCTAGCCGCTTAAAGATTGCTAGGTAACTTTATTCATAGAAACTCTTGAATATTACATTTAGACTTCTTGCTGGCCATAAGTAGACTATAGCTGAACTGAAACAGCCTCCACTGAATTTGTACTTAAAATCATGTTTTTCTTAACGGAGATGTTAATACACCAGGCTCGTACAAACAATAAACGATACTGATAAGTTTAGTTAATAATATAGTTTTATTTTGGGGCAAACTGAAGATCTTATCCTTAGAGTTCTTTATTACACACAGCAGAGTGATGTTTTTTTAATCTGTTTGTTGATTTTAGTGTTTGTACTGTGCCCATCAGAACAGTGTAAAAAGTGTCTCCAGAGTATGCAAGTGCCTAAAAGCATTTAAGATCCAAACTCAGGAAATGAAAGACCAAACCCCCCCACTGTGTTGGAGCCACTTATTTTGGTATGATTTTCTCCAGAAACTACCTGCAACGTGAATAATAAGCCTATGAAAATCAAGGTATTGACGCTTCTTATATATATGCTGCAGAGGAGATTTATTTAGTCATTTTAAAGGCCTGACATGGTCTGACTGTCCTTTGGACCCGGCAGCCTGCTGCAAGCAAGGCAGGGGCTCACACAGGGTAAGAGAGGAGGCACCATCCAGAAAACAGTTTTGACTGATGAGGTGAATTCCTCTGCTAACACTTCAATTTTTACTCTGTCTCTTCTGAAAGACTGACGAATCCTGCATGTTCTTAAACCCAAAGTATTTATCACAGAAACTAGCAGTGATACTTGCCAGGTGAGAAGCAATGGGAATTCAGTGTGGTGGTTGTGTTGCCTGCATGTTCAGTCAATAATAAATACAAGCTATTCATCATATAACCCACATTTAATCAAAATTCCTCCACCTTCTTTTATTACAACCAATAATTAACAGCTTCCATAATCTCACATTAGTTGTAACTGAGAGATCAACACTTACTCCTGTCTGTTTTGGGTTTTTTTTAAATGATATTTACTTAGTGTTGGTGAACATTAAGTTTCATAAATTTTATTCAGTTGCATCTTTGATGAGTCTGGCACAAAATTCTGCAACAAATAAAATCTGGACTTTCATAAGTTGTGGATGCTGCATCCACAAGTTCTCATTATACCTGGCAGCAGCTTGGCATAACACAACCTAGGAAGGCTTTATTGTAGCATTAGGCAGGCTCAGAAATATTCTGTGGTGAGATAGTTTAGGGCTGCTGTCTGAGTGAGAGTGGAAAATATATGAGTCCCTTACAGGGGGAGGACAAACTAGGAAATAATAAACATGCAACCTTGCTTTTAAGATCAAAGCAGAGAGACATTACATGTATTGTAAGCATTAAAACCCCTCAACAAAAAACCTTAAGCACTTTGAAGCTGTCCATTCTTGCGTTATGTTTGCTTGTTCTTTATGTCATGATTCAACACCTTCTGTGAAAATGTTGTTTTAAGAACATGTTTGCTGTTAAAAGCTGCTTCTCCTCATTATGAAATGCCTTGAATGATTTTCAGATCTTATTAAGAAAATATATATATATATATTAGCACATCTCTGCAGTTTTAGCACTTACCACTTATAAAAAAATATTTATAGATACATTGCAATGCCATCTCCTTATTTCATGTTTCACGTAAAGGAACTCTTTTGTTAATGCCTTCATCTGGTTTCTGGGATGTCTAATATTAGTGCTGTTCTCTGGCCACTCTATTGCTGACCATACTTTTTTCTCACTACTCTGAGCACTCCAACAGGAGGTGCTTGCAGTACACAAGCAACAGGAGAATACAGGCTGGTGTTTATTTAAAAGTGTGGACACATCGTATCAGGAAGTCCTGCACTCCAAAGTGCTTAATGATTGTGTACACTGGAACATCACCATATGATTTATTATTGTGGTATGATTCAATGAATTACCTAATGACTTAAAGACAGGGGCTGAAGTCCTTAATTTAAAAAAGCTGTCATCTAATTAAAGGAAGCCTTTCTCAGTCTGGGATCATGGTAATTTTATTTGGGAAAACTGGCTGGTTTCTGTCTTGCTACTCTGATGAAAAAGGGGTAACTGAACCTACATTCCTTTTGCAAACCTCCAGCAAAATCACAAATCAGATCACAGAAGGTGTTTAGTTGTTACTAAAAGGCAGATTCATGCACATTAATTAGAGTTTTACTATCTCCCGTGTACTGGGCTAAATCTATAACTGTTTTAAGAAAATTTTTTTTAATCTTTAAGTTTGGTAGTTTTTTTTGTTTTTGTTTTTGTTTTTGGTTTTTTTTTCTCTGTAAAGAACACAGAATGAATGATTGGTTAAGCATACATTTTATTTATTTCCTCTGAAAGGGAAAAATAAAAAATCTATATTAAGTTCACTAAAATCACTCCAAAACGCTCTCGTCAACAGAGCAACATTTCCCTCTAGTGGCATTCCAACAGCAAGGAATGATTACTACGGTCCAAGATGAGGAGTAAAAGGTAGAGTTAGCCCTCCAAGTGTGTGCTGGTGGTTGGGCTTGGTAGTTTTTGCAAACCCCTCCTGGAGGGAAGAGGCTGTGAATTGCTCTGGAGTCTTACATTCAGCTCCTCCTCTCCACATTCTAGCACCGAAAGCCCCTTATTGTGGTCACTTGAGTGGTGGCACAGTGCAGGTGGGATATCTCTGGGCAGCTGCAGGAGACGTGCAACACTGGTACTATAGTCAAAGCACCCTCTGCCATAATTCCTGCATGTGTCTAGTTTATCTTTTTAATTAAAGAGATGTATTTTTTAAAAAAAGAAGAAAAGTACATACTTGAAAACATAAGGGTTTAGGTTATTTTGTTGTTTTGTCACCAGTTTTGATTTTTTTTGCTTTGTTTTGGGGTTTTAGGTTTGTCAGGGTTTTGTTTACTTTGTTGTGTGGTTTTGTGTGAGCTTTTTGGATGGGGTTTTTTGGGGTATTTTTTTGTGGGTTTTTTTGTGTGTTTCGAGTTATTAAGGAAGAACTATACTGCTTTGGAATATTTGTGAAGAGAGCAGCATGCACCCAAGTGGAAGAGGCAGAGATGTATATAATCATATTATAAAAAGCACTCAGCAGACAGAGGCAGCAGAAAACCAAAGTCCCTTAAAGCCACAGGTCACACAGTGAATGCATCTCAGCCTAGCATAGCCATGGTGGAAATGACAGCAAACTCTAATTGTGATGAGTCCATACGGAACATTTAAGAGGTGTTAAGTTCCTAATTAGAGATCTTCAGGCTTTAGCATGCCATGGTGCACAGACGTATGGCTACTAGGGGCAAAATGGAAGGTGGGTAATGTGGGCGGTCATGATAAAAAGTAGAGTTGATCGAAAACATTCACAAATACCAGACAGCCAGGTCAAGGAGGGGCTGTGCCAAAGTAGGAAGTTTTCTTGGGCACTTTTAACTTACTTCTCTCCAGTGTTTTTCATTTAGACAACTTGCACAGCTGAACCTCAGACAACTGTTGCACTGCTGAACCTCAAGCCCTGTATAATTTTCAGAATGGTGAGTCACATCCTTTCTATCCATAATAAATCCAGCTCTGAATTTTATGCTGAGGAGATTTTGAGTGGAAGTGAGATGTGCTCATTTGCGAGATTTCTTTTTCTTCCTGAAGGGATAGGAAATAGTTGGAAAGAGACTGGAAGTATGTTCATGTTAATAAAGACACAGATAAATGTTCACACATTCCTGTTCTGATGGGGAGAGGAAGAGCAGGAGATTAAAGGAGTAGAGGAGGACAGAGCAGGAGAAGGAAGGAGATGAAAGGAGCGTGCAGATGATGGTGCAAGAAGTGAAACATCTCACACTTGGATAATTTCAGCTTAAGGAAATTAAGCTTAATGTAGTAGTGAATCTACACTATTTGGCAAAGGTGCTATGCTAGGTCTTTAGTAAAGAATTTAAGAGTGTTTCCATCCTTCTGAAGCTGCTATGCAGACACGCCTCCAGCTAATTAGATATATTCAGCAGACATGAGTGCAGTCTGAGGAAATGTATAATGATTAAAGGAAGAACTGCAAATACATTTTATCAGGTATAGTTTCATATTCCACCCCCCCCAAGCTTTTGTCTATTTATGAATTAAGAGTGGGGGAAAAAAGAATTAACAAGTTAAACTGCACTCCATCTCCTTGTGTAGACCTTGATGTTGGAAATAATATGTCTGACCATGTGGCTGGAAAAGTTAGGCAGTATCTCATTAAAGTGAATTCTCCTTGGAAAGAAACGTAAGTTACAGTGCTTTAAAAAAAAAATAAATAAAATTAAACATGATGAATTACTTCTTAAATATCTGCAGTTTTCAAATAGAGCAAGTCCAAACCTTAAAAGCAGGTTCCAGATCCTGTTGGGTAGTTGGTTTAGGCAATTCCACAGCTTAGCCAGGTGAGACCTCTGTGAAGTTCACCAGTGGATGTCCACTTTACTGGCTTTTGGGCGGATTTTGTCAGGACATAAACATGTAATGTATATACAGCCTGTCACAGGAGAGAGCAGATAACCATATGATTTTGTGAGTCAGTGATGTATGCTGACATTTTTATATACTTTCTCTTAGCCACTGTAATTAAAAGCTACTTTCTGTTAAATGCTGCTATACACTTGTTTCATAGACCATTGGCTAGTCTCAGGCTCCTAAACTGTTATTTCTCTGTCTATTCCTCTTACTCAAATATAAGACCCCATAAATCTGTCATCTTTAATGTAGTCAGAACTTGTCACACTCTAAGTGTGCATATGCTTTCCTTTATTTCTGAGCAGTACTGTGATGAGGCTGAGGCTGTGAGATTAACTCCTCATCGTCTTGACAAGCACTAATGCATGCCCAGCCTGCTCACTGCAAGCACTGGGAAATCAGCCTTGTGTTTTGAGGGACTAATCATGGTCACCTGCAGTCTAAAAAGCAAGGACCTAGATTGTAGGGTCTCCGGTTTGAGTTTTTTAGCTCTTATTTTTATACCTCAGTTTTTGCTGGAAGTGCTGGGAATGCTAGAGGATCTCTATTTTTCTTTCCTTTCAGCATTTGCACATTTTTTGTTACCCTTGAGTCATTAAAGAGAGTTCACCATCCTCAAAAATTCAAGCCTGTTGAGTGAAGATACTGAAAATCTCAAGAATATAGTCCTGAATTTTCAAACTTGAATTATAATATCAATTTGCTCACTTTATGATTATTATGAATGCATATCCCATAAATGTGAATGTTTCTATACCTTTTAGGTAGTGTCATTAAACGTATGTTATCTGTTTGTTTTTTTTCCAACAGTTAAAAACCCAGGTGGAAAAAAAAAAGAATGCTTTCTGACTTTTTCTGCCTCTTGATAAGAAATTTACTTTTTCAGAGATTCTCTGTGTGGACTCCTGCCACGTGTAGTAAGTTCCCTTATATGTTGTTCTTTGGGGGCTCTGTTCTCTTCAGATCTGCAAGACAAAAGATAATCCCCAGTCTATCCGATGCTGGAAAAACACAGTGAAAGAATGCAGAAATGTGTGAGCATCTGGCTGCTTGTCCACTTGAGCACAGGCTATAGGGGTCACTGAGACCCCTCAGAGTGCTATTGATACCAGACCCTGACAGGAAGCACTTTGGTTGGTCCCCACAGGACAGAGGCTGATGTACTCAGAGGTGTGTTACATCTTCAAATGCTGAAGCTGGTGACAAAGCAAAGGAAACTTCCAGCCGTTTCCAAATGCTCTTCTCCTTGGCAAGATGTTGAATTGTTCCTATCCCCTCCTGATAACCTGTGGCTCAGGGAGACAAGTGTCTCTCAGAGGCTTTCTTCTTGTCTTTTAGTGTGAAAGGCAAATTGAACTACCACGTGGGGGACTAACTTGTTAAAAACGCGAAGCAATGAGGATGAAAAATATGAGCAGCATAGGGATAAACTGCAGATGACTGAGGCAGGAAAGGGACAGCACAGAAGTGAAGGTAG
The DNA here is from genome assembly GCA_013396835.1 of Psilopogon haemacephalus. Lineage (NCBI taxonomy): Eukaryota > Metazoa > Chordata > Aves > Piciformes > Megalaimidae > Psilopogon > Psilopogon haemacephalus. Next base: position 147,177 of record VWZI01006231.1, on the reverse strand, counting down.
AAAGCTGGTGCTTGGTGTGAACCATGAGCACTTTTGCTTGTGCTTATTAGAGCTGCAAGGGTAGTTTAAAGATTCTTACCTTCTAACAAAAAAACCCCCCAGTTCCTAAAGGTTGATAGGCTGATCAAGGACAAAACAATCTGGAGGGTGGAGAAAAAAGCATTTGTGGCTACACAACTCTTTGAACTCCATTCCTGGTCCTCAGTGCAGTAGCAAGAAAGTGATTATGGAAATAAGAGAATGGGAGATGTTCTAAGAACGCAGTTTCCCAAAGTTTTTTCCAGTTTCACACTCTCACAGTTGTGAACATAGACCTCATATAAGAGACCAGTAGACCTTCAGCAATACTACTTATCCATTGCCAGTAAATACCCCAGGCAGCCACTTACGGTCAATAAGTAATGCACATGTTCATAAAGCTGCAAAGGAAATACTGTTCACACATATTTTGAAGAGAAAAATATGCCAAGGCAGAAGTCTCTTCTTTGTTGCTAGGTAGTTTGATTTTGCTTTAAAGTTAGTTCTCACAAAAAGCAAAGGCTTTATGAACCTCATTAGTCATTCTCCTCTGTTCCTGCCTGTGCCTCAAAATCCTTTGTGCTTTTCTCTCTTTTGTGCTTCTGTACTACTTTCATATATTCCTCCCACGTATATTTCTGTCTATAAGGACATACATAAATGTGTATATAAATAAACAAGCAGCTGGAGGATTATTGTGAAGAAATAGAAATAAAAAAGTATGTGTGGCATTACTTTTTATTGCTGTATAATACTGCATTTAATTACAAGTTCTGGAAGCAAAGATATTTATATGTATAATGTATATTTTATATGTATAATTCTTAATAATTTTAAGAATGAATATTATTTGGATCACCAGAGAAGGGACAATGATAGGTCAAATTCTCTTAAACAACAGAATTTTGAATTTTTTTTTTCTCATCTCCCTAGCTGAGCCCCAAAATTTTTGCAACACTGGACAAGACAGAAAACCCACAATAATGTTTCATCTTTTGCTGAACCTTCTGAGGAGCTGGCATTTCATGCAGGTTGAAAGTTGCACATAGGTTCATTGGAGGAACACATTACTGCCAGATGAGGGTGTGCTACTTGATTAGTAATGTGACAGTGCTGCCATGAAGAAGGTCCCTGAACAGGCAGTGAATCCTGGAGGAAATGGATCTGCAAGTGGACCACGTTGGTGCAGTGGGCTACAAAGACCTGGCCATCCACCAAGATGAGAGATGCTCTACAGAAAACTGGAGAAACCCAGGCTTTTCTTGATGAGGTTGTCCAGGAGCAAATATACCCCACAGCTATGCCTTGTGGTGCTGAGCTGTATGACGAATTTTAGTCTAATATCAGAATCTTGAACAATGTTGACCTAGAATATAAAGAAAAGGAACCCGGCAAAGACTGTGAATTCAAAACAAATCGACTGAGGTAAGTAAAGTTGATACGCTTATTTTTCATGACACAGTTATCAACCAGCAGACAAAGTGAATGAAGCAGAGTCTGGACAGATGAAAATGACTCATGCAAAAGTATGCTATGTTGTAAAGCAGTCTGGAGTAATGATGAAAATAGAAAAGGAAAAACAAAGGTTGTCTAGTGGAAGAAGCACCTTTCTTCATGTTTTTAGCTGTGGAAGTTTTTGAAGTGAAATAAAACAACACTGCCAGTTCTGCAGGTGTTTTTAAAATGTACCTGTGCAAGCGATTGAGGCAAATTTGTCTGCAGATTTTGTCACTGTATATTTTTCTTATTAATATGACAAGAGCCATCTTCTAGTTCAAACCAGCTTTGATGTGAAAGGTGATGTCTACCAGGTATTTTAAGGTCTTTGTACAATTCTGGTTTCTAAATCATTGAGGCTCCTACTAGTGCCAAAGGAAATGGAAGGGTTGTTTTTCTTCTTGTCTAAATGTTAATGTAATTTAAAAAATGTACTCCATTTTCTATAGCATCATACCCTCAGTTCATCTAAACTCTCTAAAATATCATTTCCCCCATACAAATTTAAGTGTGGGCTTAAATTTAAAATGCAACACTTCAGTTGTGCAAAGCAACTTTTCATCTATAAACAAACATGCTGCAACTTTTTGGGTGTTTAAGATTTTTATCCTGAACTATATCTCTAAAGTGGCGAGCTGATGGCTTTGTAAACAAAATGTAAAGGTGCAGTTATGGTTTGCACTTTTCAGAATTTCTTCTCCATAAAACTGAACATTTCCTACAGTAAATCACATAATGTTCAGTGTAACAGAATGGCCTGAGCCCCTCAGCATCACAACAGAGACTTGGGAAGTTACTATGCCTAGTAGCATAGAGGAAAAAGTGAGCACATCCACCAGGGTTCTCTTATTTGATTGGAGATGGATAATGGAAAGAAAAAAAACCAGCATATAAGAATAATGTTGTTTCCATGTTAAGTTCTGCTCAGGTTGCTACACATCACTAAGCATATCCCAGCCAGACTAGTGTTATGTTGAGACAAATTTCCCTGGCAAAAGTGATCCTAGATCCCAATCATCCCTTGTTAAAAAGGCATAAAAAGAAGATTAGCCTACAGCCAGCAGGGCTCGTGCGGTGGATTCTCTTGGCTCATCTTGAAGTGCTCCAGTGAGGTCTGGCTTGTTTTGCACTGTTCAGGATCATTTCTTTTGCCACTCATGGAAGTCTCGATGATTTAAAAATAATAATAGCACAAATAGAACACATGACCTCTAACCCATTCCTCTTTGATTAAGTCTCATTTTATAACAAAACTATGACTAATGTCTCTTCCTTTGCCTTCAATAAACTATCATATAATCTGTCTATTATTCTTAATATCCTCTTGCCCCAATAAGACATTTGTGTTTTGTTTGGATTCCCCTGAATGGGGTGAATATTATATCTATAACCTACTGGAAAGCATTTCTTCTTAGACATATTGGCAGGGCTAATTTTGTTTTTACAGGTGTTTGTACTTGGAAAGGGGTTAGCCACAGTCCTGAAGGCTCTACCGCACTGGTACATCACAGGAGCACAGTGTGCTGTGGGTCCTTGAGCTGTTAACGGGAGGCAGGGAGGGAAGGTTAAATTAATCATTTATGCTTTATTTATACTTTCTCTTACTTGTGGAGCCGGACAAGCGGATGCCAGTTTTCCTCAGCTAAGGGCTGTCTGTGTGACATGATGTTTGATATCTGGCAAAGCACAATTAATGCAATTTATATTATATTATAAATTCAAAGGAAGGAAACAGATAGGGACTGCTGCAGTGCTGCACTTTTGTCTATCAGCTGGACAGCCTACTTAAATCTCCAAAACTGATCTTGAGAGATCTGGCTTTGAACCAATCAGAAGTACCTGCTCAATACTCTTTTCTTCTTAGCATTGCTAAGATTACTCTTTTCTTTATATTATGAAAACTCACTCATGACTCAGTTTAGTACATTGCTGCTGAAGTTTAAGGAAAATCTAGGAGAAGATACTATTCCACCACACACCACCAAATATGTGCGTTCTACGAGACATTACTAAGAAAAATAAATGAATGATGTTAACAGATTTAAGTTTGCCATCAAGGACAACTTCTTACACATGCTGATATAAAGTCCTGGAATGATATTTCAAAGTAAATAACATGCTCTGCTGGGATTTCAGACTTTAGAATGAGTGTAAATGAAAAGAATGGAGAAAATCTTCTAAGATGTCTTTTCACTTTGGCTTGGTCAGCAATGCTTTATTTTAGCCCATTAAACATGGTGATCTGGTACATATTACCCACTAATATGCTGATTTTGAGGGACATAGAAGGGAAATAATACTTCTTAATATCTGTTCCTTATTTCTCTGTTGCTGGCCATGGTTACAAGTGGCAATTGCAAAGTGTGTTTCAAAATGTCTGCATTCATGCCTTTATCCAAAAGCACACTTTTTCTTGATGACAAACCCTATTTTTAATGTTCTCTTTTAGTTTGATTTCAGCATAGGTAAGTTAAGCCTCTCTCAAAATGTCCAAATTTAAAGCAGTGATAGTTAAAATATTTCTATTATCTGCCTGCAGATTTCTGCTGCTCATACTCAGCTGCTAAGGGGTAAGACTGTCCCATGTTTTCATAAAGTTACATGGGGAACAAGAAATTTCTGTCCTTCTTAAGTCTGTCTCATCCTCATACTTTGTGGGTTTTCTTTGTTGATCCAAAATGCAATTTCAGGATTTCACTGTTCTCAGTGAAGCTGGTGCAACTGTTTTGGTTATCTCCACCACCATCACCTTGCTCATGCCCTCACGTATCCTTAAAAGTCATGGATATGCAGATCTGAAAAATTATGGACTACAAAAGTCAGAGATGTTTTAAAAGCAAACAAACAAGGGGCATCAGGAATCCAGGGTTCCAGTAACATCTGTAACACACATGCAGCCTTATTTATATTAATCTCTTTTGACCCTACTTCCTGGATGCTCATCTGCAACACCATTCCCATTCCTCTGTTGTTATGGGGTGGTCAGACAGATCTTGAGTGGGATAATACCTTGGTGTTTAATCTGCACTTGGAAAATGTTCCTTTCAGCTTTTGTCCTGTGGCATAAGCCACCAGCCATGTGCTCTTGAGCAGTATTTGGTTTTCATTTTCACACTGTGTGTCCTAACCATGTAGCGAAGCATCCAGGTGTGGGTTGCTATTTTGTTTGCAAAATCAAGCTCTGCAGTACAATTGTGCAAGAGCTTTTGATTCTGCTCTGCTGTCCATCAATCTCCTAGTGAATGTGGACAGAAGCCAAGAACACTTTGGGTATTGGTATACCATAGGGTAACTCTTTCCTGACTTTCAAGTACTTAATTTTTACAACTAAAAGAAAACTATTTATTTGGTATGGGTTTTTTTGTGGGTGGTGTTTTGGTTTTTGGGTTTTTTTTGTTTTGTTTTGTTTTTTTTTTGTGACACAGATTTCCGCCATTTACACTACAAAGGATGTTGCTATATTGCCTGGTGACAGATGGTCATTATCCTTAGAGTGAAAAGGATCTGTTGAGGGCATGTACAGCTTAAGAGTGGCTGAAAATGGAATAGTTAGGCTTTTCTTCACCTGAAGATTATAATTAGTTTTAGAATTGACCTTTCACTGCAGTCAGGACTAAGCTGAGTTTTATCTGGTGTCATTAATCTAAGTCTAAGATAAATTTAATCTAAGTTTAGTCTCTGACAAACATCAAGAAGGAAAGGCAATGGACCTCTTAAAAAAGACTGTCAGATATCTGACAGTGGAACGTATCAGGCAAGCTAAATGGTGAGGTCATCATCAGCTTTTGTATAATAATCACTGGCTTGGATTAGTCTTTTCACATCTGCTTGAGAAGAATGGAGAAGATGGAAATAACTGATGCACGGTGAAACTCCTACAACCAGAATTAAGAGGGCAATATGTAAATAGTATAGGCAAAAAACTCCAAGGAAAAGTAAAAAAATAATTATGTTTTCCTGTTAACTTCTCTTGGGAGCTCTGTGCAAATGATGAAGGAGTAAAGAGGTTTGTAATCTGGAATGATGAAGCAGCTTTCTTAGACTTACAGGCTTTCCTTGATGCCATGAGATACACAACAGCAGCAAAGCCTTCCCTGCAAGGTAGGAGCTCAAGATATGTCTGCATATCCCATTGAGTGGTTAGTATTTTCCCCACTCTCTGATTATTTTTATGAATGCTCATTTTAGTGCCAGTGATAGATCTGACCCTGCATTAGACACAAACATAGAAGAGAAAACTTACATAATTTGCATTAAAATTATATATATATGTTTAGGGCTGTGGGAATCAGCAACGAAGAGACATTTTACAGCATTATTTGAAATTGCAGCTAAATCTCTAGGGCACTTTATAGGAGAAAAAATACTGTTCAGGAGGTCTGAACATGAGATAAGTCTGTTATAACCCTTTCTCGTTGTTTCATGATGTAGTTCTCTTGCTGCTTCCAGTAGTCTCACATGAGATGCAAAATATAACAGCCATATAGTGCAATTGCTCTGCAGTATGAAACACTGCTCATAGCAATGTCCCAGACTACTTCTACTAAAAACAACACTCATCTTAGGAGGTCTACCAAATCAGAAATTAATTTAGTATCCTCTCAACATTTAAGTAATATCCACTGCCCTCAACTCCGGGCTGCTCCGCTGGGCTCGTTAGAATAACGCCGGATCTGCGCTCTCTGGAGTAAGGCCTGATATCGTCACAGTGAAAGTTATATGCACAGTGTGATTTTGCAGTACTTACAAAAGCCCATAAGCTGGCCAAAACAAACCCACTAAATGAGAATGAGAATCAGCTTTTCAATGTTTAAGAATTATAACCCATTATATTTAAAACCAAGATATATATATATATATAAAAAAATAAGATGCTCGGCTAGAAACTGCATAGTTCAGAAGGTGCCAGCGTGCCCATTAGGAACTCTTAATATTAATCCTTACTGTTAGATGAATGCTAAGCACCTTAGTATACGAGGAGAGGACACGCTGGGTTTACAGCTCCAGCATACATTGCCAAGCAGTTTTCCTTCCAAACAATTACAGCACATTGTAGCCTTGCCTGATACTAAACAAATGCATCTACTAACTGCAGGAGCAGAAAAAAAACCCATGAAAACAAGAAGCTGTGGTTTTACCACCTTCAATGAAATCAGAATCAGAATAGCAGCATGGAGATCATCTAGACCAACCCCTTTGCTAAAGCACGTTTAGATAGAGTAGGTTGCACAGGAACACATTCAGGTGGGTTTGAATCTCTCCAAAGGACCTCTCTGGGCAGCCTGTTCCAGTGCTCTGTCACTCTCAAAGCAAAGAAGTTTTTCCTTACATTTAAGTGGAATTTCCTGTGTTCCAGTTTGCACCTGTTGCCCCTTCTCCTGTTACTGGGCACCACTGAAAAGAGTCTGGCACATCCTCTTGACACCTGCCCTTTAGATATTCATAAGCATTGATAAGATCTCATCTGTCTTCTCCAGGCTAAAGAGGCCCACGTCTCTCACTTGTGCTATTACATCAATAAAAAATAAATTGCTTCTGTTCAAGTCCCTGAATGCCAAGCATCACACTAAAAGATTTTTTTAAAAAAAGAAATTATTTTTCCTAAGAAATGATTTTAAATCTCTGAACAGAAACTAGTAATAATGGCTGAACTTATGGAAAATGTGCTGTTGCTTCAGTTGTCTGTGAACAGCTTATGATGTTTCTGTTTTGGAATGTATGAGGGTCACAGCTCTACATCTTTCAGTGCCTCAACCATTTTGGAAATCCTACCTTAAATTCTCAAAAATATTTAAGTGGGGATTGAAATTCCTGCCAAATTTAGTGCTAATCCTCAAAACATACCTGAGTTCAGACACAGCTAAAACATGCACCTGGTATGAGAGCAAATCCTCAAACTAGACCATAGCTGAGTGGGGCTGCACCTGGGGTCTAGATAAATGTGTTTGCTCTTAAATAGCTCTTGCCAATCACAGAAGCCTTGGATTGAAAGTGCCAGGCTCTAGGGACATCAAATTCCTGTGATACATTATCAGATTAATGATGCACAATTAATGATGATGGGAGAAATCCTGCTTCAGCTATCCCCACTGGGGATTCTTATACACTGCCAGGATCTGACAGATATAAATTGACTTTAATAAAAGTCACAACAGGAGAGCTGAGACCTTAATTACCAACATGCCAATACTCAGCGAGATTGAAAGATTTTTGTCTGAATACAATTATTATTAACTTTCCTACTTTTTAAAGTTAAAAAAAAAATACAGGAAAGGCACTAAGAATAGAAACAGAGATTGTGAGAAAAGGAATAGTGGTGGGAATTAATTCTAAGATATACGTCTATGCTTTTATGTGCATATTTTAACAAATGCCTGTAGAATATGACCTCTTGTAACCACTTCTGAAAGACTCTTTAAGTCTCTCTCCTAGTTTATCCTCCCTCACTGAGCTTTGTATAGCTCAAACCCTGTCCTGTTCCACCAATTCCATGAGACACGCCAAACAAACAGCATTTTGCACTTCAGCACTTCATTCTAAACTTAGGAGCTTGGCTGTGAACACATTGAGTTAACCTGAATTAAAATCACCTACAATTTTCATATTTTCCTTTAGTTTCCTCCTGCTGCCTGGTTATCTGCTCTCCAGCTGTGCTCTCTGCATAGGAATGGCAGACTTACTAAAGTGTTGGAAAAGTATTAGCCACAACACTAGTCCTAAAACCTGCTTTTCATGACTAGCAAGTTCAGGAATCTGTTATACAAACCATCATGAGGGAGGCTTAAATCAGTTCTTCAGCACTGCATCTGCATGGATGCTAAATGCATCACATGTGACCCAGGGCAGTGACTTGACCCAAGCATTGGGGAGTTGTTGGTTTTTCCTCCCTGAAGTTATTTTTAACATTTCTGCATTGTACAGCCAGCATCTCTGAGTCACTCTAACTATGGCTTTAAAGAGTGGTATATTGCTATGAAATTTGTCTGTATTTGGTAGCATCATTTCCAAATCCTTAGCTCTATGAGGATAAGAAAACTTATCTTTGTACAGAAGCCTGGTATGGTGGGATCCCGCTGCTACCATATAGAAATAGCACTGATGCCTGATTTTTTAAACAAATTAATTCCTTTTAGAATGAATTGGTTTCAAAAGGCTTTACAGAACTGTAACATATGTCTGGTGAGACTCGGGGAAATATTTATGGAGACAGAAGAGGTGGTGGTGACGACAGACACTCAGCTTTCTGAACAGCTTCCACATCATAAACCCAGAGAAACTGATTAAGCAACAAATTCCAGACACTTTGTTTTGCCATTTGCAATCTTTACCTGCAATTTTCTAACTATGCAAAATCAGTCCAAAGGCTTGTGTATTTAATTCCTATTAGCCATTCATTGCAGGTGTATGGACATGTTTAAAAGGATAGAAAGATTCTGCTAGAGGAATCTGGAGATATGAAATTATGTGGACAAGTATTAAAATTAGTATTCATTAGAAAGGATGCTCATTCTTTAGTAATTAATAATGTGAACTCCTTTTGCATTCACTAAGCTCTCTCTGAACATATGTAAAATTTCCATGTAGAAAGGCTTTAATTTGCCTGCTGATTATGTTGTAAACCACTGACAAATGATTTTTGCCCACGTTTTTGTGCCAAGAGTACAGATTTCTGATTGGATTTTCCTTTTTCTAGCTAGGATTTTATATTACTTCATCTACGCTGACTTCTGGTAGTCGTTTTTCCATGCTAATTTAAAGGCTTGAACATACCTAGGAGATGTGTATTAGAGAGAGAATTTATTTTCTAGACAACTACAGGATTTTCTTGATGAAAAGTAAATCTGTATGTCATCAACCCAGAATAGCAATTTAATGGATGACTTTCCCCAGAGGCAAGGTGCGCATGCTAAAAAATATACAAAGTACCAATCAACCTAGTTCAGGTCCCCATGGAACTACACCAAGTGTAAAGTGTAAAAGCAAAACGAGGCCCCTGCTTGTGTCAAAGAGTATCTTGAAATAAACACCATTTTTTTTTAAAAAAGGCTTACAAAATAAAAGTTCATCTTTTCCTTTGTTTATATCCTTCTCAGCATCACACATATCCTTCCCCTCCCTTCCCCAAACAGTTTTATACTTGCAGCAAGTTATACACATTATTGACAATGAGGTAGATACTCTTCTAGGCTTTTCTTCAGAGAAGCACTGAAGAATCAGCCATGGATATGTTTATTTGAGAGCTGAGGCAGGGGCAGAGAAAATAAACACTGTCAATATGTTTGGTGTTAAGGTGAATGGCATCAGGTCCTCCTAGTTTGACTTGTAAAGTCTCAGCAGCTACGTTGCTGCGTGCCGGTGTTTTAGCAGGCCATAGACTGGCCTCTAAAAGGAAGGGGAAAGTACATGATGTTTGTACAGCTGAAAACAAGATGAAAAACCACAGGCCCCCTCTCACACTCCATTAGACCCTAAAGTCCATGGAGTACTGCACTCAACACATAAACACTCAGTTTGTGGAAAGCTTTCTCAATGTGTGAAAGAAGGGAACAAAGCCTGGAGGCAGAACAATGAACATCTATGTATGAAGTGAGCAGCCAGTGCAAAACGCAATGGCAATGCCCAGTTAAACAAACAGCTGATACAGGAACACATTTATCACATTAATAACTTCCAATAAGAACTGCTGGGAATGGGTCTTGATATTCCGAGCAGACAATGATGTGCACAGTCTCTTGATGATGTAGTTATTCTTTTTATGAATGGAACCAAGAAATAATGCTTCTGGTGTATGCTGTCAGAGACCTTGGCACAGGCAATAGGAGGGTGTGGTTGGACCTGTGCTTTCCTGGCAACTTCTTCTGTTGAAATATTTGGTGAGAGTATAGTTAAAGAAAACTAATAAATAACCATAGAAACTTAATAAACATTTGTATATATATTGGAGCTCTGCTCTAAACTGTCTTAGTTCCACCGTCCTGTGGAATAAGAAGATAGTACTGTCCAGTGTCATTGCTTTACAATAGGAAACATGGTGTAAGGAAAATTAAAAACATGAATGTTCCATCCTACTGTAAAACCCCTTCTGTTTCATAATGAGCACTAAGAACTTCTTGTAGATTGCTCTTCTAAATCCTCTGGGGATATCTAGTTATGAATTTCCAGAACCTCCATAGGTTTTGAGTCAGATGAGCAATCAAATTCATAATACTAAAAATTGCACTGGACAAAGACAAGCAGGAGGGTGGCAGACACAGCATTTACAGCTGGATGAGTGGTCTGAATAAAATAGCTTTGCTCCTTCAGATTTAAGAGAAGATTAAAACCCTTATTTATATTCAGACATTGGGGTTGTTTCAATACTGTACTTGCCAGTATTCCAGAGCACCGTATGTCTGCAAACAAGTAAGTTCTTATTCTCCTAGCTAGCAAATTTATTTAGATAAGAAGGATCTGGTGTTTGACTTGCACGGTTAGATTGTGTCAGCAGAGAGTTTCATAATGTACAGCCTCTTGTTCAATTACAGCACTTCTCCACTACTCTCCTACCCTTTAATCTGGATGTAAGAGTTAGAGCTGCAGCAAAGACAGGGTGAAAGGGGCATGACAAAAGAGAAAATATGCCTAAGCCCTACCAGGTGCTGGGAAGAAAAAGGGGCTGGAGGTTAACAGGAGTAGACAGGGTGGGAAGCAGCCCCAGTTGGGAGGAATCTGAGGAAGAGATCCAAGCAAGGCATCACTTTGGGTTTCAAAATGCTTCTGTCTTAGCAACATGCAGAAATGCACATTTTAAAAACCATGCTTTTCCCTGCATGGAAGCTCAGCTCAGTCTTTCATTAATATCAAATATAAAAATGTTATGTCATAATGCATTTATTTTTAAGACTGATGTTATTTTAGCCTGGATCTTTTTATAGGCATCCCTATCTTAGGGTGTTCCAGTGAGCCATCCTCAAGGAAAATCCTCAGCATGATTCAAGTGTGGATGCATTAGGACTCTTTTCCTCCATCTCACATATTTCAACACTGTGCCAGCAGGCTACATACCCTAAACAGCCTCATACTCCAGGGCATATGGCACATACCTTCAGTTTTATGTCATACAAGCACCACGTTGGTGGGCTGAAGTCTGACTCTCACGTTAATTCAGATGCACTGAAATGGGACCTCTTCCTCAAGCCTGCCAAAAAATCAGGTAAATATGCACAGGGCCACATGGGTCCAGAGGAAACCAAAGGCTAAGTAATATGTAGCTAGGATGTGGCCAGTCAGCATTGGAGGGGTCTTATGCTAAATAATATGACCTTGGGCCACTCATGCCACCCATCGCACTGGATAATGAGAATCACTACCTTGTGCCCTGCATGTTGAGACAAAGGTGTTGCTTTATGGGTCAGTGATCACTGGGATCAGAAGTGTCCCTTAGAGCAAAGTCCAGTATCCTCTCCTCCCTCTCTGAGTATGCTCTGATGCAGGGCTCTGTTTTGCTGTCTTACAGAGTTGCCAGATTTTCTGACTTTATTGTAAGTCTAATGATATTTTTTGTTCTGCTAATATTGAATCAGTTGTACTTATGACAAGGTTTCTAGATGTCAGATTTTGGGAAAATTTTTGAGCATTTAATGATGAAAACAACAAAGTGTATTTATTTTGATGCTCAGATCTCAATATTTTAAAAAGAGTCTCCCTATCTCAGGTGACCCCAGAAACAAAACATTATAAATGTAATAGCAAGAAGAATATTAGAAAGGTTTTTAATAGCTTTATTATCTACCTACCTACCTACCTACCTACCTACCTACCTACCTACCTACCTACCTACCTATTTAGTATTTATAATCCATTATGCTAAAGACAGGTAAGAAACAAAGCTCTGGATGGTTACGTTAATATCCTAAGGTTTCCAAAGTCTTGAAATAGAAAGAAATGTAAAGCAAATATTATCTGAGATTAAATATACATGAATTCACGTCTCAACTTATATTTTTACATCCTGCAATTTAATATATATATATTTATTTAGAAATAAAAACAACAACCCATACAGAAAAGAGTGGCATTTGCTGAATAATGTTTAAACATTGTTGTACCTCCCTTGCTGTCCCTGCCACCCCCTCCTTTTTTTTTTTTCCCCTGACAGTACTAAGTCTGTAACATAGAAATCCTCACATTCTCCAGATGGTAGCATAAATTTTCAGGTCAAGTGATATTAAAAATAGATAATAGCCCAGACCTCATGAGTCTCTACAGAAAGACTAAACAGTCACAATAGGGAATATCACTGTTTTGGTTTTCTTTATGAGGTTTTATGTACTCAGCTGTTTCTTCGCTGTGCTCTCAGTGCAGAGAGAGCCTGATCATTCTGAATTCCAGTTCCACCTCACTTCCTACCCTTTATACTTTCTAAGCCCCATGCCACACAAGTCAAGGGAAATATATCCACACAGCTGCACCATCAGCTCCTAATGTGCTCTCCACTGCCGATACTCCCTCTCCGCACTTCAGAGTATTTATAACCGGCAAATGAGTTCTTGAATAACCTGCTCTTACAGCTCCTTTGGAGGAATACAGTCCACTCCAGGGCATTTTGCCTTTTTGATTAATGGATGGGACCTCTCTAAAAATCCACTGATAATAAACTGTTTTAAGAACAGGAAGTTTTGAAATTGAATGATAATAAAACATATTTTGAGTAATCCTATTTTGTAGGTAGGCAGCAGCTGCCAGCTAAGGGGTTGAGCTTGCCTCAGATAGTTCCCCAGCAAGTCTATGAGGCACAATTAAAAAAAATCAGAGTAGCTTCAGAGGTAACACAGAGCCCCACCAGCTACCTTGTCTTTTGTGTCTGGTTCTACTTGGGCTAGATCTTAAATAGATGTCTCTCATATGGCCATGGCCATTTGCGGTTCAGAAAAACAGCTTTTCAAGCATGAAGGCTCCTTTTCACACCCAAGTGGAACTGGCAAGTAGCCAAACCATGTGCATGGTTCATATTTACACAGTAATAACATTTGGGGAGAGAAAGAAGCTCTGTGGCTTATCAGTTTCCTTTGTCCACTGTGCCTAGTACTTAGAAATATTTTTTTTTTTTTGGCAGTCCACATTTGGTGAGCTTTATTTATTTTTCCAACAGATAGGAGATAATGAAGATAATGATCATTCTTCCACAATATTGCCTTCTAGTGGGATGAATGTTATTCATAGCTCAAATTTTATGTCTGCCTCATAGTTACAGCTACTCCAGGATATAAATACTGCTAGGAAAACCACCAAAGTGTGCTCAGGAATCACAGAATCACTCAGGGTTGGAAAGGGCCACAAGGATCATCCAGTTCCAACCTCCCTGCCATGGACAGGGACACCTCACACTAGATCAGGCTTTCTAGAGCCTCATCCAGCCTGGCCTTAAACAGCTCCAGGGATGAGTCTTCCACCACCTCCCTGGACAACCCATTTCAGGATGTCACCACCCTTATGGTGAGGAGCTTCCTAACATTCAGTCTGAATCTCCCCATTCCTAGCTTTGTTCCATCCCCCGTAGTCCTATTCACTACCTGACAGCCTAAAAAGTCCCTCCCCAGCTTTCTTGTAGTTAGCTATTTTTTCATAAAAAGAGATAGGGTATGTCTACAGTAGCAACTACTGCAGCCCAGTGGGGACAAAAGTGACAGGTAAACCAGTCGGTGTTTAGGACCTAACTTCTATGCTCTTCACATTGCAGGGGCTTGCACTGGTAAAGGCTCTAATCCCTGGAACTAAGCTTGTGAGCTCTGTAAGTTATCTCTGGACAACATTGTGTCACTTCTGATGATTTGTCTTGTGTTCCTTTGAATTTTCCTCAATTGAAAGCTATTTATGTTGGTGTTTTCCCTTATTTTTTTTTTCCCCAGGCTGTTTTTCATTATAATTGATTTTCCTCTATCAAAGTGATATTCCGAGTTCTAAGGGCCTGCTCCTAAGCTCACGTTTTTGTTCACTTTTTATCTACAGTCAGGTTCCTGTTACGTGCTGCCCGAAGCAGCATGCAGTGCTGCAGGTGTGGGGATAGCAGCCCTTTGTACCAGAGCGAAGCTATCTGCTCAGATCTGTGCTCTGTTCCTCGTTTACACTTCCCCATGTTTTGTTTGCTTTCCTAACTGCTACCAGACATCAGGTTGCTGTCTTTAAGTGTCTGTCAACAGTCATCACCAAATCCTTTCCCTGATCAGTGTTTTGCAGTCTCTGACTGCAGAACACACTTTCTACTTTTTTTTTTTTTTTTTTTTTTTTTCCTTGTTACACCCCCCCTTTTTTTTTTTTTTTTTTTTTTTTTTTTTTTTTTTTTCTGGTCAACACTCCTCTTGTTATTTTCTGTTTATTTAATAGCCTGCTTAATCTCCTCTACTCATGCCTGCCTTTTATTTCAGCTTTGATTCATCTCCTTCCCAAGGGTAGAAGCAGCCTTTCCTGTCTGATTGATCTCTTAAATGCCCATGAGCTCACCTGTTCATCCTTCTAGGATGTATAGAGTGGGTTTAACATTAATTCAGTTTCAATGACTGTTACACAAATAACCTCTTTCTTATCAATATTATCTTCATCTTATTTTGAGCTCACATCGTGCCCCCAGAGCTGAGTATTTCTACACCAGCTGGTACTACATTTGCTATCCAATCAAATGGTACAAAAACACTTACTATTTATTACTTTATCTGTTGCTCTAAGTAGTGGGATTAGCAAAGTAAAATAGCTCCAGGTGAGATCTATGCAAGGGTAGAGAAAATGCGTCTGAACAAGAATCTAATTTGTGTGGTGCTGGGAATTGACAATTTGGTACAGGAGGCTGAGAAAGGTAACAAGAAAGACATGCAAACCAGAAACGTCCTGGTAAGGAAGACAGGAGAAAGAGTCTGTTGCAAAAGTCGGTTAGTTAGTTTGCTTTTTTTCCATCTGAGCCTTTCCCTTTTTGTTTATGTGCATCACTTCTCTCATAATTGATGTTACCTGTATGGTCCTGCTCTAGCAGGGGTGTTGAACTCAATGATCTCTTTGGGTCCTTTCCAACCCCTGACATCCTGTAAGCCTGTGAACAATTTTTTCCCCCAGTTATTTAGTAAATAATACTTATTGCAAGTATTCACAGCCAGATAGAAAAGTGCCAAAGCATAGCCTTGTAGTGATGGCCCTTTGCACAGTGTGCTCCTGCACAGCTCCTTCTGAGCACACTATTTATGTCAAACTTCTCTGAAAATACATATCCGAGGGCTGAGCTTCTTAGAGAGACTGTGGTTTAACTTGGAATCATTTCCACTCAGAGTTTCATTTAGTCTAGTCCACCCTGGATCCCCAATGACTTTTGAGGGTGGAGGGTCAAAGAGAAAGATTTAAGAGACCCCGGAGCGCAAATCTCCATTGCAGAACAGGAGAGAACAAGATTTAGCACACTCACAACACCTGAAATATAACCGTGCACTAGGGGATGACCAATCATTTAAACAGCTACTCCCTGTTAAATACACGTGCATGTTTCTTGACCCAGCTTAATATTTTAAAAGCCTTGGCTACCAGACAAGGCAGCTATGAAACATGTACACTTCCTTTTAAAGACAGTGAACCACAGGCCAGGTATTATTCCGTATGCAAATGATCTAAATACTTACATCTAGCTTAAAAAAAAAAAAAAAGAAAAGAAAAAGGAAAAAATAAAAGGGGAAAAAAAATGAGTCTGTGATACAATGGTACAAGCAAATACCACCTACCGTATATACATGGGAAAAGTTTTCATCTGCTTTATGTTTTGATACGATAGTCTGCATTTTGACTCCAGAGTGTGATGACTGTGTAACTTTTCACATGAATTTCATTTTTCCTGTCAAGGTACATTATTTTAAGGGTGACAATAACTTGGCTTCAAATGAGGTGAAACCATCACAGTGATAAATGAGTTTCTTGAGGAGGGAGGTTATACCCTGGGAATACACTTTGGAAGACCACACACCTCTGCCTAACCAAGCTTGTTAGCTTTACAACACATTACAAATACTCCTTCTAACGCACATGGCAGTGAAGAGACCTGAGCACTTGACTTTTGAAAATACAGTGTATGTTGCATGGGGAGATCAGTCTTGGTTTTCACACTGGCCTTTTGTGCAAGTCTGCTGTTTCACAGCTGAACACTGCCTTTGGTGCCCCCTTTGTTCTGTGGATATTTTTAAAGAAACAGCTAAATTTTATTTCATTTGAATGTCAGATTCAAAAAAGACGGATCAGGTTTTGACATGTAGCGACTAGCTGCAGCCATGAGGGAGAGCCTCACATGTTTGCTGTGTAATTCATATTGCAATACAAGGGGAAAAAAGCCATGCCAAATGGTATCAAATTTTTAAAAGCATTCATACGCATCGCTTTAATAATTAATGAAAGAAGGCTGCTGAACTTTACAGGGCATGGGATTATCTGGCTAAGACATTTTTGTATTGCTACCCTGACATAGCAACACAACTGAAACATGGAGGAAAAAGGCCCTGGCACAGTACCTGGATGGTCAAGAGCACAACTGTCACCCGCTATGGAAAATATGCATCATGCTGCAAAGTTTTCTTCTGCTCTCACACAGGTTTTTTTTGGACTTGGTGAAGTAACGGGTGGGTGAATCTTTGAGAGTTGCATCAAAGAATACACGTGTGATGCTTTACTTCATTGTATGCCTCACATAATGCCAAAAAAAAAAAAAAAGTTAATAGCACAATTTTTTTTTTCTTTATATTAATTTTCTTCTTCAAAGAGTTGCCTGAGGGACAGAGAGAGTTGATTTTTTTTCTCGTGATTAGATGCTGAAAGGATGGCAGAGCTGATGTGTTTGGTAATGTACTTTCTGTTGTGTTCTTCTACAGAGAAATACTAAGTTAAGCATCTGACTTGACAGATATCTGAATCACTATTCCCACGGTTCAACCTTTGGAAAATATATTTCTCTTTTTCTTGTTCCGTAGGTCTGCCTCTATTTTCATGTCTTAAGAGAGTGCTTTCAGGGCTAAGCAGAAATAAATATAGTGCAGATGGAACTCAACTGTCAGGTGCAGTTTTTTTTCAGTGAAACTCAGTCTTCTAAGCTGCTCAGAAACTTTTTCAAATATTAAGTACAGTGGTTTGAGAGCCTCTCAGGTACTCGCTTCTCCATAGAAAAGGCTTATGTTAACCCAGTGTTGAAGCACTGGAGCTGCCTCTCCGATGGCCAGCATGAGCCCAGCTCAACCACATGGCCTTGACACCATGGATACACCAGTGCATGACGGGGAGCTGTGGTGGCTTCCCAACCCTGGGGTACCAAAATGGTCAGGTCTGTCCAGGAACATCAGTAGTCAGCTGGGATCTGGATGCGGTAGCATCATTGGAAGTCTCTCTGTGGTACCAAATGCCCATTACCCCTCTTGGTAGCAAACGTCGTATTTGGAAATGAATTCCTTCTGAATTGGAAGATGTCACAACTTCCAGGAGCAAGTTCAAACCCTCTCTGCTACGCAGGTCACTCTGAGCCCTTTCCATGTGTTCTGACATTCGGGAAATTGAGAGAAGGGGAAGGAAAAGAAACAGATCTGACAGAAAGTTTTGGAGTGAAGGAGATCATCCTCAGCGTGCGTCTCCCCTCCGTCCTCAGCCTCCTCTGGCACCTCCGGAAGTCAGGTTGGGGACGTGCGGGAGCCGCCGGACTCCCCTAAAAGGCACCGCTCGCCCCGGCGCGGTGGTAAGGGCCTTCCCCGGCCTGCCGGTGAGGGCCTTCCCCCGCCTGCCGGTGAGGGCCTTCCCCCGCCTGCCGGTGAGGGCCTTCTCCCGCCTGCCGGTGAGGGCCTTCCCCCGCCTGCCGGTGAGGGCCTTCCCCGGCCTGTCGGTGAGGGCCTTCCCCCGCCTGCCGGTGAGGGCCTTCCCCG
>VWZI01006231.1:110510-125198 GCA_013396835.1 Psilopogon haemacephalus | reverse complement strand
ATTGGCATTAAAATTAGCCCAGAAAAATGCTTCTCTGTGGCATATTGGAAGGAAGGACAAGAAAATAATAGTTGGAAGAAAGTCTGGGAAAAGAGCAGAGGTATCACTTTCAGCTTTAGTGTTTAGTGGTAGCTGGTGGGAAAGTCTGCATGGATGATATAACACCAAGTTGGATTTTTCAGGCATGGAAACTGGAGGCTATTCTGTCCTCTTTCAGGCACCTTTTGCTCACTTCTTAGGTGGTTCCAGTAGTCCTTCATTGTCCTTTACAAGCTTACTGTTACCCATTTCAGTTTACTACTGCAGACACCTTTTAGTTTTTGTTTTTGACAGTCTGCCATTTATGATAATGACATATTTTGCTTTCCTCCCTCAAATTTTATAAATTCAGTTTTGCCTGCAAAATGTGTAGCTCCTCTTTTTAAAAACAAAATACCACAGATACTTCTGCTCTTGCTTTGGTACTTCTCACTTGCCATTTTTATAAATGCTTCCAAAAAAGACTACTTGATGCAACGTAGATCTTCATTTTTTAACAAGAGCGAAACAAAACCCCTGCTGTGTGCGTGTGAAACATTTCTACATTCCATGCAGTGTGACCCAGATCGCATTGAAGTCTGGCACTTAGAAAAGAAACTTTTTTTTTTGTCTTCCTCAGACTGAAGTCTGACCTTGATTCTCAACCAGTAAAGCACATATAGGTGACTGTGCTTCTGTTGACTCTCCACATGCTGTGCTGTATTGATTTTTTTTTTTTTTTTTCCCTCCAAATGACAGTGGAATGCGTATATTGATCTGGCAAGATGTAAATGGTTCTCGGAAGTGGATCTGCTAAAACTGTCAGGATTGTTCAGAGCTGGTGGCTACAGAGAAGTCTGGAGATCTCTAAATGAGATCTTGCTTGGATAGGAATACATGGAACCATCGAATTTAATCATGGCACTTCTGATTTCTTTTCAACACTAGAAAGCAGCTGTTTTAAAGAGCCAACTTTAGATCTGTCTCCTTTTCTAGTCCATTCCAATAAGTGCCTCTGAGAAATGGAAATGCATGTTTTTCTCATCTTGTTTGTTGATAGAAAGGAGCAATGTCAGTGTTACTTGTTCTGGAAGTGGGTTTGTTTTCTTTGTCTTAGCCAGCATGATGGTGGACTTGAGCTTCCTTCTCCCAGGTAACTGCTGACTTCTGGGGGTCTCCCTCTTTTTTCCGTATTGCTACAGCTGTTTGATTCTGCTTGAAATTTTTACTATTCTGGTAATTGGAAGACAGCTTTTAGCTTGCCTAGACTCTTAATTCAGATAGTTCAGAGTTTTTACAGGAGAATACCAAAAGAGTATTTTGAGAAGGGGCAAAACAACAATTTCTTTTTCTTTCCTGTCTGTCTTTTTCATACAAAATTCTGCCAGGTTGGTCTCATGAGTTCCTCATCACAGCAGTTCATGAATTATCATATTGTCATCCCACATCCATCAGAGCAGGATACCTTAGCATTATTTCCTTTGACATTATAGATTTGTGTGTCAGGAAAAGCTTGCTAACACTCAGAGTGATTACTAATGTCAAATGGGCTATCTTCAGGTGAAGAAGCACTACTATAATCAAAATTATAGAAAAAAATAAACGTGTCCAAATACATGAGAATTGTATCAGTTGATCCTTTGACCTGACAGGGCTGAGGGATCTGAGGTTGTTCAGCCTGGAGAAGAGAAGGCTCTAGGGAGAGCCTTCAGTACCTGAAGGGAACGTACAAGAAGACTGGAAAGGGATTGTTTACAAAGGGCCAATGGTTTGAAAGTAGAAGAGAGCAGATTTAGATTGGATGTTAGGAGGACATTCTTTACCACGAGGGTGGTAGAACAGTGTAACAGGCTGCCCAGAGAGGCAGTTGAAGATACTCAAAGTGAGGCTTGATAGGGCTTTTCTAATGACCTCCTGAGAGCCACAGAGGATTTGCCTCACATCTGTGGATCTTCTCAGACAACGTGCTAAATTTAAGCTACACAAACAGCAAAACCCCACTGCATCATCACCACGTGGGAGGCCACCACATGGCTGGGACTATATTTTTCTCATTTAAGCCTCTCCGTATATTTTGGGGTTACAAATATTGAGACGCTGACCAGTGAGTAAATCATAGTCTCTCTTGTAAAGTTTGGGAAAGTTTAGGTTTAACGTTTAAGCGGCAGTTTGTGCTGCAGGACTCCCTCCAGTTGTTTACATTTTCTAAAACTTTTCCTAAAATCATTTAAATCAATCCAATTATATCTATATATATATATATACATTCTGCAAAATTAGTTTTACCAACTGCATACCAGAACCTCTGTGTGTTAATTGTAAATAAGTTTGGGGAAATTTTTGTATTTAATAAACCACTTAATAATTTTTGTATCGGCCTCATTAGAATTCACTTCTAACCCAGATTCAAACTCCTTAACAATACTGAGGAATGAAAGGTGGTGGAGAAATTCCAGATCAGGCAAACAGCCTTTTTGCAAAGTCTTCAATTTGAGAATGTTGTCATTCCATGCTCATTGTGAGACACTGTCTGTGGTAGTCTAAGGAAGAATATGTGTGAGGAAACTTTATCTGGTGTGTAAAAACCTGCTTTTCTCAAGAAGCTTTCCTGCATGTCCTAAATAATGTATGTCTGTGAGCAGCAGGAGGAGCTGTGGAATTCCACTGAGTGCAGCTGGAAGATTTATACTTCTAAAATCCCAAACCTTCTCAGCCTTGTAAACCCTCCTAAAGGTTGGTTTGTTTGTTTATTTTCCCCCAAAATCATCCACAGCAGGCTATTTGTTCCTCACAGTCTTCTTCTCTAGCTACCATGTAGGAACTGCTCTGGGAACTGTCAGATACAGCTGGATTTACTAGCTTTGGTTTTTAAATAGAGGGACTGAACTCAGGGAAAATGCATTTTGCTAACCCTGACATCATCCTTTCATAAGCTTGTCATAATACCAGGACATGCTTTCATAATGGGCTGTCTTCTATTTGGTGCCAACAAGCTGCGTCTCATATAGAAAGAAAACATTGCATAGTGCATCATAAGGCTGACCTGTAGGCATAGTCACTACAGACATCAGAGCAGTAGCTTTCAGTCAGTGGCCATCACACACTGTTTGAGTAAGCTCAGAGTTGAGTCAATGCTACATTTAGGAACTGTTTGAAAATCCTGCTTTTTGTTTTCCTATGGGTGAAGCAGTCAGTAAATGCATAGTTATTGAGATGTCTGTGACAGATTCTGTTTCTGGATTTTCCCCTGTGGTGTTTTTTAGCCCCTGTTGCTTTGTGTAAGAGGATGAGAGTGCAGAAAGATTAGACAGTGCGTGTTATGTTATTGTCTGAAACAATTAGAATATGTGTTTTCTGTAGTCATTGTTTCTTTTGAGCTTCCCAGTGCTTATTATGCCTCAGGAAACATCATCTTACTAAAGAGTATGCTTGTGTCAGTGAGTATAAAGCAGCAGGAAAAAAATCAAGAGAATATGCCTTTCAAGTCTGGTCTATTTTAGAATTAGTGAGACAGGTTAGATTCGGATCTTTCTCCATAACCATACTTTGCTATCTTTTCTGTTAACTATATATATTTTTTCCCCATTTTAAGAATGTGCCTCAGAATGCAAATTTGTTTATGATTTAATTGGAGAGGTGAGAAAATGAATTTTACTCTGAGGAAATATATTAGAGAAAAGTTACGCACATGTGAAGTGAGAAGGTTATGTTTGGAGCTTTCTTTGTACTAAATTAAATTAGCATCCAATATCCTTATATCCTTGACAGCACAATTACTGTGAGGTCTAATCCGAGCATAGCTGAGTCTAAAATTTACCAAGGAGAATCTGCTTTCTTGCAGTAATTCATATATCTAGTGAAGTATTAAGAGCAACAACTGTCAGACTAACATAGGTTTCATTCCTTGATACTCACTACTTTCCCACAGCAGAAATCCCATCTTTGTGTGTGAAATTCTGTGTATGTACACATGTAGCAATAACAGGAGTGGAGGCTTATTTATAGGGAGAGGATGGGAAGGCATTTAGGTTGAGAGGCATACAAATGTGTGCACACTTCACAAATGCTTTAGAGTAAGACTCCACAGAGCTTATCCGTTTGTCCCTTACCTTGAAAGATGCTAACTGAGATTTTCACCCAACTGAAAATAAAATTTGTCCTCGAAGGACTGAGATGATGTGGGAAAAGAAGCTATGTGGAAAGATGGTACTCTGGAGATTATGACCCATGAGATATTGTTATCTCTTGTTTCACTTTAAAATCTTTTTTAAAAGAAGACAAAAAAAAAAAAAAGCTACAGAACAGTGTGAGCATTAAAAATATAAATGCCCTTACAGTTAATTACTTTGCTGGCTATTCCATGGTTTTACACTCAGATGAAACTGCAACATAAAAATATTTTAATGCCTTAATTTATCATTGAAATATAGTTACAGGATTTAAAAAAAAAAAACTACAACAGAAGTACAAAGCTATGTTTAAAACAGGCTCTCCTTGTCACCCAGAAATTTTCCCTGTTTCTCATTTTTCATGAAGACCTCTTAAATAATAAACTGTTTCTAGCAATTAATGATTCCCTCAGGTAAGTGAAAATGTAAATCACAGCTTGCTCAAACTTCTGTGTTCTATAATTTCTCTCAGAGCTAAAGAATATTTCTTCTCTGTAAATATTTCAAAAGATTTAATGTTACAATAAAATCTACACTGCAATGTTATTGGCCTTAGAGATCTCATTTTAATCCTCTTGGTATTCTCTGCATTTACTTAATTTACTGTTTTACAGTTACATTCTTATACCTGATGAATTCCAAGAGATCTACTGCTAATCCATTTGGAAAATGTAAATCCTCAGAGTATTCTCTTTAATCATGTTATATTACTTGTATGTGAAGGAAGTTAATGGTAATTTAATTTAAATTTGAAAAGAAAAAAAAAAAAAAAATCACTAAATATGTAAATACAATAATTTNATGTAATTTTAATTAAAATTTAAAAAAAAAAAAAAAAAAAAAAAAAAAAAAAAAAGACCAGACTATTTTTCAACTTCATATTCATTTTCTGTACATAAAGAACAAGATACTGTAAGGTCAGATGTAAATGGGTGTTTTGACCTTGTCTAAAATATTGAACTTTCTTTATCTGCACTTGTGATTTAACAGCTAAATTTGTTTTGCAGTGAATGAGGTGATGGATAGGGATGTGCTTAAACATACATTATAACCAGGAGTATATGTAGAAAATATAACTGATGTGTAAGAGGAATAATTTGCATACGAGACCTGATTCAACAAATTGCATGAGTCTAGCCAGGCAGCAGAGAGTGGTTACACCAAATCGAACCAATTCATTAAATTTCCTGTGATAAATAGTCTGAAGAAACTTTTCATGAACGGCCCATAATACAATAAATATTTATGGGAAATATTTAACCACCATAGAATAACAATTAACTGGGGGGAGGGGGGGGAATAGATTGTGGGAGACTAACATTCAAATGGGAAGGAGTTCATGTCCCTGCATAAATTATTTATTGTGAATTATCCTCTTGACTGTAAAGGCTAAGAGAGGAAGAAGTAAGCCTTGCTTTGCATAGTTTGTTCATTGTTTTTCAGAGTGCTTTGCAGTCATTAAACTAGTGTTATCCCCATTTCATAGGTGGATAAAGCTGAAGCACTTGGAATATGTGATTTAGCTAAAGCCACAGATAAGTCAAATGCCAGGATTAGGAGCAGAAATGTGATTCCTGACTTAATTTTTAAATCTCTGCTCAGTAAATCATTCTTTCCTTCTACTGAAGGAAACGGGAAGATGGGGAGGCAAAATTTCTGGCTCAAGCACCAGGAATAAGAATGCAGTCAGCTTGTACCTTGTTCCTGGTCTTGTCATTTATTCGTAATGAGATTTTGTTTCAGACTGGTAAAGCCTATCTTCAGGTTATCTCTGTCTTCACAAATGACATTCAGAATCCATGTTGCTTGGTTTAAGATGCTGAGAATACCCTGGGTGATGGGATATGGTGGAGACTTTTCTAGTCTGTTTAATTTTTTCTATCTCTTTCCTCTACCACCTCAGCTCTCTCCTTATCTATCTCATGAAACAGGAGGAAGTCCTGCTGCTGCTGTTACTCCCCCACATAGACTGGGCATAAAGGGCAACCTTGAAATGAGTGGAGAATGGTGCCAGATGCCAGTGACCAAGGGGTCACCTCCTATTCTGTAGAGACACCTGCTGGTGAAGCCAGTGGAGTTACTGCAGGAGGGGGGAGAGAGCTTTGTATCTGTACAGCATCCATTGCCTCTGGCCCCCAGTACCCAATTGAAATGATTGCTTTCAAGCCTGAGGGCTGAGTTGTACTAGACAGGCTGTTTTTAATACTTCAAGAGAATGACCACTACTTTCCCTAAGGTCTTGAGCCTGTAGATATCACAGAAGTCAGCTCCTAGATGTCCCAGATACACAAGCATGATGACTTGCTATGGAAACCCACTGCACTTTTGCTTCGTTGTTTTCATTCATGTGCTACCTGCTGGCCCACTCCCCAGTGCAATGTTGCTTATCTGAATTAGCATGCCTGGACTTCTGTAACCCTCTTCTAAACCCCTCTCTGTCTATTTTCTCCTGGTGCCTACTCCAGCCTTGTCTGAATGGCCTCAGGCCATTCTGCCTCTTTGCTCAGACACTTCACTGACCTCCAAGTCAGGATATATGTGAAATATCTTGATGCTTCCGTGTTTCTGAAAGACCCTTGATGCTCATAAGAGAACTTTTGGTTTAAATCCATTTGATCAGACAAGCCTGACCACAGTGAATCTTCTCCTTTAACTGCGCAGAACTCCTACATCTAACAAGAAATGAATCTTGACAGTTCTTGAGCAAAAGTTTAGACAGAAGTGTTGAGAGTGGGATTAATTTGATCAGGATATAGTCACATTTATATATCTAGATATGGACTGCTGCTTTCTGGTGTGTGATTAGTAGGTAGGCAGCAGCTCAGAGCAAGATTTAGCTCATAAACTTTTCCTTCTGTGTTTTTAGGAGTAATTTGGAACTCATGGTGAACTCTGTCTCACAACTAATGAGTTCCAAGCCCACATGTGCTACAGTGAGTGGAGCTGGTGTCCTCAGAGCATGTGAGCACACTATACTCTAGGGCTTTTGGCTAAATGGGGTGCAGCTCACCCCTGCTGAGATGTGTTTTTCTTTGAAGCTGGGCGTAGTCACATGAAGATACTCATGTGAGTAAATTAAAAGCAGAGCTTTCTCCGCTGTGAAGACCCATACACACCCACACAGAAACCTCCTATTCACTGCAGAGTTGGCACTTAGAGGACTCAAAATGGAGTAAGAGATTAAGATGCAACAAATCCCTATCATTATTTTCTTGTAGGACTGCTCTCAAATTCCATATAATTTGCTTATTTTCCCCGCTATTTTTTTTCTAAGTGCTCTGAGTAAACGTTCAGGCTTTATTTTTCTGTGACTTCCTTCAGTTTCACTTTTCCAATTTGAACAACCAACCCTAGCTGCCTAAGAATGTGTTTTAGGAGAATGTAAGAACATTTTAAGAAAATTCAGGGGAAGTTGTTCCTTCATGCTGCAAAGGCAGACATTGTCAACCCGAAATCTTTTAAGATTAACGTTTTACGATTTAACGTTTTAAGATTAAACACTTAAAAAGCAGTACAGTATGATATTCCTACCTTTTGCTAAGCCTCTGGGATCACATTTAACATGCTTTGCTCATGAAAAATCCCCCCCAGACATAAGGAAAAACTCACCAACTCAGAGACACTCCGGGTGAAATTTTGAAGGAATATATGCAAAGAACTGTCAAACCCCCAAAAGTAAATAGAGAAAGCAGTTTGCTGTCCTTCTGCCTGTAGTCTACAAATAATTTTCTTCCAGAGAACTGCTTCTGTTTGATTACATATATTCCAGCCTGGATAAAATGTTGAGAAGAGAATGATCCATAGCTAGTTAATTGAATCTGATCTTAAACTGTTCCGTTTTCTCCAGCGTACATTCTACTTTGCTTATATCTTGCCTATTGCTATGGCATCCAAGTACATTTGTTAAGGCATTTAAATAAATACATAACAAAAAACCCACAAAGCCCTGAGGAATCATGAAGAAATTGCATTTCATGGAGCACTTGTTTATACAATGATGTGGATTTTTGCTGCATAGTTGTGGGTGGTTTGGATACTAGTTACAGTGAGCTGCCTAGAAAAGTCTCTGTATGAATTACCCATGTAGACTTCTGTTGTGGTAAGCATTTAGATACTTAAATACCTCTAAGTAATGTATGAAGCTTACATATCCCTCAATGGCCCCAGGTGAGCATGCTTCATAAGGGTTCTCTGCTTGTAACTCTGTTTTTTCTTGTTTTACTGCAAGTGGTGAAGTAGATTCTCATATACCTAAGAACTACAGAGAAAGAGCAGATGTCTGGAGTGAAAAAGAACTGAGATTTATAGAATATAAAAGAAATGGAGGCAAATGTAAGCACAGAACATCTGAAGATTAATGAGAAAAGAAGGATGTAGTAATACTATTTATTTATTATAGTCCTGCCCCCTCAGACTGCTGTAGCTTTAGGAAGTTATTTGCATCTGCAGAGGTCATTGTGCCATTCATCCTGTGTAGGATCTTTCATATGATTCTGAAACTTAGAAAAAGCCCAGGGTTGTTGAGAGGAGAGGTGACACAGATAAAAATGGACTGAATAATATTCTTCACCTCAAGTTTAAATAAAGTTGAGATTGTAACTACAGGCTTTAAATACTACTGGAATTCACTGCATTGTAGTGCTCCTTTCCCCCGCCTCTCCCCCCCATATTCAGAGCTTTGCCATGTCCTCCAAGACCCACATCTTACTCCTGAGAGTGTGTGGAGATATCTGTTGCCAAGGGCAGGAGTCTGAGTTACTAACTTCAAGTTTTTGGCACGCCACAGCATGGAACCTCATGGGATTATTTCCCTCTCCCTCTACTATCCTCTTCCTTTATGCTTTGGGGAAAAAAAATTAAGTACAGGAAGTACCACTTGATAATTTGCCTTTTTTGGTTTTTTTGCATTCAGAAGAAAATGGCACATTGAAGGAGCATTTTAGATTAGAGGTGTGGGTAGCTGTAAATGTAAACGTTTGTGCAGATGTAACTGATGTTTCTCTAAGGAGCAGCCTGTTTATCTCTTTTCCTTTTATCAAGGAGCAGAAGGAAGGAAGTCCATCAACTCCTGGACTGCAGAAGGAAACTGCTTTTGCTCCCAGCTCGTCCCCGCTGGGTGGCAGTGCGGGGCTGCGCTGAGGGGCAGCACTGCCTGGTGATGTGCGGGACAGCATCTGGCGCTGCCCTGCGCTGCGGG
Organism: Psilopogon haemacephalus; assembly: GCA_013396835.1. NCBI lineage: Eukaryota > Metazoa > Chordata > Aves > Piciformes > Megalaimidae > Psilopogon > Psilopogon haemacephalus. The sequence continues at coordinate 115,814 of VWZI01006231.1, read as the reverse complement.
ACAGCACTGCCTGGTGATATGCGGGACAGCATCTGGCGCTGCCCTGCGCTGCGGGACAGCACTGCCTGGTGATATGTGGGACAGCAGCTGGCGCTGCCCTGCGCTGCGGGACAGCACTGCCTGGTGATATGCGGGACAGCAGCTGGCGCTGCTCTGCTCTGCGGGACAGCACTGCCTGGTGATATGCGGGACAGCAGCTGGCGCTGCTCTGCACTGCGGGACAGAACTGCCCAGTGGTGTGCGGGACAGCATCTGGCGCTGCTCTGCTCTGCGGGTAACACCTCCTGCTTCTCTGTGCTTTGGAACAGCAGCTCCCAGCGCTGGACCCGGAGCAAACAACTTTGGACCACAGTATTTCTTAGGAAATATTTGTTTCGGTGTAAAGCACATTTTTGAGGATAGGAGGGATTTTGGTGACCTCTTCCATAGCATTTCCTCTGTGATTTACCAGGCACCTCCTTCCTTAGGAACATAACCAGAGCCAGAGTACAGCATATCTTCCAGGAAGCCATCAAGTTTTGCATCAAGATTGCTTGTGATGTAGAATCAAAAAGATCCCCATGTAAATGGTGTTTAACTGTCATTAAAAAAAAAAAAAAATCAATCCCAAAACAATAATAATAAATTCACAGCTCTCCTTGGGAGCCAGCATAGTAATATATGAGTTCACTCTTCCTGAACACTGTAGAGCATTTGGGAATCAAAAGAATTTTAGCTACCCTAAAGCACCCAACTGTATTAACAGCACTTTTCTCACTCAGTTTCTATTTAAGAGACCTCTGAATATCTCAATGGAAAGTTTCCCAACAGAGGATGCTGTCAGCCTATAATTTTTACTTTATGGACCCATTAACAAAATCTGACAGCTAAATTATAGATTCCACTGCTGGTGACCCCAATAGTATTTGTGAGTGGGCATGAATGACTGCAAGCATTTTATTTGTGGATCCAGATGATCTCTTTGGCTTCGAATACATACTGAAATGAATATGCACAGCAAACAGAAATGGCTGTTTTAAAAACAGACATCCAGAAAATGGAGAGTCTGTGCAGCCACAACAGACTTTCAAAGTATAATGTCCCAGCATGGAAAACATATTTTGTGAATCAGTAGAGCTTGGTTTTAATTCGCTTGAATCCACAGAGCTATTCAGTTTACAGTGACTGGTGGTCTGGCCTCTATTGCTATCTGTCCTTCATCAAGTTTTTTTAGGAGCATTGAAAATATATATAAAACAGACAAAGCACTTAATAGTGTAAAGCAAGACAGCTAAGAACTGCTGCAGCCATAAGTAAAATAGCTGAGTGCTGGAGCAGAACATGGAGGAACATAATAGCTGAGAGTGGCTGAGAAGAGAGGAGGGTGAAATTGCATTGGTGCTGCTGCTTTGAGAACTCATTTGGTATCTTAGATGCAAATAGGAACGTCCCTACCTTGACTCAAGTGGATATATAGGTCAGGTTCACTGGAATACATGGTGAATTCCTTTTAATGAGACAGTGATGCAGTTGGTAATGGATACAGCCTAAAGTGTACACATCTGAGTGTCAAAGTAGATCCCTAAATGATTAAACAGATCATCTAAACAAAACTTGTTTTCAGAAACAGCAACTCTGCCTTCTGTTGGTTTTCCAGAGCATATGAATAAAAAAGTGTGGGATTTGTTTTCAGAAAGCTAAGTTTAATCATGTTTGCTTTTACTCTCTGTTGAATCAAAACCATCCAGAATACAGTATTTTTTTTTTCTCCTGCAAAGTGCTAGCCAGAAAGTTGCAGCTTTTTATGTATAGTGAGATTTGCCTGACAGACTGACCCATCCCTCATCTAATGTTGCAGTGCAGTGCTTGTGGCTAAGCATATAGGTTTTGTTTTCAGTCCATCTTTAATGCACTACGAGTATAGTGAATCATTCAGTACAGATACTGGGTCATCTAAACTAGGTATAATTAATCATTTAAAGGGACATCCCTCTTCCATTGTTTCATTCATAATCTTGAATTTAATAACTTCAAACCAGCAAATTACATGACTTCCAAAGAGACTATTCACTTTTTGACTTGGTCCTAAATTGTTTATCATGTTCCATTTTCCTAAGCAGTCTTTTCTGTGATTGGGAAAAAAAAAAAATTACTGTCTTGTGGTAAGAAAAGACATTATGGCTAATTGCATTCCTCTCATCTTTTTACCTCATGGGATGGCTTCTCCAAAGTAATTATAAATCTGCTTTGGTTTGATAACATTGTATTACAAAGGATTAGTTTTTGTAGCATTGCTCTCCATATCCAGCAGCAGAACCAAGTGAAGTATTTGCCACTAGTAAAGTTGGACAAGGACTTTCCCTTGATGCTGGTCTGTCTGCCAGTGCTGCAGATTATGCTGCCTGAAGCATAGTGGAATTCACTGTGCAGAACATGGCTGATCTTTAAACTATAGACAATTTTGTGATGTATTTTGAAGAAGCACCAAGTCTGTCAGAATTCAAAGATCTAGACAATGCTCTTAGTGGTTTATTTTTAGCCAGTCCTTCGAGGAGCAGGGAGTTGGACTCTATGATCCTTATGTCTCTTTTCCAACCTGAGGTAGTTTGTGATTCTAAAAACCAATGGGAAGCAATTTTTGAGAGCCTCATTGCTGACGACTGCACATCAAAACAATTCTGCTGTAAAATATTCAGTATGCTTGCATAATAAAAGTGGAAAAATAGTTATTTCCACTCACATCAATAAGCCCCTGAACAAAACATTTAGTCTGATAAGTATTAATATTTTATCTTCTGTCTTGAAAGAAGGAGGAAAAATATCTTCTTCTATTAGTCATGGACTGTTTTCTTCATATTTAAGCTGAGAAATGAATTACTACTCTAGCTGTACTTTCATGAGCAGCATCAGCAATTATTATTGTTCCTGTAGCTGGTTTCCTTCACATGGGGCTCTACAATACTGAACAGTATTTTACTTATTTGCATTGGAAATTGGTTAGCTATTACATTGTATTCATTTTCAAATGGGCTGATCAGGAAATTTCTTTGTGGAGTTTCACATCTCATGCCCCACAGGTAAGCTGCTGTTGTCTGGTACGAGTGAAAGAATTCGTCTCTCAGAGTCACTGCTGTGCTGACACACTGTCCTGAATTCTTCTACAGAAGAATTACAGCTGTGTGGAGTTTGACCCAGTTAACATCCAATTTACCTCTAGCTAATATAATACCTCCAGACAGATTCGCTTCCCTTCCTGCAACCCAGCAAAGCTCTTTCACGCAAGGGACAGAGAATAATCCTTAATCTCTCTCCATCACTTTGCCTTTTCAAATTCTCTCAAACTCCCCCTTTATGTGAATTTACAGAGCCTGAAAAGATAGTTTCATACTGAATAAAGTCTGCAACATTCGCTGTGAAAGAATCCATTTCCTTGGGAAAGAATGTGTCCAGTAGCACACTATTTCACATTATATTGTTCCTTCTTTCAGTTCCTTTACTTTCTACTAAGAAGGAACCAAAGTTTTCATAGATTGACAGTAAAAATAACAGGCCTGTGTTTTTGAAGTAGAACAAGACTATAGTTGATGACTTAAAAAAAAAAAAATTCTATATACTCAATATTCTACAAGTATCTATCTCCAAGTGGAGGCAGAGTACATAAAGAAAAAAGTTCTTTCTAGGCCTCAGGGCAAACCCAGAGCATTCAGGTTGGATTTGGCTTGGTATTCATCCTCTAAATCTTGGTGCATACTAAAATCTCCCAAAGACACCAAGGTTGTTTCTTTTTTTCCTTCTCTGTTTTCCTTGGCAACTAAACCACGTTTTACATAACCACATTATGTGCTTCACAGTAATATATGAGATTTCATAAATGATATAAATGGCCTCATACAAATTCAAAACAGCACAAGAGTCAATAAACTTCTATTGCAAGAACTCCAGACCGCAGCAGAGAAATATCTGAGCCTTTCATAATAGGTTCATTTTTTCCTTAGAAAAAAATACCCAACAAGAAACCTCCTTTCCTCTAACTCCTCTGAAGCACTGAAATTTGGGTATATTCAGTTTCTTCACTGGATGAGTTTTCTAGCTTTTTATTTTTTTTTAATATCTTCATCATATTATTTCCCTTCATTTCGCATTATTATATATATATATACATATCTAAACAGATCTGAAATTGGTTTTATAGGGCACCAGATATACTATAAAACATATTATTTAGGAGGGTACAAGCTGTGGCTTTGCTGGTCTGCGAATAATTTATGGGGAAATATTCAAACTTAATTAATGTAATTCAAGTGGTGCTGAAAGAAAATCTTTGTCCCATGACTGTATTTATTATAGGTACACATTCCTGAATTACTACCGAGTTATCCTGATGCTTATTGTTGATGGCCCAATTGCCAAGAAGGTGTTGCACGGTCTGTTTGTTACAACTCCTGTTTAAATAAGGTGAAAGTATAAATGCAATTGTAATTGAAAACATTTTACAGCTTTGTTTTTCTGACTGTGCGTTCATAGCTCTCATCCCGAAGCTGGTTCACTTGAGATTTCTCCTCTTCCCTGTTTATCTTGACTCTCCTGCTCTTCATGGTGTTCCAAGTAACTGTGTTCTTAGAAAAGTCCTCCTAAATATGAGAAAAAGTAGATTTTTATCTTACCGACTCTCTTTAGAGCTGTCTATAAAAACACGTGATATTTTGTGGCCTGATCCTGTGCCCATAGTGGTAATGAAAAGATGCTTGTTAGCCTCAACAGGCATTGGATCAGGCTCTTTTTTGTACCCTGTTTTCCGACTTCGTAAAGCAGTCTGAAGTCAGGCTGTAATTTCACTTAATTGAGCCGTTTAAAAACTGATGAACCCCATATTCTCCCTGTTCTTGCAGATACCATGGGTGTAACTTGATCATTTGTTTCCTTCTTTCTGAATAAGAGTAATTTATTCCTTCTTAACGAAAGCATAGTGAAAAAAAAAAAAAAAATTCTGCTTACCATTTTTCATTTGAAAGGAAACGAAAGTACACATAGGTGGGCAGCACTTTCTTTGGGAATCAGTGCTTGAAAAAGAAAGCAACACTTGTATCATTTTCAGATTTTCAAAGCTGGTGAAAAATATGTGAAAATTTCTTTACAAAGTATTACTTATCTGTGAATCTCCCAGGCTTAATGTGTTGGTTTCAGCTAATTGGAGAATTTGTGTGAGAAATTAGACTGCTGCCTGACAGTGAGAAATTAAACACTGTGTCACTTCACCCAGTTTTGACTGAGAGAGAAGAAAGAAGGTTGTTTTAGAATGTTCCCAAAACATCCAGATAAGGCAGT
>VWZI01006231.1:96504-110400 GCA_013396835.1 Psilopogon haemacephalus | reverse complement strand
GGGCAGATCAGATGCAATATGATTAGCTGTAGTCGTCAGTAGTGAAAAACTCACTATTTTAACATTTTATTGCCTCCGAGCGCTTTGAGTGTCCTTTCCTTAAAATCACATTTTGGTTTTATGAGAGCAAATAGCATCACAGCATCTGGAAACATTAAGGAAAAAATAACACAAAAACGCAAACCCAAAAAAAAAAAAAAAAAAAAAAAAAAAAAAAAGGGAGGTAAATGAAATGTATGGAACCAGTTATCTGAACCATCCAGGCAGTATTTTATCTTCTGATTTGCCATTTCAGAGGCAGAAGGGTTGGGAAAGCCCCAGAACTTCTGTCACTTCACCTAAACTTTCCTTAAAAAGAGCTACAGAGCAAGAATGAAATCAGTCATTTCTCTGTCTGGAAACAATTTTATCAAGCCTCCTCCGCTGTTTTAGTTTGCTCATCAGGCTGCCCCAAATTCCATATAGGCCTCTTCATTTCAAGGTCATCATCTTCTTTAAGACATACCTTCTGAAGCAGATGGAAAAGAAAGGTTGGTCATTATTTTACCAAAAGGAAGATGCAGATGAACATCATAAAACCTTTAGAAAAAAACAATAAATCATAGAATCATAGAATGGTTTAGGTTGGAAGAGGCCTCAAAGATCATCCAGTTCCAACCCCGCTGCGCCATAGGCAGGGACACCTCCCACTAGAACAGGTCGCTCAAGGCCTCATCCAGCCTGGCCTTGAACACCTCCAGGGAGGGAGCAGCCACAACCTCCCTGAGCAACCTGTTCCAGTGTCTCACCACCCTCACTGTGAAGAACTTCGTCCTAACATCCCATTTAAATCTCCCCTCTGCCAGTTTAAACCCATTACCCCTAGTCTTGTTTTACAAGACCTTGTGAACAGTCCCTCCCCAGCCTTCCTTAGGTCCCCTTCAGATACTGGAAGGTTCTTATAAGGTCTCCTGGAAGCCTTCTCTTCTCCAGGCTGAAAAGCCCCAACTCTCTCAGCCTTTCCTCATAGCAGAGGTGCTCCAGCCCTCTGATCATAAAATAAAATAAATAAAATTTTGCTTCTCTTTGGCACTGCCTTTGGCTTCACTTATAGCTGCTTCCTTCTTCATTCTTCTTTGCTAGTCTCTGACTTGCTGACCTTTGGCACCATAGAAGTACAGCTCTGCAGCAGCTACTTTGCTAATGTCCAAAGAGACAGTGTGATACTTTCTTTGACTTGCATGAGATGAAGAAAATTCAAAGCCTTGTGCTCTTACAGAAAAATCTGCATGGTGGTTAGGTTAGTAAGGAGTGCAATTTATCTAGGCAAAGTGAAGTGAAAGGAGAGAGAGAGAGAATACATAAGCTTGACATTCAAACAAATTCAAGCAACCTGATTCCTTTTAGAAACGTTTTACCACAAGGTGCAATTGTGCTGAACTGGACAGAAAGAAAACTCTTTGTGAAATTATTTTGCCTCTACTGAAGAAGTTCAGTGTGTGCTGTAATGCTTCATATTTTACTAGCGTAATCATTTTTTGTTATAGCAGCAGAAATACAGGCATTTCAAAGCAATTTTATTCTCAAGACTTTATATACTTTTATATCAGTACGTATGTGGATGTGTGTATTCAGTGCCATAATGAAATGCTGCTAAGACGCTGGCTGTGGGACTGAATGCACAAGGACACCTTTTGGAGCTGCCCAACCTAATCTTGCAGTGCTGTCCAATTTTGGCAGAGTAACGTCAACTATATGATAACTTTTTAAGGATGAAGTCTCTATTACTCAGTTACTGAAGGTAATTGACTCTTTTACTTCAAACATGCAGGTTTTGGACTGAATCTGCCAGCCTTTCCACTCTGAGCAAGCCATTTAGATGTTTTGTGGGAGGTATTTTATGCACTTTGGGAGTTTGCAGTTATTGTTTTCCCAGCACTACAGAACATCTTGCTTGCTGTGCTCCTGCTTGCCCTGCTGCAGCTCTGCTCATATCCAACATGAGTGCAAATTCCTCTACTGTGTGTTTGCAGCTCCACGCTCATCTTTAGTCTCAGGTTAGAAACAGATATTTAATGAAAGGAGTTTGCCCAAGAGGGCTTGGAGGGGCTGATCCTTTGAAATATTGATCATTAAGGTCAATAATAGCAATATTTTTTTTCCCTTCTGCATAAATTCAGTAAATAGCTTCCCACTTTTACTTCTGGCACTGTGATTCTGTGGCACTGTTTTTTATTTGAAAACTAATTTAATTAAAAAAAAGTGAAAAGGATCTCTCTTAGAAAGCTGGAATGGACTGGCAAAGATTTTTTCACTTAAATGAAAATGAACAGAAGACAGATTTATGCATGCATTTACATCACCTAAAACACAAATTGGGGTATTTAATGTAGTTTACAGAGTAATTTTCTAATTCTCATCAGGTACTGCTACAGATTTTTAGTTCCCAGCAAAGCTTTTTATTTATTTTGGAATACTATCCTTACCTTAAAGATATATATGATTTTAAAGTTTCCTGGTAAATCAGTATAGAAACTTTGCAGCTGCAAATACAGAAACTTTGTGGTTGCCATACACAAACTTTGCAGTTAAAGGAAACAAGATACGTACGACAGACACTTGTGTATATCTACGAGCATGATCCTGCAAGACAAAGCATGTGAGTAACTCCTGAAGTCTATTGGTTTATTCACTTAATTAAAGTGATTTTGGTGCTCAAGCTTTGCAAGATTAGATTCACCACTGGTGATAGTGATTGTAATAACTATCAAAGGCAGCTGAGCTGAGAAGTGAAACAATAAAAAGTGAAATGACTCAGCAATGATGCTTGCCTATGCAGTGTATTAAACCACTGACCACTGCTGGGTTATTTTAAACAAGGGGGTACTGAAGTGAGCTCACAGGATCATGGAAAGTAATATTAAATTGCACTGTTATGGGCTTAAGCCTTCATTTGTACTAAATTGTCTCCAGCTTTCCTAGTAAAGCTAGGAAAGAATGAGTACCTCTGAGGCACTTTTTGGTTAATTTTTATATTACAGACTGACTTTTGCTTTGTTTGCTATGGTTGGTTTGATCAGCTCATATTATTTTTCCTGTTGTTTTTCAATATTAAATTCTGTCCATAGGTGGCACTAACCTCTTGCTGTTTCAAAGAATCCAGGAACAAGCTTCTTGACATACTGAAAACATTTCTTGGTGGTTTGTATCCCATAATCCACCAGTGAGAGCATAAAATGACGTTTGCACTTTGCCTTAAAGATATATATATATATATATATATATATATATACAGAGAGAGAGAAAGAGCGCATGTCTCTTTTTATTTTTGTGAGATTATGACGACTGTTAATGGGGGGGAAAAGATCAGAATGCCAAAGATAGAGTTATAAAAAAGTTGGTTTTGAATGCTCAAGACGTCTAAAGACTCAGTCTTTTGAAAGGAAGTGTAATCCACCTTGAGAAAAGGAATCAGACTGCATTAAAATATAGTCTTGCGCTGGCAGTTTGGATGCAAAAATAGAAAATGTTGATCCAAATACTGCCTTTTCAAAATTTAGATGACATCATCATGTAGTTCTGCTCCTACATTTGCATTCATCAGGTGGAAAATGAAGGTTTCTGAATTAGACAGTCTGAGTATTTAGATGCTTACTTCCATACAGCTCTACTTAATGTGTTTGCATATATAAGACTAAGCATATATCTCAACATTAAGATATGGACTTTAAAATTGTATGCAATATATAACAAGTGTCAGTCATTTTAAATAGTTTTCACACCTGTGAAGCACTGCAACACTGTAATTCATATCATTAGAACACTAATTTCTGATATTAACCCTGATTTAAATTAAACCTGCTTATGTGAATCAGAGTAGAACAAGGCACAGACCTCTCAGGTTATTATCTTTTTACTGCAAATACAGTTATTGATTCAGACATAATCTGTCTTGGTTTGGAAATTATGAATAATGAACAAGAATGCTATTTATTTCTTGACATTTGATGAAATCCTGGCATATTATTCCTTTTATCTATCCTGAAAAGATCACAAACTGATCAATACCATTCAATTTAGCAAGTGCTGCTCATGTCAGATTGTTACCTTCAGAAAAATTTTCCCTTTAAATAAAAAAAAAAAAGAAAAGAAAATAGAAGTAATTTTCTCAATGTGTCTAGACTAATACTAGCACTAACTTTTATTTGCAAAAAAATGCTGTTTAATTTAACATCCTCCCATCACTTTTTGTGCGAGGTAGCTAAACCAATCTTCCCTGAACTCCTGTAAAATAGAGTGTGGAAAGCTTGTGATAGTCAATATTCAACCAAAAAGACCTCATTACTCACACATTAATAACTTTTCATCATTCTGAATTGCAATAAACAGCTGTGGTTGGGAATTTAAGACCCAGATGTCTTCAGTATAGACTACAGGGTATTTCTGGCAAAGTGAAGCTATTAAGGAGCAACACTGAAGAAAATATATTGGGAGCATTCATTTGTGTGCTGATATGGAGACCATCAAGACATACCATGAATACAAAGAAAGTGCATGCCACACACATTTTTTTCTTCCCCATAATTTAATCAAAATATCTGTTTGTGCAACACTCTCATCTTTTTTTAGGACTGTAGGCTCCAAAACAGCCCACAGCAAAATTTCAAATCCAGATTTATGCACAAAATTCAGAGACCTTTTCCATCCCTTCTGCCTTGCTATGCTTTAAAGAAACATACTGTGGTAGAATTGACACTGCAAGCCTACAGCTTCCTTCCTAATTTCTTAAGATTTTTCTAGAACTTTTTCATTATTACATTATTTAATATTTCATTTTCCAGTCAGAAACTTCAATAATGCCACTTACTTTAATATTCCAGTAGGAAGAAGTAAGACAAATGAATAATTGCTAAGCATTAAAATAATTCAAATTGTAGTGAGCCAGAATGCCAAGGGGAATAGAGCTGATTAACAAGGGAAGTCATTGGGATGAGGAAGTACTGGGCTACCTCAAGAGCTGTTAAAAGCAAAAGAAAAACAAACAAAAGCTTAGTTAGACTTTTCAAGGCAATTAACTGAGTGCCAAGAGATCTTTTATCCATTGAGATAAAAAGAGAAGGAGAAACAAAGTGGGCCAACTCAACAATGAAGGTGGAGTCAAGTTTGAAAAAAAGCCTAATTCTGTCCCCAGAAATGGGGAAGTTCTGCCTCAGGTTAAAGACTATGATAAAAAAAAAATATGGCAAGGCAGAATGGTTGGTGGAAACAAGAGATGAAAAGAACTCTGAGAAGGAACTAAGGTGCAGAGCTTAAGGCACTTGAACAGGGAAGTGGTGAGCAGATGTCTACCTTTATACTCAGCAGAGCGCCTAAGTCTTTTTTTCATATATGACTTAAGTTATAGGATCAGTCAAGGCTAGAAGGGACCACAAGGTCCAATCCCCCTGCCACAGACAGGGACACCTCACACTAGGTCAGAATGTCTAGAGCCTCATCCAGTCTGGCCTTAAACACCTACAGGGGTGGGGCTTCTACCACCTCCCTGGGCAGCCTGTTCCATGGTCTCACCACCTTCATGCTGAAGAATTTCTTCCTAACATTCAGTCTGAATCCCCCCATTTCTAGCTTTGCTCCATTCCCTCTAGTTCTATCACTACCTGACATCCTAAAAAGTCCCTCCCCAGCTTTATTGTAGGCCCCTCTAAGATACTGAAAGGCCACAATAAGGTCACCTAGGAGCCTTGTCCTCTCCAGACTGCACAGCCCCAACTCCTTCAGTCTCTCCTCATAGGAAGTCTATATTCAAATGCTTTTCAACAGAACTTATAGCAAGGTTTCAATGCCAGCTCCTCCTGTGTGTGCCTATGTGAAACACAGAATGTACACAAGCATCGCTCCTGAAAGTTCCAAAAGGAAATTATAGCTGGTGCTACCAAAATAAACTACCAGCTTCTGAAAATGGCCACACTATTCTTCCATATTTGTGATATTAAGCTATTTGCAAAATAATGAAAAATAGGAGCGAGTGTATCAAAAAAATCTTAGAATCATAGAATGGTTTAGGTTGGAAGAGACCTCAAAGCTCATCCAGTTCCAACCCCCTGCCATAGGCAGGGACAGCTCCCAGTAGAACAGGTTGCTCAAGGTCTCATCCAACCTGGCCTTGCACACCTCCAGCCACAACCTCTCTGGGCAACCTGTTTATTAAAAACGTAAAGCAAATATCCCAAACTTTAGCTGCACTGTGAACACAATTCAGCTGATCTTCCTGATTCTTTATTTTCAAGAAACAGAAACACAGTGTTCAATGTAACTTTTTTTTGTGTTTCCTTGGATGTAATTAGATAGTTCTCTCTCTCTCTTTTTTTTTTTTTTTTTTTTTTTTTTTTTTTTCCAGAAGAAAATAACAATTTAAAATAATGTCCATGAAAGACACAATGCTGCTAATGGGTTCTCAGAACCTGAAGCATGTATTGATAAAAAGGAAATGCTCTAGGGAAAATTTTTTTCACTTGTAATTCATTTGGTTCCTGCCATAATTGGACAAAGGAGTTGAGTAGCTGCCAGAGAAAATGAGAAGCTGAGCACTCAATCACCACCCCTGCATTTCCAAAATTTTAATTGCATCATTCACTGTCAGGCTTTGGTGGGGGAGAAAGTTCTGAAGATGGAACATGTCATGAGTATTGTATTGCTGACAGAGTCTTTTTTCTTATTTCAGACATCTCAATCACTGCCAAGCAGCACAACCCAGCTCCAAGGAGCGTGGCTCTGGTCTGGACAGCTCCTGTGTCACTCACTGGGGAAATGCAGGCAAATTATGCAGATGAGGAATGCAATCATCTGGATCTTCAGGGGAAATGTAGAACAATAACATTCCTTGGTTATGTTTGAGTATTTAAATGAAGCTGAACTTTTCGTGTGCACAGATTGCAGTAGTGGTGTCTTGCTGTCTGATTTGTAAGTACTTGATTGAGACATTGGGAGCTGGACTGACAGGGCAGTTAGTTAATTTTGTATACACCCACTGTCATGAACAAAATTTGTGCCTAAACCTGCAGGTGCCTAAAACTTCTTCTGCATCAGCTGTCCTCTGGGAAAGCTGTTGGTGCATCATTATAGCCATTGAAGTCTTCACAGCACTGAGATACTTGGCAGGTGACTAATGCCTAAGCCCTGCCAAGGTTCACAAATTATTCACCCACTTTACCTGTAAGTCCTGAGCCAACAGATGTGTTCAGCCATGAAATAATTAACAGCGTATATTGGCCTAGAGTGAGAAAATGAAAATGCACGTGAGTCTATCGCCTTCAGCTCAAGATAATCACTTGGAGATGCCAGAGCTGCCTTCCTGCCTCTCTGCCAATTAATGTTCTAATCACTAAATCAGTGCTTTCCAATCTGGTAGGGAATTTCTGGAGGATAGAGGGGAAAGCACAGTATTTCCATTTGCAGTGATGAAGAAGGACTAGCTGGACTGTTTCCTCTTGGGATGGCGGAGAAAGGCAAGCTGGCTTGAAATGGGCAATTGTAAATACTGTTCACCTGTGAGAGGCCAATATTTTAGAGGAGTCATTCTTACATCTCTGCCTGTCTGGCAAGTCCCTTGTCTGTGTTGTGGGTGAAGTGGAATGATTCTGAGAGGCACGAGTAAGAAATTCCCGATGCTGTGAGCCTGCTGTGCTCAGCCTGCACTCTCTGCTGCCACACTCGTGGCGAGTAATGCCAGGGGTGAACTATTGCCTATAAGCTCCTCTTGTGCTTGAAACAACTCGACGGGTTCCTGGCATTTGAAAGAAAGAGCTTAGTGTTGTGAATCTCTGAGAACATTAGAGCACTAACAGAAATGCATCTCAAATTACACTCTCCTTAGCCACGTCTGCCACACTGACAGTGCAAATCCAACTTCAAGGAATTCTGATCCCTCAGTTGTTGACCACTTAACTCTCTTCGTGCTGAGGTAGCTAATTTGAGTGGTCTGCATTTCACAGTGTGAAAGATCATCTGAAATGTAGGTCTCTGGTACCCCCAAGATTCTCCTATGAACTTATTATTTTAGGATATTTTAGGGATAATGCTCAGCACACTGAGAATGTTAACAGATGCAAGTTTAAGTGTCACTGGGTACATTTTTAAAAATGCCAAATAAGTATTCTTCATTATAACTTTCAGTTGAAGTTGGAGGAGTTCCACAGCAAACTGAGATGAAATTCAGTAAGTTGCAGTATGAAACAGAAGCGTCCTAGAGGTTTCCTGATAGGACAGACATATGAACCTTTCCACAGCCTTGTTTGTGTTTGAAATAGCTTGACAAAGAGCTATTCTTATTAGTGCTATGCAAATGCCCCACATGTAGCTTCAAAGGTGATTAATAATTGGAATAATTATAACACGAGATATTCAGAGGTATTTGCATAATCTGTGGTGAGGTAGAAGATTACTTAAACTTCAGAGTCCATTAAAAATAAGCAATGGAATTGGTCGCATCATCTTACAAGAGAAGTTATCAACAGGAACATGTTGGAATATGGAATTGGTTGCTTCATCTTACGAGAGAAGTTATCAACTGGAATATGTATTTTTCAAATCAATAATTTTTAACTCAAAAAATATCATTCTAGTTACATTAAAACTTTACTACCCTTGCTTACGTTACCATTATTGTCTTTAAGCACTGGATTGCAAATAAATACAGTGATAGGCTTGCTTGAGAATGTTCCTTAGGCTTATGAAAGAAGGAGCATGGAAAAATGTCTGTTTAAAGCAAATCACAAAGCAATAAGCTGGTTTGTGATTTAGCAGCTCCTAAATTTCTCATGAGGAATGTGAAAATACTTCCTCTGGTTTTGTGACAGGTCAGATTTCAAAGCAGTTGACGACAGGCTCAAGAGTTTAGGTCTCTGTTCTCATCTGAATGCAATCTATAGCATTTATTTGAATTTTTCCTTTCTGAAAGTTGATGTACAGTTGGTATAAAATCTGATGGGAAATTGATTTGTGTAAAGTGCTAATTCTGAAGTTCGGTTGTGTGAAGTCATTATTCTCTTTCCACTCTTTGGCTTCTGTTATTATTTTGATGGAAAAACTTGCATTAAGTCCTTAGCTGAAATATTTGGGTGTCAGTGCTACTGTCATTGGGCTAGGTCGCTATCAGCATCTGACAGGTGATAGAAGGGATGGTGCCTCAGGGAAACTAGCAGAGCACAGTGATTTATTTTTTTAATTGCTGGCATGAAACCATTTTTAGCTGTTCCATGTATTATAAGCAAAGATATGTATTCCACATGCTTCATACGTGTAACCTGAGACTTTACTGAATCCTGATTAGCTGAAGGGTGTGTGATTTATTTCAGGGCAATAAGAGAATGATGTGGGCTCATCTGAGCCAAATGAACTGCCATTCTGCCATGTTTGAGCACTTCTTGTAGGTGGAAGAGGAAATAGCATGAACTATTGCATGGACTGATGTTCGCTTTCACTGCAGGTTTCTCCTGTGCAGCAAAGGCAACTGCTTTCCATTTGAGTACTGCTAAGTAGCAAAGGACAAAAATTCAATGTAGTTAGAGTTTAAATGGACTGTAATAAATTATTTCCTTTTTAGTCTGATTTAATCTATATTAATTTTTATTTTAAATTACTCGCTTGCAATGCTTTGCTGCCATGCTTCGAAATGCTATGCAAAGTATATTCGGTCTTGTAGTCAACGTAAATGAACACAATTTAAAACCCTGCTTCATATTTAAAATATGCTGCCCATGTATTGTGCCTCAGAAGGCTGGAAAAGCGTATGATTTTCATACAAATATGGAGGAAGGAGTAATGCAAACAGCACATGAAACACACAGCTTAAGATAATAGCCAAAATGATCAATGCTTTTCATCCCACAGGATTGTTTTTTTCTCCTGTTCTCTTGAGTGAACATTGCCAAAGTAATTTTGTCAGCATGAATTCTTAACTGTCACTTATTCTGTTAGACTGTGTTGGTCTGTGTTCTACTTAATGTGACTGTGGCCTGCATTACAAGTGTTTTCCCTCAAGCTCATTTCAAACATATTTTGATGCTGGGAGTGGTTGTTGCATGGTTCTCCCAGTTCTGTAGTTCTGCTGTTATTGGTGATGCTGTGTATTGCTGTANTTTGGGGTGGGAGTGTGAGAGCAGGGGGTAATTGTGTAAATAACCTATAGAAGTAGCCATACACCTGGATGCTTAGCTAAAGGTCTGGGCTGCAGCAATTCACTTTCTAGATGCATTTCTATCAGAATATTGAAAGAGTTTAATGCATTAAAAAAAGAGAGAAAGGACAACTATTGCTGTAACACTGGAAATTAGGGAAATAAAAAAAAAAAAAAAAGAGAGAGAATCACAGAATCATAGAATGGTTTAGGTTGGAAGGGACCTCAAAGATCATCCAGGTTCCAGGGACCTCAGAGATCATCCCCGCCACAGGCAGGGACACCTCCCACTAGATCAGGTCGCTCAAGACCTCATCCAGCCTGGCCTTGAACACATCCAGGGAAGGAGCAGCCACAACCTCCCTGAGCAATCTGTTCCAGTGCTTCACCACTCTCACTGTAAAGAACTTCTTCCTAATATCTAGTTTAAATCTCTACTCTTCCAGTTTAAACGCATTACCCCTTGTCCTGTCAAAGACTTTTTGACTTCCAAAGTCTACTCTCAAGCCTTGGGTATAGGACCAGTGTTACACAAATTATTTTACTCCAGTCATAACAGGGATGTTGCTGTTGGTACCCTTCAGCTGGATGGAAATTCTTGAGGATTTGTCTCATGGCAGAACAATTCAAGTTATTGTGGGTTTGCTGTAGAACTTGAGAAATAGATTGTGGCTGTTAACCAGTGAGAATATCTTACTGTTTTACCTCTATCCAAAGAAGTTCCTTGGCTGTTCTGAGCATTAACAGAAGATCTTTGTTGTAAAATCACAAGAAAGCTCTTTCTGGTACCCAAGAATCTTGTGTGGCAAATGCCTTATGTGCCAAGCATGTCTCCCGTGTGAACATATTATAAATCATCTGTGTTTTATTGGGAAAGTACTACCAAGCTCTGAGAAAGGCTACTCTCAGTAACTTCAGTTGTTTGTTCCTGGCGTGAAGGAGCAACATTGAAATCTGTTGTGTGAGCAGAAATTCCTGGCAAAACAAACTCCTGGGAAGGCTGGAGACATAACTGTTTCTCCCTGCTAATAAACACCGCAGGCTCTTGTTAGAAGAGCCCAGGCAGCACCAGGGTGACTGCCCCAAACTTTGCACTAATTGCCAAAATGGAAGAATAGAGGCACTTCATGAAGAGAGGTAGTACAGCACTTTCTCTTCAAGGTACACATCCCTGCAGGGAAATGGGCTCTGCCAGTACTCACGCCACCAGGAGAATGGCTGCCCTTGGAGCCAGTGCTTTTGGAGTGACTCCCCTATTCTGTCAACAGTTCTTTGCTGTAATTAAAATGTTGGACTCCCACAAGACTGGCATTATTTTGGAGAAAGTCTCTAAGGTAGCACCCAATCCCAGGCTGTTTGGAAGTTAAGTGTCTCATGAAAATAGGGAGAATGCAGAAGGTTGGTCTTTGCCCTGAGTTATTCTGGTCTAATTTATATTTGGGTTCTTGAGTTTACATCTGTGTTATTATTATTATTATTATTATTATTATTAAACCTTTTATTCCCACTCCTTTTTACTCAAGCAGTTCATTCACACTTCCTTCGGCCTCTGAAATCATGCATAAATTTCTTTCAGCTCTGCTGGCCTAAGTCCCTGCCTACAACCTTATGCACCGTGGAACAAGGGTTTACATCAGAACCCCAAGAAATACAGAGATGTCAAACTCTGTTTTTCCAGACCAAAAAGGATGTTTTTGTGGAGCGGTTAAATTTTCACAGCCTGTCACTCAAGTGATGCTATTGGCAAGCTTGGGTCTCCTTTTCCAGCGCTAGCGGAAGCCTGCCAGGTGGCTGCTAAGGATGGGAAAGAGCGAGGAGAAATTAAAAAAAAAAAGACCACTAGAGAAACTAGAGAAGCCTGTGGCTGAAATTCTTTCGTTGTGCACACTATTTTCCATAGCACTTGAAAGCTTCTAATAGTTTTTTTTAGTGGATGGAAGAAAAGATCTTTCCGAAAAAATTAATTTAATAGAGGGAAACATAGATGCAGCACCTCCTCTAATACGCACTTGGTTTGCAGCTTGGCATGCAAGTTCTGCAGGGGAAGTGTATACTTTACTGTCA
This sequence comes from Psilopogon haemacephalus, assembly GCA_013396835.1. Classification (NCBI taxonomy): domain Eukaryota; kingdom Metazoa; phylum Chordata; class Aves; order Piciformes; family Megalaimidae; genus Psilopogon; species Psilopogon haemacephalus. The sequence continues at coordinate 98,183 of VWZI01006231.1, read as the reverse complement.
TGTGTTTCAATTTTGTGTCTAAAAGTGTTTTTTACACATAGTTTGAGCTGTCTCTGGAATGGAGAATTGTGCTGTTTTGAAAGCGAGATACCCACAATGTGGAGTTGTGTTTGTTTGGTTTGGGTTTTTTTTGGGGGGGGGAAGTTTCTTGGTGTGTTTTTATTGTTGTTTGTTTGCTCTGTTTTTCACTTTGTTTACCCCACTTTGTGGTTTTGATACGGTAACTTTAGTAACATATCCTGTGCAAGAATAAAAAAGAAGGTATCGAGATGCTACACCAAGGGGAAAGAGTCAACAAAATCAGTAGTGATGGAGCTGGGGTTGTTCAGCCTGGAAAAGAGAAGACTCTGGGGAGACCTAATAGTGGCTTTCCAGTACCTGAAGTGGGCTACAAGAAGGAAAGGGAGTGTTTAGAAAGGCCTGTAGCGATAGGACAAGGGGGGAAGTGTTCAAGGCCAGGCTGGATGAGGCCTTGAGCAACCTGTTCTAGCGGGAAGTGTCCATGCCTGTGGTGAGGGGTTGGAACTGGATGATTTTTGAGGTCCCCTTCCAACCTGAACCATTCTATGATTCTAATAATTACCTTCTACTAACATAAAATGCCTTATGCATTCACTCACGTATGTTTGATGTTTGTCACTTTTCCTCCTTTGCAACTTTTTCTTTGATCAGCAAGTAGGAAGTGCTGCCTTTCAGAACTTCTGCAAAGTTTTTTTTTGCCTCAATTTATGAGCCAAATTTATTAACATAAACTATAATTACCAATAAACTAAAGGAAAATAATCTCTTCACTTGTGCCAAAGATAGTTAAAAAAGAACATCTGAGCGCCTCCATTCAATTTTTTCTCCTGATCTTATTGAGACAGACTTGAGACAAATTAAATGATTCATGAGTTCATCCTGGCTGGATATCAGTATTTTTTTTTTTTTCTGATACAAAAAGGTTAATGAGCTGGAAACTGGTGAGGAAAATATTCTAAATGCTAAGCCTGCTTCCAGCAGAAGTAACTTGTGTGCTGGTAATTTCCTTTCAGAGCTGCTGCACTCCACAATTAACTTAAGGACAGATTAGTACACGGACTATTGACACAACAGGCTGTATTGTAATGCACTTTTGAAGGTGTTATTAGGATTTTCCAGAAAGTGTGTTTTCAAAAACTTCACAACTGAGAAAGACCTTCTGAATTTTTTTTTTTGGGGGTGTTCCTTGATGTCACAATTCCTCTCTACGGCAGAGCTGAGAAAAGAGCAGAGACTGAAAAGGTAACAATATAATCTGTCCAGCTAGAATTGAATAGTTGAGAAAGCCTATCACAGCTGCCACAGTCTGCTTGTCCTGAGTTGTGTAAATGACACCTGAATCCATGACACTGCCTGCTAAAGGTAGTTCCAGGATAGTCCTCATAAGAGTTTTCATGACAGGTGCTATTGAGTACCAAAAAATGCCTAGGCTGAGGCTGCATGCTGCTTCCTGCCCTGCTGAATTACCCTCCAATGCCTTGCTTCAGCTGCTGTAGGGTTCCCCACGAATGCTAATTATTCATAACGTAGCTGTAGCAATAATCTTGTAGTATGTGGGTCTCGAGTTTAACATCACCACCTCAAGCTGTGAACATGCAGGAGAAGATAATCAAATTACTGCTAGAAGTAATTTTGGGGACTTTGGGCTTTTTTTTTTT
>VWZI01006231.1:81034-95088 GCA_013396835.1 Psilopogon haemacephalus | reverse complement strand
CTATTTTATATATTATATGTATTAATTTTAAAATATATTGTATAACTGCGCTTGAGCAAATGTGTCCTGTTCATTTTAAGGTATTAAGAATTAGTTTTTATATTTCCTAACCCTTAAAGCATTCACCAGCTTTGAGGATCAGTTTCTGCCGTCACCCAGCAGTACGTGGGTTCATTGCCAAGCCAGCTATTGAATATGTAGATCCAAAAGAACAAGAATAGCATCACAAGAAGCTCAGTTTGTCAACTTCTTTTTCATCACCCTGTATCGTACCTTAAAAAAATTACCTGCAGGTGTCAGAGGGCTCTCCTTTGATAGACACAATTTATAAAATAACAGCAATTAGGCATTACCTGAAACGTTAAGTGGATTTTTTTCTTTTTCTGGTATCATAAGCAATAATGCAGGCAGTATGTAAAAAAGGCATAATTCAGTCATATCTGTTGTCATCGGATGTAAAGAAAAATAAGAAGCAAGCTTAGCTCTGTATATCATTACTGAGAGGAGTCATAATATAATGCCATCTGCATCTAAGTTCATACATTCCACATTTACATTGGCTGCACACAGTGACTTCTTAGGCTATGACCAACTGTCAGCTAACCTAGCAGAATATGTTTTGGTTTTTTTTTAACCACAACTAAAAAAAAATAAAAAGAAACAAAACTTGCAGTAATTTTGTTTTGAAGTCAGTATCCCTCCAAGTGTCTGCATCTTGGGATTGGTAGATGAATAACACATGAAAATTATAAAGTGTGTATCAACACGTCTGCTAGCATCAAAATTCATAAACTCTCAGAGGACAGAAATACAAAGTACTTTCTGACTGATTGAGAGACAGCTGTGAAGCAGAAAATATCTCAACCAATGACAAAATGAAGAGCCCAGTACTAAAAATGGGTCTCGGGTGACCAAATTGTTGCTGCTGTGCAACAGCAAGACTGCTATGTGATGTAATCTGAATGGCTTTTCTTAGTTTTTAATTTATCCATTGAATTAACCACAGGAATACATTGACCCTATGATCATGTAGTGACTTTTCCTTGTGTTAATATTGGGACACAAAAGAAAAACAGTCAACAGTGTCTTACTCCTGCCAAGTGCTAGTCACTCTGGTCTGACTGTAAAGACCAACACACATAACATCAGGATTTGTCCCCTTAACTCATGACCTTCCCCTCAGTTAAGCACATGCCTTCCTTTCAGGATTATAGAACCATTCTGGGAAGCAAACCCTAAATGCATAAATTGGTAGGATTTATAAACCTGCGCCTCTTTGATCTGTCTTCAGTAATATTAACGTATTTATTTCAATACCTCTGTTTGATTTTGCTGCCAGTAGCCTGTATTTTCTTTTTTAATATATATGCTATTAATCAAGGAAATACACGTTAATAGGGCAGTTGCCAGTTACACAGGCTTTTGTGCAGTCTACATCAGTTTTGGGAACATCCCTGCGCTTCTAATTTAGTTTCAAACTGATATTCACTGTGAGTCTGAGTAAAAGTATATAAATCATGCCCTTCGAGAGATTAGACTGTTACTTAGATTAGAATGTTGATGCCTCAAGGGTTTGGCTTGAACAGACATTTTAAAAAACAAACACACACCAAACAACAAGCGAATTATGCAAATACATGATCAGCAATCATGGTGGAGACTGTTGTCAATTTATTACATTTTTCCTTGATTTTCATCACAAATTTCCGCTTTTCAGTGGCATAACTTTGAAAAGACAGATCTTGTTCTGAATTTTCCTGCATCGTGGGGCATTGCCAGTGCAGGAGGGTGTCTTGAAATGCACATCTTTCTTCTAATCATGACATCTTACAGGTATGGGCATGTGCATGGTTAATCCTCTACATTTCTAGTTAGGGTCAGGTATCCTATTTATCTAGTGGAATATAGAATCATAGAATGGTTTAGGTTGGAAGGGACCTCAGAGATCATCTAGTTCCAACCCCCTGCCATAGGCCTGGACACCTCCCGTTAGAACAGGTTGCTCAAGGACTCGTCTAACTCGTTCCAACAAAAACAGAAGCTACAGGACCTTGAAAAGAATAAAATAAAGAATACAGAATCTGAAAATAAATTGACTGGTAGAGCAAACACAGTTTGGCTGTTTTGTCTGGAGAAGAGAATGCTGTGGGCTGAAGAATCTTTATCATAGTCTTCTCTGCATCTCTCAGCTGTTTCTGGAGGAGCTTCCCAAGTCTCAGAGGAAAATGTTGATATGGATGATGGAACTCTGAAGTGTTGTTGTCTGAAATCAGTTCTGTGACACTTTCCATATAAAATACTCTGTCTTTGTTGTATCATATGGTAAAACAACAGGGGAAATGTCCTTGCTCTAAGAAGGCATCTTATCAGGAGAAGTCATTCAGTCAAGAGATTAGCAGGAAATAGAAAACGGTGACATCAGCTCCTGTGTATCTGTCAGTCTGCAGTGGCTTGGAGAATTGAGAAGGAAATTTCATGCCCAAAAATATGTGTTGTTCCTCTGCCCTCGGGGTTTGATGAGGTATGTGTAACAGCAGCCTTATCCACAGAGAAGTAAGCTAAACTAACACTTTATCAAGGTACAATATAGCTTTCAACAAAAGCATAGCAGATGACGCAAGCAGAGCGAGTACTCTACAAAGAACTCATTTCTGAATCACTATTTGTCACTGCAAGTGATACAATGGCAAAGAACAGCCTTTCTTTTTAAGTGATATCCCATTCTTTCATTTAATATTGCTTCCCAAAAGGTATAATTAGCTAATCCTGTGGATGTCATTTCTTGAAGTGTGAGAAATAAAGCCCTTAACGAGACACTTCGTTGCAAAGCCTGCCTGCTGTAATGTGACAGTTTTATGAGTGGTGTAGCACTGGGCATGCTGCCCACATGAAAAGTCACCAAATGGGTAAAAAAAAAGAATTCTCTAATAGGTTGTTGTTCCTTAAGTGAGTGAATCATCAAGTGGTTTAAACTTTTGCATCTGCACAAATTTACTAATGTTGATGACCATTAGAAATGTGGTGGTTTGAGTGAGATTTAAGATGTCTTCCAAAGAACTCTATAAATAATAATAAAACAAACAAACAAAAATCAAAATATGGTGTCAAGCAGCAGTAAGATCTGTTTCTAAAGTCTTGCTTTAAGTGAGTTTTGAATAGGAGATGTTAACTCCTGTTGGCTATCATGCTGGTTTATATGCTTTAGAAGTCTGCAGAAAAGACATCCTGTGTAAGGTACCTGTTAAGCTGCCAAGCTGGGCCAGAAATCTTGCACAAAGCAGGCTCATCAAAACCTAATAATCAGATGCTCTCATTACAGTTTTAAACATAATCTGGACAAGACCACAGTTTTCATAAGGATTAAGGATAAAACATGCCTTTTACTTGTCCTACAAATCTATTAGATTTTTTACCAGAAAACAGCATACTGAATTTTAAATCCTGAAATGTCTATCTGTGTTGAAAGCTGAGCTCTGTCTCTAGAAGAAGCAAAACCAGCAATGCAGGACAAAGGAAGGAGTGGAGCAAGTGGGGTTATGAGTAGACCTGCTTTAGACCTGGAGAGTGTAACAGTGTTCTGCCATGTGATTTAGTTAAGCTACAAGTCCATCAACTTGTTCCTAGCTGAATCCCTTCCAGTCTGAGCTTGGATATAGCTGAACAGTTGTCACCACATGTGATATGCCCTATGCTTCACCAAGCACTGGTAATGAAGACTTCTGCCAGCTGCTCTTCTCCCCTCTGTGCTATACTCCTGAGCCTACCTCAGAGGACGTTTTAGCTGGAAGCCATCACAGAAAGTTTGGCAATGACACTTTACTGGGAATGCCATAGCATTGGCCCTGCAAAGGCATCACACTTTCTGCTGTGTCTCTCACCTACTCCTCCAGCTGCTGCAAACAGCAGCCTGAAGGAATTTGTGAAAAGCTTTTTCTTCCTGCACAGAAATCTATTGCATTGCTCAGGCTGGCGCAGCTGGTCCTATGGCAAAGCCATCATGGGCTATGAGTTTTCAAGGGTGAGTGAGTCACAGTGTTTTACATCTGCCTTCAGGCACTTCCTAAAAAAAAAAATAAATTAATAATCTAGCATTACTTTTCTGTAACATTTCGATACACTCCTTTCATATACATCACCTTACTGTGTTATTAGTTCCCACTGAATAAACACTCTATTGTAGTCTTTTAAAAATAGCAGAAATGGGATACAATTATGGAAAAACCCTTCTGCTTAGAAAAGAAATTATTTTATTTGCCAAATCATGGTGTTAGATATTTTAATTTTATGTTAATGTTTCTCTCCCCTGTGGCTGTATTACACATACAGACGAAGGTGACTGAAGACAGTGGGGGAAATGCTTGGAAAAAAAACAGTGGAATAGCAAAAACTTTCTTCCTTCTTCTCACCCCACCACAGGCCTCTAAATATAGTCAGCTTCATGTCATATTAGGAAGAAACTTGAAAGACTTAAAAACAGGAAAGTAAAAGGCAGAAGAAAGGGAGTAGCATACTGTCACATTAGAAGAGGCTGTGCATATTTTTATGCCCTGTCATCTCAGGCATGCATCAGAAAAGCTCTCCACACGTCTGAGGGGAGCATGATCTCTACCCCAGCACACAAACATGAGCTGCAGCCTAATTGGAGTGGCTATAAAACGTGGACTGTCTGAATGTAGTAGCTGATGCTCAGCAGTATGGTACAAGCCATTGTGATACTCAAGGCTGGACATCACCTGCTGAAATTAACAGTTTGGCTGAGTCCAAACGGATGGAAACAGCTGCGGGGATACAGGATGATGAATCACATGACACAGGGTAAACGTAGCTGTGATTAATGGCACATCACAGAACAACAAAAAAGAGAGGCAACTGGGGAAAGAGATAACTACCACCACAAAGAGCAAATTATTGTCTGAGGTGAGGTAATTAACTCCAAGCCTCCCCACGGCTTGGATGGCTGATTCCAAAGACGCTTGCTATTGTGCCATGATAACGGCAAGGCTCTGGATTCTTAGTTTAAATACTGGGCTATTAAGCTTCATTTTTACCCATTGCAGGGAACTGATAGGGTGTCAGAGTTGAATATCTGGCAATTTGTAATAGTACAATTCCCATACAGCGTTGTGACTCATACAACTAACATTCACTGTGAGAGGACAATTGGAAGAAAAGCTTAAACACGGTGCACTGTGATTTATGGGGTCCTTTACATGTCTGAATTCAAGACTTACTATTGATTAGATAGATAGATAGATAGATAGATAGATAGATAGATAGATAGATAGATAGATAGATAGATAGATATATGTTTGGGTTTTTTTTCCCATCACTGTACAAAGCAAAAGCAGCTCCCCAGAAGTGTTTTGTTATAGTAGGTATGATTAAAAGTGGGGTTTTGTCCTTATTAGTCATAGCCTGGATGGTGCACAGTATTTTTCTTGTTCTTTCCAAAGAGCTGTTTTAGCCCTGGCATGGCTTGCTCAAAGATATGTTGATTCATAGTTTATCATCTTCACCTATTTAGCAAGACAAAAGCTTTATTCCAATCATTTGCTAGCAATTCCTACCTCTTCCTTCCTTCAACTTAGAAATGAAGATTTATATGTACCTGAAGGGAACTTGCTGACAAGTTAAAAAATTGGAGTATTTCTGAAAATTCAATCCCTGAAAACTGAGAAGTGGAGCCAGAATTTTAATTTTCTCCACTGGCTGTGACACTTCGGTGGTTATTCTATGCTGTCCTAGAGATAAATATATCAAATAAGGCACTCCCTATAATTTGCTATTCTAGTGTAGAAGGCAGTTTTAAATTGCTTGTAATTTTACTACAAAATATATGTTGGACTTGATTCACAGCAGACTTGCATTAGATTCTGCCGTGGTGACAGATTAACTTCACTCTGGCAGCCATGTCTATTCATGGCTGAGAAGTGTAGAATGATCACTGAACTGTAAATCAGAACTGCCAAAATTTGAAAGCCTTTTAGATCAAAACTCAGAGTCCAAACTGCCTGGTGATTGCAGACTTTCTGGATTCCTTGCTTTCTCATAGTTTTTTTCTTCAGTATTTCTCATAGTGTTTTTCTTCAGTATTTCCCATAGTATTTTTCTACTTCTTGTCTTGTTTTTCCTTTCTCTACTTAGACATATATTATCTGTTTGCTGTCGTTCTGCAGACAGAGCGATTGCTGCATCCTGCCTGATGGCCTTTTAAAATTCTCTTTACCTCTGAAAACAGAACTTTAATTGGTTTTATTAAACTTCCCAATTTGAAAATATTCATGTCTTCTAAATGTTTTGCAGCTATTGCATATCTGAGATGCACTTGGCAAAGGTGATGCATAGGCATTTCTGCAGTTACTGCTGAGACAGCTTTGCGAGAACATTGTGGGCTGCTGGTTACATGCAGCTTCTTGACCACTAAAGCCAACATTTTACTGCCTGCTGTCAAGGTTTAAGATGGAGAGATTCGTGCACTAGGTCTGTCACAGTTCCATTTGTTTATAAAATGTGTTGCACAACGCAGCACAATCTCTCCTTTGACCTATAGGTATTACGGCTGTATAAACAGAAGGTGAAGAGTAATGGTTCTGTGTAGTCAAAACTATGAAGTGATGTAGCTTTTAAAGCAAATCTTAGGGAAGGGAAGGCTTCATCCTTGCCGTTCATAACATTCTTTCCCTCCTGCACTCCATACTCATAATAGTTTACTGCTTAGACTGTAGTATGCACACAAAAATATTGTACTGTTACAGTAACTAAGAAAAGTTCATAATTACTACTCTTTCTAAATTCTCTGTTAGATGGTTATTTTAATATCATATTACATTATACTTGTGTAACCTGCTTGAGGTAAACCTGAAGTAGAGAGGAGCTGGATGAAATGATGTCCAGAGGTCTCTTCCAAGCCCTAGAGTTCTGTGACTTTGTCATTAAGGTCAGCTTGGGCTTTTGCTGGTATTCAGGCATACTGATGCAAACCAGGATCACAAATATCCCAGTATCTGCTTGCACAAGTAATAAACTGGTAGCTCACCATTTGCTCGCAGATTTGAAATTCTTCATATAAAGATGTTGTCAGTCTAAGAAATTCTTATCCAATATCTGAGTGAAGCTCTCGCGTTGGCAAAGCGAAATGCGGAAATTCTGAAGCAAGATGTTTCTGATTTGCTATTTAAAGAAATGTTTGAAGAAGGTAAATTTTATACAAATGCCAAGTTTTAGAAAGCTATTAGGAGTGTATCAGTCATGCTGCAGTCATCCATGCTGAACTTGAGTTTGAATCCAATGTCGAATGAGAAGGGAGTGCTTACACAAGCCATTGTTTAATTTTGCTGAGAGCTGCAGGATTCTCATTAGGAGAAAAATCCATTACCAGTAAGCAGTTTACTTGCACTAGTTCTTCACTTTAGTTTTTTGCATTATTAATAAACATAATAAATGTGATTTATGAAGGGCTAAACCAGCAGGTCCATAGCAGAATGATGTAGGGAATATTATGGCAGGTACCCATTATGTTTAGGATATGGAATTGTCACAAGTATGCTTCCTTAAGCAGAAGTGACATATGATTTCCCATTACAGAATTAACCTACAACAGCTATTTTGTTCATAAATATTAAAAGGGAACCATGCTGGCTGGAAATCCAGTATACTAGTAGCCAGTGAAAACCCAGAAAGCTCAAGGATTCATCGTGTAAAAGAATAATAAGAATGCTTCTTTATATCACATATCATTATTTAATAAATTCCTGTGTTTCATTCAGTACATGCCTAACAGTCAAATTGGAGCAGATGCATATAGGAAGGAGGGAGAAGAAGGAAAAAAATGTGCAGATGCAGATACTGCAGTACTCATTAAAAGCTGACAGCAGAATCACTCTTGGAGCAAGATCTGTACCCTGCTGAAGGCAGAGGCAAAAACTCCATTACCTTTAATGTGGTCAGTATTGCCCCTCTTGCACTTGGAGACATTCATGGATAGTTACTTCACATTCTTTGAGGATAATAGCATCCTTGACTAGCTGCACTGAGCTGCCCAGTGTATGGTTCCATTGCAGATATTACAGGATTTCTGATGGTTATTTCCTACAGATTATGTTATCTGGGAAAAAAATGGAGCCAGCGTGAAGTATAACCTCCCTTCCTTCTCAATTTATGGTTATTATTGTCATAAATAACCTTTCAAACATCTTTAAAAATAGGTTCCAGACACCAGTCATTCTTAAAAGCTTTCTCAATGTTATGTCCCTAAACTAAACCCCTGGCTCGGTGGTAATTACTAGCTCAGAGTGCTCTTTATTCCTGCTCTGAAGGAAATACACTGGAAATGCATCTCACAGAATGACCTCTGAACAAAGCCCTGCCTTCATGGCCACAGCAGTACAAAACTCTATGCTTGTATGTGATCAAGTTAACAACAAAGCAGACAGGAGGAAATCTGCAGATCCCTTCCCTGCAGACAGCTGTTTGTCACTTTGGGATTCTTTCAAGAAATGGAAGTGCTGCATTTATCACCTACGGTCCTTGAAAGCATCCTGAAATTTTCTTTCCCAACACAGTTGTTTCTGCAGTAAGGAAGTTCAGAAACATCTTAGGAAAGGAAGAAAACTGCTTGTGGACCACATCCATTTGTGGATGTTATTTCTTCATCCCAGGAGTTCTGCACAGGTTGCTGAAGTTTGGTTTTTTTTAAAGGAGTCTAATCTTACATCCATCATCAGCACGTGTGACTGACACGTGCTTTCTAAGTAGTTAGATGTGGAGATCTCGCTTCTGAAGCTTCATCCTGTTCCTCAAAGATAGGGCACACTGCAGACAGGGAGATTACGCAGAAGGTCACGCAGGAGGTCTGGGATAGCTGTGCTGGAGATAGGATGTAACAGCAGTACATTTGTCACCTAATTTAATCCCCAAGCAATTCTTGTCTGATTGAAGCTGTTTGGCTGCACATCTAGTAATTTCCTAGAGCAGGAGAACATAATTAAATCTTTTTTCTTTCTTTTTTTTTTTTTTTTTNAAAAAAAAAAAAAAATCAGACAGCAGTTATCTTTAGATGAAAGGCACAGCTCACTTGGATATCATCTGTGTCTCAGAGAAAGTGTTCTTTTATTCACCCCCCCAAAAAAGAATACTAACCCTTTTAATCTTATTTAATCTAAAACTATTCAAAGCCTTCTCAGTTCTTGCACCTGTGTCACCTATAGTTTCACATATGACTCATTAGCTTTTGTACCACAAATATTTCCGCTTGGAAGAAGGTTTTGTAGAAGGGTTTGGTTTTTTTTTTTTTCCCCAAATAGACAGTAATGTTGAGTGCTCCGCAGCAGCAGGCAAGGCTTGTATGTCACGTCTAATGAATGGTGTTGTTAATCCTTAATTGTGTATTTATAGCTTAGTTTATGGTTAAACAGGAAGAAAATAATTTAAAAGTACTTCTGGGAATGACAATAGCTTTCCTCGGGGACTGAAAGTTGCCGAGATTAATGTCTCTTGCAGGAATGGATGGTAGGAAAGAATGCTATCAGATCAAGGTTTATTCTATATATATCAAGCTGTTCTTGCTTTAGTTATTTCTGAACAAGCTACTGCCATCCTCATTGTGTGACCAGTCTTATTCAGGAAGAAAAAGTGATTTGTTCCTGCTTAGTGTAAGCCGTTTTGGAAATTCACTTCCCTTGCTCTAAAACACTAAAACGAGCAGCCAAGTTGTTCAACAGTCATTATTCAGGTTAAACCTGGGTGCTGCATCTAAATTATCTTTCAAAACCAGAGATATATCTATTGCCTGTAGACTCCTTTTATGTTGTTTTTTTTTTTTTCTGCTACTGCACTGAATTGTTGACTGCTACCTCCCACCTTTGCCAGAGAATACTAAAATAACTCATGGTTTAACGCCATAGAAAGCACATGGAATTGTGCCACTAATAAACAGAGAAATCCACAGTGTTGCAGTCTGCTCTTTTTCTCAGTGCCTTCTCTTCTGATTGGTCTGTGCTGTCTGCAGTGACCCTTAGGTCTTTTCCAAGTTTATTGCATTTGATTTAGAGCTGAGCAACATGAGAGGATATTTAATTTTTTTTTAATTTTAATTTTTTTTTAATTCCTCCATGCATCAGTTTGTGGTTCTCCACAACTAATTTAATTGAAAGATGGAACTGTCCAATTAGGACTGGAAGTCCATATGTTGTAAGTATAGTAATATGGTTATTTGATTTAAGAAGCATGGAATGAAAGGGACATAACCTGTGGCATTCACTTTTTTTTTTTTTTTTTCCTTCCAGTGTTGTTGTTGTCAGAACAAATTGCAGAAAATAGTAAATAAATTGAATGAAAATACCTTCAACTCCCCCTTTCTTGTACTGGCTTTAAAAATCACAATGGATCTGGCATTCCTTTATCCATGTGCCTTTTGCAGGTCATGCCTTGTGCCTTAGCACATTACACGCCTTAGGACTCCCATTTAAAATTGATTAATCTCTTTATTTTCAGCTTTCACATGTTCTCCTGCGGCCAGGGTTTCTGAGTCTCAAACTGAATGATGGTAAAATTGTCATTTGGAGTGGGGTAACACATCACGAGGCTTGAGTTTAAAGCCACTGTGTTGGGTGAAAATCACTTCTCTGCGTTCCTGCTTTTAAAATACCTTTTTCAGTAGAAGCCTGTGCCACAGATGAGGGGACCTAAAGATGGGTGCCAAGCAAAGCAAGCAGTAATTTCACCTTTCTGAAAGGGTGGGCCATTTGTCATATATCCCAGAAATGGGTTTAGGTTTTCATCACCTGGCTGTATTCTAGACTCCAGAATTTAGAGTTTTGATTTAACGGAAAACGATTTGAAAGGTCATGGCAGACTGGTGAGGTTCCTGTTGACTGGAAAAGGGCAAACATAATGCCCATCTTCAAGAAAGGGAAAAAAAGAAGCCCCTGTGAACTACAGACCAGTCAGTATCACCTCTGTGCCTGGCAAGATCATGGAGTAGATCCTCCTGAAGGCTCTGCTGAGGCAAAGGGAAAACAAAGCAGAGGTGATTGGTGGCAACCAGCATGGCTTCACCAAGGGCAAATCTTGCCTTACAAATTTGGTGGCTTTTTATGATGAAGTCACAGCAGCAGTGGACAAGGGAAGGGCAACTGATGTCATCTACCTGGACTGGAGTACGGGGTTGGGATGTCCTGTAATGACAAAATGAGGACTAGGGAGTTTAAACTGGTGGAGGAAGATTTAAAAGGGATGTTAGGAAGAAGTTCTTCTCAGTGAGGGAGGTGAGACAGGTTGCCCTGGAAGGCTGCTCCCTCCCTAGAGGTGTTCAAGGCCAGGTTGGATGAGACCTTGAGTGACCTGTTCTAGCGGGAGGTGTCCCTGCCTATGGCAGGGGGTTGGAACTGGATGATCTCTGAGGTCCCTTACAACCTAAATCATTCTATGATTCTATGAATATTGGTTTTTTAACATACCAATTACTGACTCTATTCCAGCTCCCACAAATACAAATTCTGATTGTTGAATGCCCTGAGCAGGCAGCACAAAAGTAGGTTACCAAGCTGCAGCTGTTCAAGCCCTTCTTTCCTAACTGGATTTACAGCTGACCAATGATGAGGAGTTGCCATCTACCTGTGTGTTGTCTTCATTAGAATTTTACATCCAGGTAGCTACCACGGTACCTAAACAGGCATTTCTGCAGCACTAACCCAATCCTTGGGGGATGTCTTTTTTATACCCACATACATTGTCCTCACTCAGGTTTTTCACCAGCATAGTGATTGCATCTCTATGACATGCAGCATGTTTAGCATGTAAGCGGTGTGCTGGAGCAGGGGAGTTAAGGATCACTGTCTGATAAAGCTTCTGGAAGTAGCTTAGTAGGTGCTGCTGGACAAGTTCTTTCTTTTCTTTNAAAAAAAAAGAAGGCTATTATAACTTCCTAGAGGAGGCACAGACTTTGAAGCTTAAGTTCAAAGCCTCTCTATTGAGGAGAAAAAAAATCACTTTTCTATGCATTGCTTTCTCTCTCTTCTGCAGACTGTTCCAGCAACAGGATGGAGAGCAACTAAAAAGACTGAGGCATGTGTTTTCTTGACCAGCAATATGTACTAAAATAGATTTAACCTATCTCCCAATTATGTGATTTTTAAAATGAACAACTAGCAGAGCATCACAATTAAACATTAAAAGGAGCAGCAAGCTTGTAGTTCAGCCAAATGTTTTGGTCCTTGAGGGAAGCACATCATAAATAGTTTCAACAATCAGTGGCAAAAAGAGTCCTAGAAAAAACAAAGTAGAGGGATAGAACGGGAATAGGGAATAGTTCCCCAGAAGTTTTAGAGAAGGTGGAGTCTCAATCTTCGTGCTGAGATTGTTTTCATTAATTACCTCCATCAGCATAGTGTAGAGACAGGCAGAAGTGTGTCAGGATGTCCCCACCTTTACCTGTTCAAACATGTTTATCCTGTGACTCATGAGCTGTGTATACCTTTGTTTTTTCTCTTGAATCAAATTTGTCAGGGTTGCCTAGCCTGAAGAAAACAGGATGTTGGACAGATTTGGACAGATTTTACAAGAAATTGCAGCTTGCTAAAATAAAAATGCAGTAAATCATTACGTGCACACTGAGTCACTGAGTGGCAGTAGATCCATTTATCAACAAGATCTCTCCTGAACAGGTTGTTTCCCTTTCCTCCACTACTGTCCTCAGGACAACAAATTATATAATTATTGTATTTTAGTCCTTATGCTTGTTAATGGGCCCTTAAATTGGTACTGATGGCTTTTCTTTGCAGAACAATGTAAGGAATAAAACTGCTTTTGCTGACAAGTTCAATGTGGGTCTTACATTAAAGCAACAAGAGCTGTGAAAGCTTTGGATGGTGGACACAAATAGCAACATTTTGGTCATGCAGTTGAAACTGCAAACTCGAAGTCCCCATGTCTAACTCCATCTCTGCACAGATGTCATATGTTAGTGTCTATCCTTTGTTCTTCTTATGTACTCCAGAATGTATGCCATTCTGGGGTGTATTAGATGGGGTGTGGTCAGCAGGTTGAGGGAAGTTCTCCTTCCTCTCTGGTGAGGCTCCATCTGGAGTATTGTGTCCAGTTCTGGGTCCCCCAATTCAAGAAGGATAGGGAGCTGCTTGAGAGAGTCCAGTGCAGAGCCACAAAAATGATTAAGGAACCTGAACATCTTCCTTATGAGGAAAGACTGAGGGAGCTGGGTTTTTTAGTTTGGAGATTGAGGAGATTAAGGGGTGCCCTGATTAATGTTTATAAATGTGTAAGGGGTGAGTGCCAGGAGGATGGAGCCAGCCTCTGCTGGGTGATGCCCAGTGACAGGACAAGGGGCAATGGGTGGAAGTTGAGGCATAGGAGGTTACGTGAGAACCTGAGGAGGAATTTTTTCACTGTGAGGGTGACAGAGCACTTGAACCAGCTGCCCAGGGAGGTTGTGGAGTCTTCTTCTCTGGAGATATTCAAGAGCTGGATGCATTCCAGTGTGATCTGCTCTAGGTGATCCTGCTCTGGCAGGGGGCTGGACCAGATGATCTTTCGAGCTCCCTTCCAGCCCCTGACATTCTATGATTCTATGAATACAAAATAATGCTGTTTCAAAACACTGTATGTTTGTTGTTTCTTGCATTTGTTTATTTATTCCTACATGAGCTTGGAGTACCTCAAAATTACATTTTTACTTTGCTGCTCATAGGGACATTTTTATTTGTTTTTAATCTCTGGTCATTTGGAGCGAATTAAAGGTTCCTTTATTTTGTTTCAGATGTCAGACACACTTAGAAGCTGAAATTTCTCTCATGTGAAGATGACCTGGAACATCTTCAGCACTGAAAGCTTAGGAAGGCATTTTTTGGTAAGAGTTGCTGTGTCAGCTTCTCTGCTGCCTGTTTGACAAATCTCTGGTGTAAGGACATTCTCAAAAGGCTGGTTAAGCTAGTTTACAGCTGGTTTGTGCCACTGGAGAGGGGCTGAGGATTTCTGAGATTAGCTCCAAGTGGATTTGAACATAAATCCATGTAATGCTCTTCCCTACCCCCTATCCCCCC
>VWZI01006231.1:50948-78909 GCA_013396835.1 Psilopogon haemacephalus | reverse complement strand
TTTTTTTTTTTCCCAGATACTGTAGCTAAACAAGTTTTAGAGACAAATTTATTATAGGTGATTCATTGAAGGCTTGTAGCAGCACAGGAGAGTTTAATTTTGAATGCAATCGATAGGACTCTCTATTTCCAAAACAATGTACAGCTAAAATAACTTTGATATATAGAGAGTGGGACTCATGGTCACTGACATTTTCAGTCAATAATGTTTCTGAAATACAACAAACAGTACCTTTTAAAACCAACTATAAATTCATTGTTCTTGTGATACAGAGGTAAGTACTTCAGGAATAAAATCATGCAGGAAAGCAAACACTCCTCCCTCACTCTCATAACAAAAAAAGAGCTGTTACAATAATGTTTATTTCTTGTGGAGGAAGTAATAATCAACAGTAAAGAGCAGCAAGGGATGGTGGCCAAGGTCTCTTATGGTAATAGCTTGGATGCACTCTGAATTTCCTTCCTGGTTTTCTCCTGCTGCACAGGACCTTTTTCCCCCTAGCAACAGAAGTTACATAGTGGCCAATCAACTAGTTTTTTAATTTACCTATTTCAAACTTTTTTTCTTGGAAAATGACATAGATATGAGTGTTTTATCATCTACTTGGAGGAAGTTGATGTAAGAGGCGTATTTTAGTTTTTTATTTTAATTTTCCACTATGAGGCTGCAAACCAGCTGTCTTTTTTATAGGAATAGTTTTAAAAGGGAAAGGTGATTAACCTCCAAATATATCCTTGAAAATATTTGGAGGTTCCTTGAAGTGTGCTCTATTTTCACAGTTGGCTCTGCT
Organism: Psilopogon haemacephalus; assembly: GCA_013396835.1. Taxonomy (NCBI): domain Eukaryota; kingdom Metazoa; phylum Chordata; class Aves; order Piciformes; family Megalaimidae; genus Psilopogon; species Psilopogon haemacephalus. The sequence goes on along the minus strand of VWZI01006231.1, from coordinate 78,119 downwards.
TGAAGTTGGTTGGGCCAGACTATCTCCAAAGCTTCCTTCCAGCCTTAATTATTTTTATGGCTCTGAAGTTTGCTCTTCACCTGGAGGGGGATGTCTCAAAGACTCTGCAGCAAAGGTGTTATCAAAGAGTGACCAGGATTAGAGCGTTACAAGTTAATCTTATTTCTCCAGATATTCTTTAAAAGGCAGTAGCTACCTCTTTAGTCGGTTTTGTGCATAAAACTGCTGTTGTAATTCCAAATCTCTCTGGCTCTTGCACCACTGAAGAGAGGGAATTTGGTTCCAGTGTAGTAAAACTATTGAAAAACTGCAGTTTCCTTTAATACTGTGGATTGTCCTTGCCATATAAATTTTAATATAGGAAATACCAACAATTTCCACTGTTCATTAATCTCATGGGGAACACTACAGTGGGCTTTCTTCCAGCTTTCATCACCTACTATGAGTTTTGTGACTCCGAATATGAAATGTTTCTTGTCATAAATTGACAGCTCTTGTTCCACCCTTAATCCCACGAGGCTCTTCTGAAGAAAAAGGGAATGTAACAATCAAATTGCATGATAGGAAGTGACAGGTTGATTTGTAGCATTTAAAAGATGGCTGCTATTATTGTTAGACAATTTGATAGAGTGGAAAAATACAGTTCTCTCTTTTGCAAACAACTTTAGCACAGTTTCGGTAACCAGGTTGTATTTTAAATATATTTTTGTTCATTGGGAGTTTGGATCCTACTTCCAGGGGTGTAGCAAATCTCTTATGTCAGAACATATTTATAGCCTTATCCAAATTTTCACACTGTGTTGCCATTCAGGCAAATATGTAGGTAAGCCCTGCTTCAGATTAACTATTAAATGGTGAGTATGTAGTTACTATCCTCTCAAATGCAAGTGCCAATGTCACAACTTACTCACTTCCATTCATCATAATCTAATGTCTTTCCCATGACGAAGTATTTGGTCCCCCAAGCATGGATGAGCAGATGAAAAGTGAGTCACCTTGGCACGTTCTGTAGATTACTAAGTGAAGAATTGCTTAGCCGACTGATTTTTACTTTTATTTTTTTTTTCCCCTTACCCAAATTCAGAGGAAACATCTTTCAGTTTTTTGGTACTTTGTCACAACAGATGGCACAGTANTATGGACCATTAAACACATGCAGCAACTTTCTAAATGCCTTCCCTAAAAAGATGAAATTGAATCTATTTAAAATCTGATGTGACTGCCACAGCAGTGATGGACGCCAACTCCACTGAACTGAAGTCAATAAGGAAACCAAGCCAGGAAGAACAAACCACCTGGGTTTATCTATTGTGCATCTCTCTATTGAGAAATTAGATTTATTAATACACATTTAAATAATCCACCATTGCAGACACCTTTCTTCACTACAATTGAAGCCTGATGATTTTTGTGGTTTCATCTCACTTTGTTTCACTGATTTCATTAGCACTACATTGGGTCACTCTGAAATGCAGTTTCTATTAAAACATATTGGATAAACCCTCATTGATGTACAGACAAATTAATGGTGACCAAGGGGCACCGAGGTGCATGGCTGGTCCTACTGTTCTGATTCTGTCTTAATCCTGACTCTTTTGCCTCAACTGAAAGACATAAAAGGAAGGACATGGAACTGCTGGAGAGAGTCCAGAGGAGGGCCACGAGTGTAATTAGAGGGCTGGACCACCCCTGCTATGAGGACAGGCTGAGAGAGTTGGGGCTGTTCAGCCTGGAGAAGGCTCCAAGGAGACCTGTTGTGACAAAGTACCAAAAAACTGAAAGATGTTTCCTCTGAATTTGGGTAAGGGGAAAAAAAAAAAAAAGTAAAAATCTGTAGGTTAAGCAATTCTTCACTTAGTAACTGAAGGGGGTCTACAGGAGGGCTGGGGAGGGACTATTCACAAAGTCTTGTAATGACAGGATGAGGGGGAATGGGATTGAACTGGCAGAGGGGAGATTTAAACTGGATGTTAGGAGGAAGTTGTTCACAGTGAGGGTGGTGAGACACTGACACAGGTTGCCCAGGGAGGTTGTGACTGCTCCCTCCCTGGAGGTGTTCAAGGCCAAGCTGGATGAGGCCTTGAGCGTCCTGATCGAGTGGGAGGTGTCCCTGCCTATGAGACAGTAGGCTTGGGACTGGATGATCTTTGAGGTCTCTTCCAACCTAAACCATCATAGGATTCTAAAAGCAATACGGAGAGTCAATTCTCAGCCTTCAATTTCACTTTAACAAAACAAGCCACAAATGCCAAAAAGATCTGACAAATATAAGGAACAACCTTTGAGCTATTTTTAATCCAACAGAGAACCTCGGATCGCTGCATAGCTAAGAGAGTGAAGAACGCCTGAAGTTTCAGTTAATAAATCAATCATTTTCCTCCATAGCTTAAAAAGGACAGTCTCTTATCTCACTGATAAATGGACAGATATTGCTGAGAACTTAGAGCATTTCCCACGGTTCAATTAATCTTCTTGCGCTGAATGTATTTAAGAGGCAGGGAAAAAAGAAAGAAGCAAGACTTGGGGACAGAGAAATATAAAATGTTATCATTAGAAGTGTGGGCCAGTTCTTGTGACATCCACCAAGAGCATCATGTTGTCGTGCCCTCACAACATGGAAAACATCAATCAAAAGGGCCTTCCCAAACAGTTTTTCCCACATTTCTCCAAATAAATTAAACCCACTTTCTACATTTACGTAACGAATGCATGTCAAATATCAGTCTGTAGAAACTGCTGCTGCCAATTACTACACAACGACAGCCAAGAGCTGAGGCTCGAGATGCATATGCCAGGTACACGCAGGTTATCTCATGGCTTAGGATCTGGAGAGCCAGCACACCCTGAGAAAAGGAATCTATTGTCAGAAGACCAACTGCTGGCAGTAGCCAGTAGCTGGCTTAGATGTCCTAACTACCTCTCTTCTTTGACCGTACAGCCTGCCTGGGAACCCCACGGAGTAGGTGGCTTGAATTCCTCATTAATCTGTTGTGCTCAGAACAGCAGCCAGAGCTAAGCTGCGGCTAGCCGAATGTGGCTCTTCATCTCTTCCTGCCATCCACAGGCAGTCTGCAGGAAAGCTGGGAACTGCATTCACTTCTCTTAAGTGCTAATTACATTTCTCAGCTGCAATGCAAATGTCTTGCAAAGCCTAAATAAACTTATGTGAGATACTTAACAAATGTGTGGTATAAATGCCCCAATAAATCAGGGAACTTTTCCTGCAACGTTTGACTATGGAAAAAAAACCCCACTTCATTATTCAACAGCTGTGCCTGTAAGCTCTGCAGTCATTTTATTATAACATATTGCTCTCTAAACTATTAGCATGAGTGTTGAAAGCACAATGAGGGTAAATGGTTGGAAATGAGACATGAGAGGAACAGCATGACAATACCTTCCATTCAAGGATGATCACAGAGAGATTTTTTTGATCTGGCTGGTTTGGTTTGAATACCAGGGGGAGGTATAGGCTGGATATCAGGAGGAATTTCTTCACAGAGTGATTTCCCATTGGAATGGGCTGCCCAGGGAGGTGGTGGAGTCACCATCCCTGAAGGTGTTCAAGAAAAGACTGGATGAGGCACTTAGTGCCATGCTCTAGTTGATTGGATAGGGCTAGGTTGGACTGGATGATCTTGGAGGTCTCTTGCAACCTGGCTGATTCTATGGTTCTATGAATTAAACTAATAATATAGGTATCCTGAAAGTAGGTCTTCTTTGAAAAAGAAGCCACTGTCCACAATAAAAGGTTCCTCACCAGAAATGTGCATTTCTGTTGTAGCACTTTGAGTTCAGGGCCGTGCAATATCCAGACATTTTCATCTGATCTCTAGGGCAAATCCCAGAAAAATGAGGTCTATGTGCCATGCATATGCTGTGATGTAAAAAAGTTCTTTGAGGTAGTTTTTGCAGGAAAAAAAAATGACAAAAATTAATGTGTGGGAACATGGCAAAAGATAAATAGAGGAAAAGCTGGCCTGACATAAGGATTCCTTTGTTTTTTCTACCCTGGGCCAAAATTTTAATGTCATGTCTTCTCTTCTTACATTTCTGGATTTCTATTGCAGCAAATCAGAACAAATGTAATTTTTTTTTTTTTTTTCCCCCGTGCAAAGCTGTTGTGAAGGATGAAGTTTTAAGATAAAAGATTTCCATGGAGGCTCATTCTAATTGGCCTGGACATTATAAATCTGGTTTAAACTCTGTAAGTCCCTACCAGCTGTGTGACAAGAGTCTTGTGAGAAACAACATTTCAACGGATAAAACTGAATTTCCCTCTCATCTCTCTCTCTCTCTGCCGATAATTCAGCTGGGCTACAATGCAGTTGTTACTGCACTACCCACTTAAATGAAAGACAATTCACTTTACTGAGGTAATTAGTGCAGTAAGTACAGGCAGAATGCAAAGCCGAAATCAGACTGGATGTTCACAGCATTACCCACATCCCCCTCCGGGTCTGAATTTGGTTTCGTTTCAAGATAGTAAAATACTGCCCTGGCTCTTCAGGGGCAGAGCATAGCCTAAGCATTCCAACACTCCAAATGAAACTGTGCATTCTGCATCCAGATACAAAGATTCCTGAAGCCTAGAAAGGCATAAAACTAAATTAACTGTAATTTCATAATAGTCCACAGAGTCAGTAAAAGCAGAATGATTGAGACCCATACAAGCAAAACTATAACTTCAGTTAATGTTTCCACCCCAAAGTGCCATTTTCTGAGCTAAAATGCCAGCCACCCGAGAGACATGAAAATCTTCTTGCACAAGAACATTCTCTAACTCGGAATAAAACACAAGAAGCTACCTAATTATATTCAGATCAGGCACTCTCAACAGATGTTACACACAGGATCAATATCAAAGTGTAGTTACCCTGATACCTGACAACTGTAATTATGATCTAAATAAGCAAAGGATAAAATAAAGCAGAGGACCAGATGGAAAGTTCTTCATAAAAGCAGTTTCAGGTAGTGTAACGTGACAATGGTGATGAGCACACTGCACTTAAATAGCTTTCCCCAAATAGCTGGGCACTCAGAGCATATGTTTGAAATAACAATCAAGAATCATCATTATTGTCTAGAAGGCATAGCACTGTGACACAGAGCACAGAGTATTCTTGATTAGGCTGAATACTAACTCTTTAAGTAGTTCAAAATGAAGGAGCTGAGGGCTAGTTGTCAGGAGCAGGGGGGACAGGCTCTTCTCACTTGCTCCCTGGGGTAGGACAAGGAACAATGGATGGAAGGTGCAGCACAGGAGGTTCCACCTAAACACAAGGGGGAATTTCTTTACTGTAAGGGTCCCAGAGCACTGGCACATCTGCCCAGAGAGGCTGTGGAGTCTCCTTCTCTGGAGACTTTCAAAACCTGTCTGGATGCATTCCTCTGTGACCTGACCCAGATTGTCTGGTCCTGCTCTGGCAGGTGGTGTTGACTCGATGATCTCTGGGTACCTTCCAACCCCTGACATCCTGTGGTTGGTGTTATGTAGAGAGACCTGAGCTAGCTGTGAACAAGGTTTTCTACCACAAACAGTCTGGTCACAACAGCATGGACATCTCGGCAGCTTAAGCTGTCCTGCCTTTTGTTAATAGAACATAATTTTGCTGGAATGTGAAAATGTTTTAGTTTGGGGGTTTTTTGTTGGTTTTTTTTTTTTTTTCCAAGTATTTTTGTCTCTAAAAGCCTGACAAAAAAACAGAGGTCATGTTTTTCCCCTAGTGTTTGATTTAGCCCTGGTGCAAGTAAATCTAAAATCAAGGGAAATGTACTTCATGGCATTTCCTAGCATGGGGCTTGAGGCAAGGAGGTGTCAGCTCTAGTTCTGACTATTCACCGCACAGATGAAAGGGCAAAATGCTGAGGTCTCGGCCAGAAACAAACAGGTAGGAACAGCAGGCAAGAAACCTTCATGTTAATGTTGTTGCTCAAACTCTTTTATGACAGTCTCCAAAAAGTCAAGGCTAAATAAGCCAAAGAGTGACATTTTGGGATCCTTTCAGAATGGAGCACAGCAGTTTCAGGCTCACAGATTCAAGCTCAACTGCGGGGAAGTGGAGCCTCTTCACTTAGGAGAGAGTCTTCACACAGGGGCCTGCTGTGTTCTTACTGAACTTTTCTGAGCGTCCTAATGTCAACAATCCATCAGCTAGACACCAGACTTCACACAGAGAGGTATGTCACTGGGCTGTGGAGGGAAGGCAGAGCCATGCCTAGCACACAGAGCAAGGCTGCTGACACTACCCAGGCATGGCACACTCGATGTCTGATTACACAGCAGCATTCCTGCTGGTTTAATAAGACTTTTTCCTCTTAGAAAAAAATAACCAAGTGTCACATTGTGGGGTGGCTTTCTCACAGCTCTCAACAGTTGGCACTTGTAAATTACTTTCACCAATGAGCTAAATTAAACTCAATGAGAACCTAATGCCCACAACTTCAGAGTCCCCTCTCTGTGCACATACAGCTTCACCCGTATCATCTAGGGTGAGCTGCTTGACTCACCTGAACACAGAAGTGCCAGCACTGAACTAATGCTTACAAACACACATGGGCATGGATGCCACTCTTTGGATGCCAGTCTTTGGCCACCCTCACTCCTATTTTGTTGCTCTGATCCTGAAACTACTTAAAGGGAGGTTGTGTCCAGGTGGGGTTGGTCTCTTTTCCCAGGCAACCAGCAACAGAATGAGGGGGCACAGTCTCAAGTTGTGACAGGGTAGGTATAGACTAGATGTTAGGAGGAAGTTCTTCACAGAGAGAGTGACTGGCATTGGAATGGGCTGCCCAGGGAGGTGATGGAGTTGCTGTCCCTGGAGGTGTTCAAGAAAAGACTGGAGGGGGCACTTAGTGCCATTGGGTAGGGCTGGGTGATAGGTTGGACTGGATGATCTTGGAGGTTTCTTCCAAGCTGGCTGATTTGATGATTCTATGGAAAGCACACATGATGGAACTGCAAAGTAGTGATGTCCAAACCATTTGTATAAAGCAGCATGTATTTTTCAAGGTAAAACAATTTATTTGAATAAGATCAGACTAGGAGAATTATACTGCACTTAGAGCATAAGTGGCCTGGAAAACCTTATAAAAGCATACAGCTATCACTGATACATAGTCAGAGAAACCGAAGCAAACAAATTCATATCTTGTATTTGACCTGTTCCTATCCTTTTTAACTCTGATACCATTCTAATGCCCTTCTAAATTCCTCCTTTTTTAGCACATGTACTTTCGCTTACCTTCTGCGTCCCTCTAGCACGTGTCCTGTCTTCAAGTCTCTTTACTACCCCTCCCTTCATTTCTTTCATTCTCCTGTACTTTCAACAGCCTTTTACCTTATGTCTGCAGCAATCTGTCTCCTAAGGCACTAAATCAGCACTTGTGGAAGGCGATCCTCCCCTGACTGACTGCTGCTTCTCCAAGTGCCAATTCTGCTCAGCGGGAGGCTGGCGGCCAGATGGCAGCAGCAGGACACTTTTAAAAACTGTGATTCTTCACTGTGTCCGTGGAAAGGGTGGGCTCCAGAGACCCCGAGTAGGTGGTTCTGTTTATGTTCTTGCATTAAAAATTAATGTTGCACAGATTTGTTTATTTGTGGTGATCAGTGAAGTCTGCCCAAGTCCTGAGCGTATTGATTTATAATATGCTTCTCAGAGCTAAAAGTAAGGTTTTCAGTGGAAACTGGCACCCTGTGAAATGTTCTTAGCTTTGTGTTTTGTCAGGAGCTGTGATCTCAGACTGTGGCTAAATAGTGTGAACATGTGAATAATCTGGAGAGGTATTCAGGCTCACCTGTGCTTTGATGCTAGCAAAAGCCAGTTTCTCTGGTGTTTGCCTGGGGATGGAAGGGAACAGCATGCTGTGACAGTGAAGCCAGACTTGTCCAGACCTGAGACACCAAAATGAAACCTGGAGACAGGGCGTAGGTAAATCCCGGTGGAAAAAATCTGCTCCATGATCAGGGCTCTGTAAAGAAACCACACATGGGATTAAAAAACTTGAATCGTGAGGACCACATGGGATCTGAGCATAGCCTGCAAAGGGAAAAAAACAGTCTGATGTCATTCTTGTTGTTCCTTCAGATTCATTACAGCACCAAAGGACACAAAAGTTTTATTGGAGTTGCTCTGTGGTTATAAAAATATATGGTGAAAACAGTGAAAAGAGGACACTACAATGTTGCAGGGTGGTGGTTCGCCAGGGTCAGCACTTCCTCCCTTCCTAATTTGTTTTGGAGTAAACCCAATGTCCTTTTTCTTCACTCATATGCAGGGTCATGCTCATCCTTCAGCCCAAANAGCCATGAACTGAAAATTAAATTAAATTTATTATTAAATAAATCCCATTTTTTTTCCCCTATGACTTTAGGATGGATGAAAATTATCTTAGTTTTTTGAGCAGCAGGCCCTTCTGTAAGACTGTATTTAGCTCTTTGTCCTGGATCTCTTGATGTCCATTCAGCATTACTGTCACCTTTGCTCTTTCTTCTTCTCAACTGACCACGTTTTTGTACCACCTAAGAAAAAACTCCGTTTCCAGGTTCAGCCTCTTTGAAGACCCCAGCAGTAGGTTAAACAGCAAGTTAAGTAGCTGGCATCCACTAACCAAGGTCAGGCTTCTTAAAGCCACCTCAAGTTTTATCAGTGGATGCATTAATATCAAGCAAATGTCATCACAGAATATACCCTTCAAAATCTATTTCTGTTCTCATTGGAGGCTTTTTAACATGCACTTCTGCGCTCCATGAATTTGGCTCTCAGTCAAGAAAGTCTTAGTATTTTGTGAGAAGTATAAAATTTAAGGCAGGTTTCCTGTAAGGGCTGAATGTAAGCCATCCAATAATTCTTGAAGCCTTTCCATTTCCCTGGATAGCTCTAGTGCTCTTATCACTTTAATATCAAAGTGCTTCATATTAAGTCCCTGATCATCTTCTAGTTTGATCAAAACAGACCTGGCTTTGATCCTTTTCCCCATACAGGATTGAAAATGAAAAGGTCTGTGCAAAAAAAAAAAAAAAAAAAAAAAAAAAAAAAAAAAAGAAAAAAAAATTGAAATATTTCATCAGTGGGGAAAAAAAATTATTGATTCTCTCAGTGTCCTTTCTGCACCTCGGCAGCAGCCAAATTTCTATTTTCCAATTCTCCACAATCAAAACTATGATTCTGGTTTTCTACAATTTAAGATTTCCAAAATGGCTTCCAGCTGAGATGAAAATTCTGACAGTTTTCCTGGTTGGGAACTTGTATTAGACTATGCACATAATAAGGCACATATCTGGATTGAGAAACTTAGCACCATATATGATGGGTCACATCCTAGGTTGCTGAAGTCAATGGAGATTCTTCCACTTACCAATGACAAAATAAACTTTACAAAGTATTTTAGTGGAAAATAGGAAGGAATCTATGGAAGGAAGCCAGTCCTTTGTTTTATCAAAAACCTGGTAATAAACTGAAAAAATAGATTAATACAATTTCAAAAGGACTTTTTGGGGTGTTTTTTTTGTTCTTGTTATTCTTGAGTTGGAGACTTGGTAATGAATAGAACTGATTAGGGAATGATAAGCTTTGTATTGCCACTTTAAACTAACCTTTAAATGTTATAGTAGAGGTGCAATTAATTTGCACAGAATTATTTAAACCCTCTATAACAAGGATATCATTCTCTATTAAGCTCTAAAGGCTTGCAGAATAATTTCTTTGGCATACATTTTAGTTTCATTGGAACATTTGCTTTCATCCTAACTCGTACTGTCTTTGAGTTTGGTTGTTTCCATTTGTTTGAGTGTTTGGGTTTTTTAAATTTTGGATGGTAGTGTATCTTCCATTGTGTTAGCTGAATGCAAACCACTGGAATAAATTAATTATCAGGAAGTTTTCCTCTAAAAAAAACCATTAAAAAAAAAAAAGAAAAGGAAAAAAAAAAAAATTGCAGCTTCCCAAACTGCCTGTATGCACGCTTTAGCTAACCACATCCAAACTACAAAAGTCCTCCTACACTGTGGCTAGAAGCAGGAAAAAGAAACTTTCTTTGGTCTGAAATGCCCTCAGCCCACAAGGGGGCTCAGCCCAAGGCGGGGTTCCCAACCACCCTTCCACATTCTCCCCACTCTCCAACCTTATCCCAGAACCTGCCTTACGTGAGGATCAGTGAGGGGGCCTTAGAAGCAGAATTGGTTAGTTGGGTTACACAGATCCAGCTAGAAGCCAGGGAGAGAGAAATCAGACTCCACAGACAGAGAGACACTGCCCCTTCTATGTTTTGTGTCCTTGCTTTTGTACATCTCGGTAAAGCTATGAGTGAAGTAGACATCACCATTGCTTTCTTTTCACAGCCTATAATCTATTTTTTCCTCATTAGAGTATTCCAATTAGCCTCCAAATAGCAGAGATGTTAACATGTAATTTGCTAGAAAGCACACATACAGACATGCACATCTAGGCACAGAAAGGGGCCATGATTTCCTAAGGCTTGTTCCCACTTGGCATCAGGTTACAGACATCTATTACATAATAAATCTGTTTCTTTTCTATGATTAACTACATAGAATCCTTTTACGTAAAGATACATGCAACTCGGTGCTGTAATGCCACAGGTTTCCCATACTGCAAGGGACTGGCTAGAGTCAGCTCCTGTGCAGTCTAACTCCTTGCTAAACTCCATGTTTTCAGTGAATGTGTTTAAATGTTGGAGAAAAAGGGCAGTGAAAAATTTTGCACCCACTTAACGTTGACATTTACTGGCAGATGTTAATTGAAGTGCCTTCATCATCTCAAACAACAATTCAGAAATGCAATTTATAATCTCAGGTGTTCTAAGACAGCATAGTAGTTTCTCCTTTTCCTTTCTTCCAAACGTAATTTTGTGATTAATTCAGCACTGAGGCTTTGTAGCCCTGTGAGATGTGCTAAGATAATGGTAATACAGACAGACCTAGTTAGGCTGAATCAGTTTGCTGATCATTTTTATAAATATTAAAAAGAATCCCCTACAGACTCACAGAGCAGTGGCACACACAGTGCCTGCCACTTACTCTGCCTGCCAATGAAATGTTTTGGTTGCTTAGGCACAACCATGCACAAATTAATCAGGTTTGACTGAGCTAAATCCTTATCTTCTGCAACATTGGTTTCAAAGCCTACAGTACTTATTTCATATATTTTTATCATTATTCAAGGCCCTTTGGGAGAGTACCCTAATTTCATAAGCATATTACAGTTTTTTTTAAGAGGAAAACTGAAACCTGTGCTGCAGGGAGAACCTTTGTAATTTGTTTTGCTTACAGATATGCTGAGCTACTTCTACTTCACAAGCTAAAAAAAATCAAAACAAAACAAAACCCAATGTACACAACTATTTCCTTGCAAGAAACTGTTATTTTTATTCAAGTAGGTAGCCTAGATCTAGGTCTAATCCTCTGAAATTATGACCTGTTTCCTCCAAGTATACTTACTGTGCAGCTGACTCTCACCCTCTAGGCAAGTTCTATCCCTGGTGCTCAGGGCAAAGGGAAAAACTGAAGACGGAAAGAAACATTTTTCATTAAAAATAGACAGGAAGTTATTTGAACACTGATGAGTGTCATGAACTGTGATGCAGCATGGGTTTACGTGCCAGGATTAATTGACCTGGACATTTAAGAAAGCACCAGTTCTAATTCAAGCATCTCTATTGCTCCTCTGTTTATTAAACTGTCATCAGTATAGATTCTCCAGCGTGCAACAGCAAGAGTGCTACACTGAAGGATTTCCTTCAAGTTAGGTATCTGTAAGATGTTCTTTGTCTCTCCAAATTTCTATTGTCATGAAACTTCTCAAAACCTATTTCTATTTTTAAATATTAAAAAAAAAACAAAACAAAACAAAACAAAAAACCCACATCCACCCTGTTTGAGGTTTGATTGAAACAGGCAATTTGACTGAAATAGGCATGCCAATTCCAAAGGTGAGGGAAAGGGATGGCTCTGGCAGATGCAGATAACATAATAACATAAGCCCTGTTCCCTTAGGAAGAAAAACCTAATAAAGAAATCCTGTTCTTTCCAAAACCAAGAAGAGAGCTGTCATTTCTTCTGTTGAGGTCAGAAACCAGAAGCCCAGGATGAGCTGTCAGATAAGCATAGCTGCCAGAGAGCAGAACTCAAGCGGTAGTTATCATCCCTTTACTAGAAGAATATCTTCAAAACGGAAGAAGAAGAAAGATGCTGGGAACCAAGGACAAGAAAATCACTCCAAAGGTCTTGGATTATGGGAGACAGCAGGTAGGAATTTGGGTAGGATAAAGTCGGATACTGAGAAGACAATGAGCTGTGTACAAGGTAAAAAATGCTGTGTCTGAAAGAGTGGAATAAACTTGAGACCACAGAGGCATTTGGAAGTAATTACATTGAATTTCGATGGGGCAGAGTTCTTGTTGCAGCACAGAGCTCGTGACAATAGAAAACAGAAAATAACACAGCTAGTTGGAGCAGGCAGATGGAAGAAGGGATTGCTGGAATGCTGCTGCTGCTTCAGGGAGTGCTACCTGTTTAAAACTGAAGATTAATTTAATCATCTGGGGCTAAAGAACCTGTGGCATGGATTTTTGAATGATACAGGGAAAGAGTTGTGGCTTTCCTGCTGTGTCTGCTGTACATTGCTTTGTAATATCTTTTTCTTTAATTTCTTATTTATGGATTTTTTGAGCCTTGTCTTTTCAAATCTTTCCCACTGTTCAGTTCCTCTCATTTTTGCTTGTTTTCCAATACCTACTGTAGCCTGCTACCTGCCTGCTCTGCTTCATGCAAGACCAAACTGAAAAGCCACTGGAAAGTGAAAAAAACAAGGTAAAAGTTTTATTTGGTATTACTTCCACTTTTCAGATTTTTTTTTTTTTTAACTTTCATTTTGGTTATCACATCATTGATTTCTATTTCCTACCTTGCCTGCACCTCCTTGATGTGTGTTTGATCACTGCTGTTCAAGTGATTAATGCCTAGTCCAAATGAGAGAGCACTAGGAATTGGCCATAGAACTCCTAAAAAGAGCCACACTGAAGGCCTGCAAAGAAGTAAAATCATCCCAAGGCCATTACTGTAGATAAATAATAGCAGGCAAAGCCCAACAACAAGATTCCAAGAAAACTAAAGAAAGAAACAACCAAAACCAACCAAACAAAAAAACCCCTGAAAAACTCTCAATAAAACCCAGCAGAAAAATAACAAAACAGGCAAAGCAAACAACCCACACAAAAAAACCCAAAAGAAAGCCAATGCCAATTTTAAAGTTGTCTCTCACATATTCCTTAATAAATCTTTACCATTATTTGACCTTCTCTAAGAAATATGCACTGAACATTCTACTTTTTGAATCCAGATGACACTAGGTCTCTTGGTCTTGCTTCCATCTCCATCTCTTTGCTTCCTAATCTCTTGAATAAGGATTCTGGATATTCTGATAGGATTCTCCTGGGTGGCTGGTCCTTGCTTTGAATATAAACAGCAAGCACTCACCATACCCTCAAACAAAATGCTGGTTGCAGGTGCCTGTATTAAGCCAAACTCTTACTTTAACAAAGTAAAAGCAAAAAAAAAAAAAAAAAAAAAAAGAGGTTGTGGAGTCTCCTTCTCTGGAGACTTAAAACCCACCTGAACATGTTCCCATGTGGCCTGCTCTAGGTGATCCTGCTCTGGCAGAGGGATGGGACAAGATATCTGCAGAGGTCTCTTCCAACCCCTACCATTCTGTGATCATTCTGTGATCGCTCTGTGTTCTGAACAAAGGCTGATTGTTGGCTGATGAAAGTTGAGGTTTAAAGATGTCCAGCAAGTGCACAAAAGCCTTAGCTAATTATCCACTATCCTGAGAAGGCACCCAATCTATCTCAGCAAGAAAAATAGTATGATGGTGTCTTACTTAAAAAAAAAAAAAAAAAAGAAAAAAAAGAAAAGAGTTTTAGAAATTTTCTTTTTGAAAAGGGGAAATATTAAAAATGCAATGAAAATAAAAGCAGAGGGCTTAAAATATTAATTGCAGAATAACTTCCTCTTACTTTATTTTCATAGATCAGACTCTGTTCCTGAGGAAAGAGGAGAAGAAAGGCAGCAGGTAGCCAGCAGCAGAGACTCAGTGCTCTCACTTGTCACTGTCAGTCCCTGCTGTGTGGGGAAAATGCCATTCTGCCAAGAGCCAGCAAAAGCCTCAAGGGGGTAAAGGATTCCTACTGGCTGTGAAACTTTGGAAGTGAACAAAAATACGAAAGGGCAAAAGCCTTGCATTGTGCTCGTGCACTCAGAAGGATTTCTCTCAAACATTTTTGAATCTTTTTAATTCCAGGATAATTTTGCAAGCATTTAGTAAACTAGTGCTGTGAACTCTAGAGGCTGCACAATATACCTGGTTTTGTTTTGATTTTGCAAATCAGCAGGAGCTCACCAGGCCCTGATCTTGCTCGTAGCAATACCAGTGGCTCATACCCATCATGTGCAATTCTTTACCCTGAGAGCATCTGCAGCCACACTTAAGTTTCTGCTGGTGCTGAGTGCTTCATGAAGTGTAACTGACAGGGCTGAAGAGTCCTAATTAATAAACCTTAAAAAATATTTGGGATCTGTTTGAGGAAGATCCAGTCTGGGTGCTTAGGATGCTAGAAGCATGCTAAATGTTGTCTCCAGCATCCTCAGAGCAGCAGTAATCTACATGACATCATGGACTTCTGTAAGGCACTTGTCAGCAGGCACACACCACACAACCTTCCCTCACATCAGTCTCCTCCTAGTCTTTCCTCACTGGAAACCAGATCAGGCCAGTGAAGAATCACGTCATTTTTGGTCCTGTCCAATTTTTCACCTGCTAAGTAGTTAAAAAACAAGGCTTACCAGCACATATCAAATAAACCTCTAGATCTTTTTTTTTTTTTCCCCTAGGGGTTTCTGGCTTGGTCTTCACAGAGACTGTGGATAAAGTACTAGGATCTCCCAGGTCACCCAGTGTTGTCTCCTTTTCTTAAACATTAAGCTTCTAAAATAAGGTGGAGGCAAACAGCATCATTTTTTACTACACTCTAGGGGTACATGGGAATGTTATATCTTGCTGTAATGTTAAGTATATGGCTGCTTGTGTGGTGGGAGGCCTTCAGGAAAATTAAAAAAAAAAAAAAAAATTATGAGGAATGAATTGAATACCAGATAAAATGTTCTGGCAGACTCTAAATTTTCACCAAACTCTCACTAGGATTTTTTTTTTTGCCACAGTTTTATGAATCAGCCTAACTGCACTGGTTATGGCTCCATGACTTACCCCAGCCTGGGAAAAGAATCCATGCTTCACATCTGAAAACAAACGAGAAAGCAGTGGGCAGGAGTCTTAGAAGCACTGATGCTTAACTAAGTAGAGCCATTTTTCTCCTTGTTTTGGGTGCATTGAGATTTGAGTAATTTCCACATTTTTCACATCATCGTGGCTCATATTTTTCAGTTCTCACAATTAACTGCACCCTCTCCTCTTAATTCCAATATGTGCTTTTACTCTTCATGTCTCGTAGGGAGCTTCCTTAGAAGGTTGGCTATCTGCTTTCTTCCTTAGCCAAGCAAGCACTGCAACTTTCTGGCATGCTCAGGAAACAGTAGATCTCTTTTTGTTATTCTTCTCAAAGGGCCATCAATTAGATCTCATCCCTTCAGAATTTTGTAAAATGGATGCAATACGTCTCCAAGATACCTTCCTTTCCACTCATTTTTTTAAATCATAAATTTCATTGTTACCTCCAGTGGCTCTCAGGGATACTGCTCAGCTCCTCTGATAGACCAGAAAACCTTCATTTTAACTTCAGTGCA
Source organism: Psilopogon haemacephalus (assembly GCA_013396835.1). Taxonomy (NCBI): domain Eukaryota; kingdom Metazoa; phylum Chordata; class Aves; order Piciformes; family Megalaimidae; genus Psilopogon; species Psilopogon haemacephalus. Next base: position 62,302 of record VWZI01006231.1, on the reverse strand, counting down.
CATCTGAAACTTTAAGTAGCTGCATTTAGCAGCACTGTGGCAGATTGGGAAGCTCCCTAGGTGCAGATTTGACATGACATTACAAGTCTTGCAAAGTTTGAGTCTAATAACATGATTTGATCAGACACAAGAAGTGACTGGAATCATGAGGAAAGAGGGGAAGGTGAGGTGGGACTGTGAAGAAGAATCTAAATGAGATGGAGGACTCATGTCTGAGAGTGGGATGGTTGCTACACTCTTTATTTTTGGTGGTCTTCCAGTATCTGAAGGAGGGAATTTTTAGGCTATCAGGTAGTGAGAGGACTAGGGGGGATGGAGCAAAGCTGGAGGTGGGGAGAGTCAGACTGAATGTGAGGAGGAAGTTCTTCACCATGAGAGTGGTGAGACCCTGGAATGGGTTGCCTAGGAAGGTGTTTAAGGCCAGGCTGGACAAGGCTGTGGGCAGCCTGATCTAGGGTAGGGTGTCCCTGGTCATGGCGGATGGGTGAAACTAGATGATCCTTGTGATCCCTTCCAACCCTGACTGATTCTATGATTCTATGGTGTCCAGCATGCTCTGCAGAGCTTGGTAACAGCCAGCATTTAGGCTGCAGAAAAAAACAGAACTGGCTGAAAATTGAAAGAGCATTTTTCACTCAAATATTGATGAAAATATGTTTTCTGATTTTCTGTGCTAAAAGCTTGTTTAGATAAAATTTTTCCAACCAGCTCTAATAGCAGGCAATAAAGCTGAGTGTATCGAACTAGAAGAACAATGGAATTGCTTTTATGATACACGTTATCTAAGAATGAAGGAAAAGTGCTGGAGTGCACTGGCAGATTGACAATGACTTCAAAACTAATGCCACAAAGAAGTATTTAGCCAGGTTGGAGTTGATTAACACGGCCAGACAGGACAGTGCAAAGCAGCCTAAGCATGGTGTTACAGCAGAGACAGATGCAGAATGCACAATGCAAGGCTTTGTTTGCTAGACAAGGACATCACGTTTAACCTCCTCATTATTTTCTCAAGGCTATTTCTTCTACGTATACTCAAATTCCTTGAAGTGACAGCTGCCAATCAGAGGTAACAAATTCCTTCACTAAAGGCCATATTGTGGCAGCCTTTTTAAGCAGTGATTTTCCTTGATGCTAAGACTATATGATTTATCTCTCTTTATTTTTTTTTGCATAACTAGGAGGAAACCCACCATTTTGTCACATATCCATCAGCCAGAACCATCTCCAAATCTCTAAACAGATTTGAGGGAGACTGCCAGAATGATTTTAAAAATAGAGTGACCTAGAATGTGTGAAGCTTGCACCATGTGTGACCCACTCTTCTTCTAAGGGATGATTACATGCCAATTAGTGAAATTCTCGTGTGTCCATGGGATATTTCATATGCTAGCAAAGAAAAATTATTCTTGACTAGAAAGTGAAAAGAATCTTATGTAGATTTATTTGTTCCGAAGGGTGGGTTGAGGCCACATCCCTGGAGGTGTTTAAGGCCAGGCTGATCTAGGGTAGGGTGTCCTTGTCCATGGCAGGGGGGTTGGAACTAGATGATGCTTGTGGTCCCTTCCAACCCTGACTGATTCTATGATTCTATTTTATGAGCTTAGCTTTTATGTCCAAGCAATTAATCACAATATTCAGAATCCGCAAGATTACAGATTGCGAACAAAAAACCTGTTTTTAAAAATAAGTTGAATTGTTGGAGAATTTATGGGTTTGACTTGCAAAAAAAACTGTTTAACAGCTTTTGCAGCTGATTTTCTGTAACATTTAGCCATCGAAACAGCTATGTAATATTGAAAATTGGCATTTCAATCACTCCACAACTTTTGAGACATTACCATCCAGCTACTCAGTCAAAAAGATAGCATAAAAGGAAACACTTGGAAGGTTCCACATTGCTCCTTTTCTACAGGTATTGATGCATACACTAAGGTTAACAATCTATAAAAAATACAACATGCCTAATATTTGTATTCTTGAAAAACCTTGATGTATGATGCTGACATTGCCAGTAACCTATTTATTTGTTGAGCTTGACAACTGATCTTGACTGCATACGAAAGGATGAGGAAATAAATTCGAGTTGTTAACAATTCAGATTTGAAGAAAAAAGAAGAGAAATGTTCAGTGCTGAAAAATGAGTGATCAGCGCTTATTAAGATCAATAACAATCACAAGAGAGGCTGATCACAAAATGATTTTCTCTCTCAGTGAAAATGCCAGCATGTTACCACATCAAAATCCAAATACAGTTTTAGATTGCAAAGGGAAAAAAAACCAAAAAAAACCCCAAGGCAATTCCGCAAATTTTTTAACTATCTTTAGGTATGAGAAGTTCATACTGATTTTAAAGGAAATTATAACAAAGTCAAACTTTACATGTCCATTTTTTTTTACACGTTTATGGATTTTAATGTTGATGTTTATTCACTGAACATTTTGAAATATTGTGGCTGGACTCCAAGTAACAGGAGAATCAGCAGAAAGCATTTGACTCAGGTTTCTGAAGCGCATGCTGCTATTAACAGAAGAAAACCCACACCCCACCCAACATATTTTAAAAGAACAGCTTCACGGAAATTTGATTTGTGATTATGGAAAGCCACAGACTGAAAAACAATCTGACATCCCTTGTTTTTAAAAGCTGGGAATGTGTGGAAGTCATTCATGAGGTCAAGTGCCCTCCGATCCTTGCTTGTGCAGTAGCAATAGCTTCTCTGCCTTTGGTGTGAAAGGGTTGCTTGAGGAACACAACTTCAAGAATAAGGAAACTTGGTATAGCCTCACAACCTGACTTTGCCTTTTTGGAGGCATTCCCTACAAACCAGCTTCCCTAACATCACAGATCATTTTGCAGCAACATCTGCGTGTGTTCAAACACTTCCTCCAAGACACCAGTACTGTTTCAGATGATATTTCTTTGCAGCTGGGACAGCCTAATTCGACTCCTCTTTTCTATAAGCAACTTTCAGGCTGGTTTTACCAAGCAAAAGGCTATGACTTCCTTTTATACTCAAGCAGCTGAAGATTATTTTGCCATCAGGTTTAACCTTATTTTTCCTATATTTACCCGCTTAAAATCACAGAATCAGTCAGGGTTGGAAGGGTTCTTCATTCCAATCCCCCCTGCCATGGGTAGGGACAACTCACATTAGATCAGGCTGTCTAGAGCCTCATTTAAATATTTCCATCAGAACAGCATGTACTTGTTAGGTGTTCACTAAATAACTTAAGCACTTAACCCACTGTCTTCCATTTAGTTTGGGTTATAAATGTTTGGGTTCTTACCAGTGACTGTGTCTTGCTGTTCTTTGCTATGGCAATGGATGTCATACATTCAGTTTGTTGTTGGGTTTTTTTTTTTTTTTTTTTACAGTGTCATCAGCAATATCACATGTCTTTAACTTGCTTGTGATTTTCCAGGACCTGTGCTTGCTTCAGTATTGATTTTTGCACTTGATCGATTGCTTTGGTAGGTCTCTTTGCCAACGTGCTGCATGCTGTTTTGTTGTCATTTTCCTGGTTTGCTCAGGTTCTCAAAGCTGCTGGCACATTTCCTTCAGACTTGTTGTCTTCAAAAGAAAAAATATTACTTTGTTTTCTGAGGTCAGAATCCAGCTTCCTTCTTTTTTTTTTTTTTTTACCCAGTGGGAAATGCACTTTACCCTCTTGTTTTTCCATTCTTATACCGCAGTACAGAATGCCCTAAAGTGTGTCCTAACACAACTGTTTCCCTTACTGAAATGCTGAAAATATCTGCCTAAAGTATGACTCTCTTATCTTTTTAAATTTTTCACCTTGGTCATTGCAGTTGGGAAGTACAGTATATATCTTTCTGGAGTTTCTTTTTGGCTCCTGCCCAGTGCCTGCCAGGGTAGTGCAGCAGGATACACTTTGTGAGGCATCCAGCCAGTTTATCACACGCTAGCTGCCCAGCAATGAGAAATCATCTCTGCTTTCATAAGCTTCGTGATACTCTTAGTAGATGGGTAACAATAAATGGCTTTATGCAAGTAAATGATAGCATAGGAACAATTTGACACCTATTTGGGATGGCTCAGACAGGAAACATCTGCAGGAAAACAAACATGTAAGTCCGTATAAGTATTTTACAGAGAAATAAAAGATCTGATATTTCAGACACTCCATATGCTCACCTCCTGTTGATGTTGGGTGTATTCTCCATCTCACCACCTCTTAAGTTTTAAAGTAATTTGAGATATTATATTGGATAAGTAGTGGAGAATATAATTTAATAACTATTTAACACCTCTAATTTAATGACTATTTAACACCTCTAATGAATGTTTGTAAGTTTGGAAACCTTGCTTTCACACACTTTTTTTTTTTTTTCCTTTAGTGAGGGTTTTCTGTGGTTTTATTTTTTTTTGTTTAGAATCTGCCAGTCATTCTTTTAGCAACCATAACATCTGTCCTATTTCTAACTCATGTCATTTGTATGCAATTAGAGCAATGAAGATATTTCAAAATAGTTTTCTAATATCAGGTTTCTAATGAGTTTCAAAAAGTTTTCGGATAGAGGCCAAATTCCTCCAAAACCCATTAAAAAAAAAATGACTCTTGTTGTAGAAAAAGCATAAAATACCTCTGAAAACGATTTGAGGCTCTTTGTTCTGCAGTCACAAACCTGGAACTTAGTTACTTTCTGTGGTGCCATATATGCCATGTTTTTTCCTGAATAAAAGCAGTACTTCTGAAATGTTTTTTGTATCAAGAGAAAAGTGAGCATCTTCCAGCCACTTCCTGCTTTGTCCGTTTCCTACAATGACACCTTGATGTGTCCACTCAAACAGCAGCTTTGGGAGCTCTGATTGCTACTCAAACACCCAAGATGCCCTCTCAAAAAAGTCATACCTCTGACACCTTTCATGTGCTCTCTTCCTTCATCCCACATACCCAGGACAACTACCTCTTTGTAAACTTACACCATTGCCCAAATCAACCAAGTCCATGATATGCTGGAGTCAGACATGGACCCTGAGCTGGAGCTTTGGTGGGGGGAGTGCTTCCCAAACGCAGGCTTTAACAGATGTCCTTTCCCCACTGCTTCATCCATCGAACTTCCCAGTGCAGCATCACTACCACCACTCAGTGCCCTTGGAGAATGACTCAGGCAACCCAGCTCTGCTGCTCAACTGCTGTGAAAAGGTTCCTGAGTGTGACTTCATGGGGAAGCATTAGGAAATGTACAGAAGCAAAACAGCTCTACCAGATGCCAAGTTTAGTCAGAGATGATTAGAAGATGTTGAATAAGACGCATAAAATGGTACAGGTTACAGTTTGTATTAATTATAAATATGTTCACATCTTGCTTGGGCAGACTTATGCTGCTATGTTTATGTTGAGCAAACAAACACAGGCACCAAGAAACAAGCTTGCAGCACATTTTTATACATCATTTTTTGCCATTATTTTCACAAAGCCTTTGGCCATTTTTTTTTTCTATTTAAGGATTACACCACCTTAAATGAGCCTCTTCTGCAGCTTCTTTTATTATCTTTGGATCTGCCTACCAAGTTATGTTTCTATGAATAGGGTTATAATTTTTGCAGATTTTATTAACTTTACCCAACGTATAGGTTCAATTTTCAAGCTTTGCCTCTTTTGGACAATAAAAACACCTGTGTTTATTCCCTGAAGTTAAAATGCTACACAGTAATTTGTGGTAAATGTTATTAAATAAATATGATGAATTGCAAGGTCATAACTAAGTGGGAAAAGTGCTTTGAGATATTATGGAATGTTTTATGTATAAAATAATCTGGTAGGAAAGTAGTTTTAGGTGGGGTTTTTTTCTGTTTGTTTTTTTTACTTGTTTATGTGACATTATTTATTTTAAAGCATGATTTCAAGCAAAGCCTAAGGATTAGGTTTTAGTGCAGCAGTTCTTATCGTATTACTATTTAGGCTCCAGACCAAACCAAAATGGTCACAGAAATTCTAACAGGGTAAAATACTCGGGGTTACCTGGTCACACATAGAAGAGTAATTTTCTGGGGTAGAATCAAATATTGCTTGTACGAACCAAGGAAGATTTTAGATATGTAGATAAAATTGTATTTCATTTATAATTTTTAACCCATGTTTCACAGGAAACATTATTTTTGGTGGTTTGAAGTGGTTATACTTAAGTTGTCTTTCCAGCTGTAGGGAACAGCTGTATGAAATTCAGCAGTACCTTTAAAATCCTCAATAATTCCAGTTCACTGTTAACAACGGTTTCAATTTCACTAAAGGGCCCTGAAAATGTGTCTTATGCCACACCGTTCAGTTTAACTGGATATAATAAATTGAGTTGGTAATTGAATACTGCAACAAATTATGAAAACGTTTCTGACAGTTAACACTTAGGTAATTGCTGATTATTTACAAAACGATTCCTCTACTTGAGTTTTTCATTCGATTGGCTTCACAAGAGGTCTTTTGCCTCACAAATGGAAGTGTTTGAGTCAGAGCTGATGTACATTCTCACATACAAACTTTGTTCCCTGTTGAGAGCAACAAAGGATGAGTCTCCAAATGGAAATAATTTCAGAATACATAGCAGAGAGAGGCATCCCACCGCAGCTTTTCAATTATTGTCTTTCAGGTGACTCACTCAGTGAATTAATAACAACTGAGTGGAAACAACAGCCCCTGGGTCAAACATTGATAATGAGACTTTGAATTACACTTAACATGAAATGCACTAAGGTGAGCCTCTCGTGATTCAGTTTTTCTTGGTCACAGAGTTTTACACACGTGAACCCAGTCTTTTCTCTCCTTAGCTTAAAAGGGAAGTCCTGAAGTTTTATCTCCTTAATTCAACTGAAAAATTGAATAAACTGTCTGAATGACCTATAGAAGCAGTTTCTGTATTGGTATCACTGTAAGCTATTTAACTACCGTATTTTGTAGTGGCTCAAATATCTTGATAGTGATTTGTAGAACAGAGAATCACAGAATTAACCAGGTTGGAAAAGACCTCTAGGATCATCGAGTCCAACCTATCACCTAACCCTTCTAATTCACTGAACCATGGCACTAAGTGCCTCATCCAGCTACCTCTTGAACACCACCAAGGAAATTGAGGCACAGGAGGTTCCATGTTAACCTGAGGAAGATTTTTTTCTCTGTGAGAGTGACAGAGCACTGGAGCCAGCTGCCCAGGGAGGTTGTGGAGTTTCCCCCTCTGGAGATACTGAAGAACTGGACATGTTCCAGTATGATCTGCTCTAGGTGATCCTGCTCTGGCAGAGAGGTTGGACCAGATGATCTTTCGAGGTCCCTTCCAGCCCCTGACATTCCATGATTCTATGATTTATGTTCTAAGTATGTTCTACACATATTTCCTATGTGCATTTTCAACTTTTTTTTTTTTTGTCTACATATATAAACAATCTTTATGTATCCTTATTGTTTTCATGTACCAATGTTCAAAGATCCTATAAATCAAACCAAAATGGTAAAAACATTGTAAATCCAGTTCAGAAATCTTCCCTGTTTCCTGGATTATGTCTATGTTGTGATGATTCTTCCATGATCTCTAAAAGTTAATAGACTAGAAAATGGGCTGTGCCATCTGTTCCAGTTGTGATGAGTTCATTAGTCTTTACCTGAAAATCTGAGTGTAGTTCTTAAACAGCTTCACTGTTGTTTGTGACTATATCAGGCTCATCTCTGTGAAAACTTTGAATTTTAATTAAGGGATGACTTTGAGGGAAGAGAGATATTCTTTTGCAAAGTAGATTAATTACTTGGAGGCAAGAAAAAAATACAAGTTTTTAAAAGACTTCATAATACTCTGCTGTTAAAAATCACTGGTCATCCATGAAAGAGAGAGTCTGAATGTTTCTTAAGCTCTCTCATTCAGCCTAGAAATGAGTATCCCAAATAAACATTTTATTTTCTTAACAAGAAAGAAATTATGCCTATGAACTAGATGCTCTTATAATGTAATTTAATGTTGGTCATTTTGTGAACTTCTAATGTAGACAATAGTTTGGTTTTTTGTTATGTTTTTCTTTCTTTCTTTCTTCCTCTCTCTCTGGTGAAGATATTTTAGCATATGAATATCTTTTATTGTTCCTCTTCTCCAGACATGCCTTCCCCCATTACTGACAGTAAGAATATAGACTGTCGCTCCCTGAAGCTACCACGGACCCACACACATGGACTGACACACAAGTCTCACCTGCTGGGAGTGTAGTAAAGTTTCAGCTCTAGAGGTGCTGTAGACTTTTGATTTAATGAAGAGGTAGGGATGTCACGAGAGCTGCCCTGTTTGCTTTAATCATTGGGATAAAAGGTTTTGTTTACAGTAGCAGATGGTGAACTGCTTCGATCCACTTCTTATGTCTCCATAAGTTTTATAAACTGTTAGAGCTGGTCAAATATCTTCAGCTGAAATATAGTTCAATAAGACTTTTTTTTTTTTTTTTTTTTTTCCTGTCTAACTTGAATTATTTGAGTTTTATGGAATTTTTTTTTTTTAAGTAAAAATAATTGCTAGCCTTCAGGTTAGCATCACATTAATCTTCAGTTAGACTCAAACTTTATCTCTTTGTGAAGCTTTACCATAAAGCTCTTACTCATCTTCCCCATAGGTCTGCAGTTTGTTTCTTGGGCCTCATTCCCCATGATTCTTCCTAGACCTGAGCTCACAACATGAAATTCCAGCCATGGCCATCCTCTTGTGTCCCTGCTCTCTGCCACCAAATGTGGGAAAGTATTTTTTTTTTAAGGGCTTTGGTGCAAAGATGCCTCATCTAGGACATAACTGAGATTTTTCCTCTTCTCAGGAGAGCAACACTGATAAAAAAAATACCACGTCAACACCACTCAGTTCATCAGCTTTGTCATTTGTAATAGAATAATGCCTGGTTTTCACGAAGTGGGTCACCTGTAATCCTTCTGGAACTCTCAAAATCCCCTTGCCATTGTTGCATTTTAGGAAAGAGTAATGAAACACAGATAGGAGAAATTACAGTGCTACGTAATTGGCAAATGGAAAATGTTTTGCAGAAATCACTCAAACTGTTCTGAATTTCATTTCTAGTCATGGTTTATTTAACACTGGCAGAGTGCTGGAAGAGTTTCAGAAAAGACTGATGATCCTCTAGAGCAATTCCTAAGTGTAATATTATGTCTTAAAGAATTATGCCACTTTCTTTAAGGGTGCTGGGAAGGATATTACTATTCATCAATAAAAATTTAAGTTTTACCAACCATCTGTATTGCATAAATCAAGCAGAGGGTAAGGGTTTCCCCAGAAAACAATTATGGAATAGAACAAGATGGCCCAAAAGGCATTTACTGTACTAAAGTGCTTTGCCAGATGCATTATACTGCAGCTACAGTGAACTTCAGAGTAAATTTTAAGGACAACATTTGCAAGGATTTGTGCCCAGGGTCCTGTTTACATTGAAACTGGTGTTGCTTATCCTCTGAGTCAAGCCTTGTCTGCAAGGAAGAAGTGTACCTGCTCAGTTTGAAGCGTGGTTTTCAAGCCAGTTTAAGGCTGGTGGGAAACACTTTTCAGTTCCTCTCGGTCATTTAATTTTAAATGAACTCAAGCTAATTAGATTTTTTTTTTCAGCTGAACTGAAGTAAAATGATTTCAAAATAACATCTGTGTATGTCTCTGTATATATATGTATAAGGAGAAAAATGTCACAATCAATTAAAGGGGGAAAACAAGTTTAAAACAAGTTGGTGGGGTTTTTTTTTGTTTGGTTTTTTTTTTTGTTCATGAGGCTTTATTTAATTGTAGAAAGTCTGCAGTCAAATTAGCTCACTGCTCTTAACTTCACATTTACCACCTTGATGGGAACCTAGGCTGCTGTACAACCACTTTACATGTTTTGGAGGTGTTCAAAGAGGCTAGACGATGACTGTGTAATCACTTCAAAGCTGATTAAATGCATGCAGGATTCAATTTCCTGTAATAAAGATACCAATACCTCCAAATGCAAGTAAAAGCACACCTAATACCTGCAACATAGGCAGCTAAGCATGAATATATCTATTACTGTTATTACTCTTCTTCTTGTCAGTTCCTGGATTATCTCTGAGTTTTCTCCAAAAAGCTCCACAAATGTGAACCAAAAGTGCAATTAAGTGCATTAGAGTTGTTCACAGAGAACTCAAGTTAGACCTCTATTGGTTATTTAGCAAACACAAAAAATTTGTTTCATGAAGAGAAGAGAATATTCTCAAGGTGAAGATTTTTTTTTTGCCAGACTGGAACTCGCTTTAGAAATATTTATTTTGACACTAAAGGTGGTCTGTTTAAAGTGAGAATTTATAGTGTAAAATATTTGTGTGAGTGAAGGAGGAATAAGGGGATTGGTTTCTAAATTCTGGTGTCATTTATATTGGCAAATGTACATTCTGAGTGGGAATTATTTTGTAAAAGCCAATGAACACTATAGGGTTAGAGCGTGCAGTAAATAAACCCATATGTTTCGGCAGGAGAGGAACCTTTCCTTGCAGTGCATACCACTTAGATTGATCAAGAATACTGATATGATCTCTCAATGGATTGCTAAAACACCATTAAATGAAAGATTGACAAAGCCTGTGAAAGGTTATACATAATGCATGTATTTCCTTCTCAGCCATTAGTGGCCCTTGGGACCTGCTCCAGCTTGAGAAGCTGTCACCCCCAGACAGTGCCATATGTGCCTGGAGGCAGTGAGGGCTGTCTGCCCACCATGCCAACACTGGGAGGTGCACTAAGACCACCATATCATTTCACAGGCATTTGGGAGCTATGATTTTCCCTCATTAATGAGGTCTGGTGCAACTGGAGCAGCTCTGCTATGAGGACAGGATGAGAGAGTTGGGGCTCTGCAGCCTGGAGAAGAGAAGGATTTGACCTTCCAGTATCTGAAAGGGGCCTACATGGAGGGACTATTGACAAGGACTTGTAATGACAGGATGAGGGGTAATGGGCTTAAACTGGCAGAAGAGAGATTTAAACCGGATGTTAGGAGGAAGTTATTTCCAGTAAGGGTGGTGAGACACTGGCATAGGCTGCCCAGGGAGGTTGCGGCTGCTCCCTCCCTGGAGGTGTTCAAGACCAGGCTGGATGAAGCCCTGTGCAACCTGTTCTAGTGAGAGATGTCCCTGCCTATGGTGGGGGGGGTTGGAACTGGATAATCTTTGAGGTTGCTTCCAACCTAAACCATTCTATGATCCTATAAATGGTAGTGTCTCTTTCATCAATTACCTCAAACGATGCCATTCCCTCTCGGTTTTTACATATCAGTGTTTGGCAAGCTGTGATGGCTGCACCTGACTCTTATCAGAAGTGCTGTGACATGCCAGCCTTTCCACTAGGTATCAAAAAA
>VWZI01006231.1:33038-50916 GCA_013396835.1 Psilopogon haemacephalus | reverse complement strand
AAAAAAAAAAAAAAAAAAAAAAAAAAAAAGCCTATCAATCTCATTTAATTTCCTGAAAACTCAAGGCCACTCTCCAGCCTGCCGAAGCACTTGGTGATAGGAACCAACCTTTACTCGGGGAATATTACAATGCAGATCAATCACCCTAGGTGGCCTGTTTCAAAAATTCAGAGGGTAGCTCTTGTGAATAAAGCTCGTTTTCAAGTGTTGTGCTTTTAAAATAATAACGGCCATCAGAAGCACGTCTCTCTCTGGCTAGTGCTTTGTTAGTGATGTTAAAAACCACAAATTCCCTCGTGCCCTCTCAAGCCTCAGCCACATTGCCAAATCGAGAAAAATTACCCAATTGTTCTAAATTCCTCTTTTGGGCTTTCGTTTCTCTGTGTGTGTGTGGGCTTGGCTGGTGGAAAAGTTTATAGATACTTCTTTCAAGAGCACATGGTTTTGGTAAGAGCTGGTAGTGGCTTGACAGGTCTTTGATGTGATGTTTTCTTAGCTAGATACAAGTATCTGGCGTGCTACAGAAGAGGCAGTCTGTAGCTTTCCAAAGTGATTGGGAAGCAGCTTTAATGCTAGCAAACGTCCCAGTTCATAGACGGCTGCGAAGCAAACTGCGATGTCTGAGAAGTCTACGTTGACATTTTTTCCAACAAAATGATGCAATCAGTTTGTTGTGATTAGGACACATCATACACACAAGGATATGCACACAAATTTCTCCACAAGAACTAAAATTCTGTTTGGTTTTTGGTTTTTTGTTCGTTTGTTTTGTTTTTTTCTGCAGAGACATCTTTGTAATAGGCTGCCTCAGATGTAGAGCAAAGCAGATGACCAGCAAGATTTCCACTGGATGCCTGCCTTTTTTCTAGAGACTTTCATTTATACTGAGCTTGTCACTGCTATTAGCAAGTAAATTCTGTCAGAAAACTGTTTCACCAACAAGGCCTTTGGTAGTGCCTTCTGAAACCTTGATTCTTATTAGAATCATAGAATCAGTCAGGGTTGGAAGGGACCACAAGGATCATCTAGTTCCAACCCCCCTTCCATGAGCAGGGACACCCTACCCTAGATTAGGCTGGCCAGAGCCTCATCCAGCCTGGCTGCAAACACCTCCAGGGATGTGGCCCCAACCACCCCCCTGGGCAACCTGTTCCAGGGCCTCACCACTCTCATGGTAAAGAACTTCCTCCTCACATCCAATCTGAATCTCCCCACCTCCAGCTTTGCTCCATAATTGTTTTATGTCTAGAGATTCTCTCGTGAAATCTCCTGCTTAGGATCCTGATGCATCACTAGATTTGACTTCTCAGATTGGCATTTTCAGAGAGATTACTTTCTGCCATTGCTTCTAAACAACAACATTACAGGCTAAGTACACACTACAGTGTGCTTGGTGATAAAGGTAGGATAAGAGATGGGAAACAAATGGAAAAATATCCTGGCTTTAATCCAATGTTCTTCACATCACTGAACTGCTGACACATGCTGCAAGTACAGGTGTTGTACAATGTGAGTGCAGGGCAGTTATCTGTGATGTGCAGGAAAGAAGGAGCTAGCTGTACCAAAAGGACTGACTAGGCAGGAAAATCTTGTGTGAGGAGTTTTCAGTGTTATTTTACAGTTTAATTCCTTTCAGTGTTATTTTCTCCCTAGATTTGCCATTTGATGCACCTGCCTGATTGCTTGCTAACCAATGTTAGGCAGAAACAAAGAGGGAGGAATTATCCCAGATCTGTTATTTCTAACCATTTAAGCAAATCCAGCTCATTTAAATTGACCTGAGTTATCTGTCAGTCACAACAGCAGCTCTAAATAATGGCAGGAAGCAGTGAGATCTAATGGGGAAGAGAGAGAGCCAGAGGATGACCTGTATCCTCAACTGGATGTATCCTCAACTGAAGACATAGACTGGGGAGTGTAGGCTTAGATTTGCAGCTCATTGCCTCCTGTGCACAGGCCAATCTTTTGGGGTGTGGTTTCCCTGCAGTTTGTTGTGTGCCTCTCAGCACAAGGGAAATGTGCTTTGCAAGTGTTTCCCCATCTCCCCTGTTTTGGTTGTTCAGCTTTCCCACGGCCTCAGCACAACTTTTGAACCTACCACAGGATATGAAGTCATGTTCAGTGATGAATGGGCAGAATAAAACTGGCATTCTGCTGCTGCTGTACATTCATTTTGTCATATTTGTATTCTCTTTCTTGCCAGGCTTTGTGTAAAATATGTACTAGGGATTTTTTTTTTATGTAAGCCCTACTGAATGGTTGTTTTCCTTTTTTCTTTCCCCTATGTTCCCATTTATTACTGTCTTAATCTACATAGTTTTTCTGAGTCTCTGAAACAATCTAGCCCTTGCATCCCTCTTCTGCACAGCCTGAACATCCCTTCTCTACACCGCTGAAGCCACAGAGTCAACCTCCTGCAGACAGCTGCAACTAGTCTTAAGGCAAGCTGCAATGGGCTTCTTCTCAGTCTTCACACTTGTGATGGAAAGCCTCAGTCTCTGACATAGTTCAGTGGCAAAAAATATCTGTAGACTCCTATAATGCTAATATCACCTTTTGATGGCTGAAGATACTGTTAAAAGTATTTCTCTCCAAAGTGGTTCAATAACACGAAAGGGAAGATATTTCAGGAGGATCTTCCCTGATCCTCTACATTTCTGATGGTTAATTGTGCTGCAAAAAGAAGAATAATGAAGGGGGAGGCTTTAGCATGTGTTGTTCCTGTGTTTATGTACTGTCCATATTGTGAGGTTTACAATATCCCACTGGAAGCAGTGTTGCATTTCTTAAACTGATAGCTCAGCACTCTAGATGGGATGGGAGCCTTCTTAGGGTGCATCTTGTAATGGGAGAGAAAAAAAGCTTATTGCATAAGCTTGGAAAGATGGCTTTGGAAAGTATTAACATAGTGATATTTTAAGGCTTCTATTCAACATTTTATGAATGTTAATTTTTCCCAGCTCTGCGGAAGAAAAAGGTCTAAAGGTTTTTGGCAGCCGAGGTGTGATGAAACTTGCTGAGTTATGCAAAATGCAAGTCCTTTCAAAAACCTGCTCCTTTTTCTCACTGAGACTACTACTGGATTTGTTGACCTCCAAGACAAGGCTCTTTTTTTTTTTTTTTTAAACTAAGCTCCTGGTGAGGTATGTTTGGCCTACATGACGAATGATCAGTAGGGGTGGAAAAAGACCATTTTGTAAGGGCAGAGCTACAACAGAAGCAGAAGGAAAACGCAACATCTTAAAATACTACAGCAAGAATTGCTAAAACTTTGCAGTCGAAGCCCTTGAACTCGAGCCTAAATAAGGATGCCTTTACATTTGCCAAGTACACGTGGGGTGTCATGCAAGCTCATTCTACCTGTCTACTACACATGCCCCAAATATTTAGTCTCAGTGCTAAACAGCCAAATAAACAGCTGTGTAATCAAAGTGTGCTAATCCGCTAGATCTAATAACAACATTAGATCAGCAGAATTAAAGTTGCGAGCTCAGCATCTGTATTACAGCTAAAAGCCTGCCCGTCACAAGAGTTTAGCAAATAGGTATGATGTACCAGAAAACCAGCCTGGGGAGTGCAATTAGTTTGTAAGGCAGCAAAATGCCATAGAAGTGCAGTGGTCTGGGTCCTTTCAAAGCTTCATGAGTACTGTCTGATTTCAAATGTAAGATGAACCTTTTCAATTACTTCAGGTACGAGGACAAATTGTAAGGCTGATATTCATAGACGTTTTTACCACGGTTATAATAAAGTACTGTCAGTCTCAAACCAAGAAACTGTTTTCTCCTCCCTAGAACAGCACAATTCCTGGCTATGCCGTTACCTGCCACAGTTACTGCTACGTGGTTTATACTGCTACATCCAAACATCCCAAAGCAGTTTCCTCAGGAACATGAGCATTGTCAAATTCCCTTTTAGTCAGAGGAATCTCAGAACATATTCACTTTTTGTCATGAAGCAGGATGAAGAGACCTTCAAGCAAGCAGAGAGCCAAACTGGTAGAGAGCTTGGTGTGATACCACACGAGTGTCAGCAGCTCAGGTTTTCCTTACCAACACAGGTGTGTAGCCCAGGGCTGAGCCTAGGCTAAGGCTCCCCTGCCTCAGGAGGCCTAATTAACAGTTTGCCAGGTGATGGCAGTGTGGTCTTATTGCCACTTGGTCTACAGCCAGTTCAGTAAGCATCACCCTCAGGAACTTTGCAAAACCTTTTATCCCACTGCTGATATGCAGGAGGTAGTTTGGAGGAGATTTTGCATAGGCTAGGAATTGCACAAAGGCCAATACTGAACCTGGTGAAGTGCTTCTCTGGTTTCAATTATTCTATCTGCAATTTTCCATTTGCAGTCTCCCAAAAATGCCAAGTAAAAGGTTCAGAATACAGTGTAGGAGCTCCAAGACGACTTTGGGACTCCTCCTTTAACAGTTGTATGAAGGTATCCCAAAATGATTCAGCCGTTTCTTCATCTTATTGACTAATTTTTTAATGCCAAAAACTCATGTCTCGTTCTCCTGTACTGACGTATTGATAGTCAGCACTGGCACAGTGTTTTCCCCTACCATATTTTCAGTCCTATAGACAGATTATTAGTGATGAAGAGAGTAACTTGTTAATTTTCCATAGCAATTTACATGACTAGAGGATAGTGCCAGCTCAGTCTGAAAGCAAAATGCTCCCAACAGGCTGTGAGCATTCTCAGCATAATTACTAACCCAGAAGCAATAACAGCATTTTCCTTCCAGCCTAAATACTCCAAGGTGATCCAATCTCTCCTCTCCTCTCCAACAGTTTTGAAATGTAACATTTTTGCCTTCAAGAGAGGTTTAGAAGAAGTTCATTCCAAAGTCAACATTGTATAATGGAAGCAAGCCAGCTTAAAATTAATGTAAGAAATGAAATTACTTACAAACATTATGGTGTACCAGAGCCACAGATCTTATTTCTACCTGTGTTTTAGTAAAAAAAACATGTATTGCATCATCCATCAAAGCTTGTTAACTGCAGCCCCATCATGACTTGTATTCTTGTTGTGGAGAACACCTTTACTCAATCTCTTTTTCATAATGGAAGAAGATAAGGCAGGCAATGTAATAGTTTGAGCTCTCAGTAACATAATCTTGCTTAATATATATCACATATATATATTAGCCATATAATATAATATCTATATTACAGATATAATGCCAAGCTCTTCCTGTCTTAAAAGAATAAACCAACACAAGTCTTTTAAACATGACTTTGGGAAGAAGTTCTTTACAGTGAGGGTGGAGAGACACTGACACAAGTTGCCCAAGGAGGTTGTGGCTGCTCCCTCCCTGGAGGTGTTCAAGGCCAGGTTGGATGAGGCCTTGAGCGACCTGTTCTAGTGGGAGGTGTCCCTGCCTATGGCAGGGGGTTGGAACTGGATCTTTGATGTCTCTTCCAACCTAAACCACTCTATGATTTCTATGACTTTTACACAAATCCATGTGATCTTTTTTAAATATTACGATTAAAAAAAAGCAATCAGGCAATGAAGGAAATGTAGAATTTAAACAGCAACAATTCCAAGTTTCTTAATTTTGAAAGAAGCAAAAAAGGTACTTACAAGACTGTTGGTCCTTGCTCCATTGTGGAGGTTAAGACTGCCAAATCTGACTAATGAGCAGATGTTCTCTGACTAATGATGAAATCAAATCAAACGAAACCTTGTTTTCAGAAGAAGCCTTCCTACGAAGGAGCCCTTTTGGGGACAAGATAAAAATGAAGTGAGACAGAAGTTAGCAATGTGTGAATGTGCCAGAGTTGTGTTTAGAAGTTTAAAAACTAGAAGCACATATGCAGTATGTCAATAGGTGTGACTGGAAAAGCGGACAAATAAGTGGAAATCCAAACAAGGTAGTTATAGGACACACCAAAGAAAAAGAACAGATGCTGAGACACATTACAAATTTCACTACTTTACAAATATTGAAATTCTTGCATTTTATTTTGTTTAGATGTGCATATCTGTTGAGCAGAGACAGAGACTTTGCAGGATAATTTGTTTAGAATAAAGCACTTATTCATTAAGAATTGCAATTCTTATTTAGTTTTTACTTTTAAGCTTTTTAATGCATTTGTGGAGAGGGAAAGAATTTACTGATTTAGTATTAGTTTAATAGAGTTATTTACCATATACAATAATAGTCTAAAACCAACTGTGCTGACTTCCATCTGTTTAATAATAAATTCAATTTAAAAAAAAATATATTTATCACTAATATTGGTTATTTTACATAAAAAGCTGAGTTTTAAGCTGTGAGGAGCTATTTTCCCAAAAGAAATTACTCTTCTAAGTGTGCATTTGCTTCATTCTTTTTCCAACACACTTGCCCAGCCTTCTCCACAGAATGCTGATTCAAAGGAAGGAGAGGTGAAGGGGCAGAGATGACGGGGATGTGGCATGGGTCTGTGAGAGGTCTCTGGTGTGCTTTATTCAGAGGAAGGAGAACAGGCCAAAGCTAAGTTGATTCCTAGAAAAAAAAAATACTCCAAGTAATCCAAAGAAGACAGAAAGATATTTTTACCTCTTGAATTATAGTCCCAGTTTTTCTCAAATTTCATTTGATCAGGTTATTAAGCAAGTTCCTAGGAAGCCTCTGGAGTTAGCTGCATGAGAATCTGCCAAACTTACCCCTATTTATCTATGAAAAGGAGACTCCTACTGGGAAGCTCACTGTTTTTTTATCACTTTAATCTATTCATATGGAATCAGAGTAGAAAAGAGCTTTAGTCAGAGACCAAATACTTCAAATAGATGCTCTGGTGAGCTTGATGTTCTGTAGCTCCACAGCAAGGTAGATCTCATTTCACATAGTACTTACATCTCATCCTATTTTTGCTTTTGTCAGTGGTCTCAATTTATTGCTAAAGGTTTTGCTGACTCAAGATTCTCTTTCTGACAGTGTCTCTATGCCACAGTATGGAGTCTAGCTTGCTGTAGGCACAACCAAGCTAGATATTTCTAGCAAAATTTCAGTACCAGAAGTGACCTACCTGCTGTGGACTGTTTTTTGGTAATTTTCCTTGCTTGTCCTGTATGCTTATAGTGCACGCAGAGGTCCAGCTATGCCTGCTTTCTACTATAGCTGATCTACAAGTCCCTTAACAGGATATCATAAAGCTGTGACTGCAGTACAGATCACCTTAGGAATACTAGTAAGTGTATAAGCAATTTCTAACTTTGGCATTTAGCCTGAAGTTGTCTGGAGTTAAGATTGACAGCTAATTTTGGCATTTCTCTACGACTACTTTGATGATATGCCTTTCACTGATGTGCCTGTTTCCCTTCTTTTCTATTTGCTACATTCCATATATTATTCATTAATAGAAATTTCACACATTCTCTCCCAATAAATAAATAAATAAGATAAATATACAGCTGGCAACAGGCTATAAAGCAATATCAAAATGATATATTGTGCCTGAGTCCAACCTAGGGACTACTGTGAAATATATTGCAAAGGCTGAACCCTCTGATGGATAGTATCACTAAACTATTTGAACTGAAGTCTGTGCCTTAAGGAAGACTGGAGGTATTGTAGAATCAGCATAAAAGTTCACTTTATATACCTTTCACCTTGAAAAATGAACTTTATTTCAGGCCAGTTTCACACACTGTAAAAGCTGGTTTGGAGGAGGTAATGGTCTCAGCCTTTGCCATATGCCACCTCTTTTCTCAGGGCATGTTTTCACTGAAATCCAAAGCTGTGACTATCATCCTGCAGTCGTACCCTGGATAGTTGTAAACTAGTTGGGTCTGATAGCAACGCAGCTGCTGGCAGTGTGGAGTTCAACATGCAGAGTGCTAAACCTGACAGTGACACCAAGTAAACATGTTGGGCAGGCATAGGTGGGAACGTTGAGACACTCTGGCTATAAGAAACAATCTTCCAACTGGTTGACTGCCATCGGCACAGCACTGGCCTTGATGAAAACTTAGGATAAGGGCACAACTCGGTGCTAACTGTGCTGCACTGTCCCACTCAGAAACCTTGCACAACACGACACCAGAAATAGACTCTGCAGTCCCCAGGACCTTCTTCCTCTTCCCATTAGAGCTATGAACATAGAAGGATTGCAAATTGTGCTTTTACGACTCAGTGGCTACAACCTCGTTCTTCCTACACCGCAGAGCTTGCTTGTGGGGAAGGGGGGACACTGGATAGGTGAGGTGACATGCACAAGTTTATTTGTGCAGAATTCACCTATTTTTTAATTCACAAACATGCCTGCACACATTTGACGTCAATAAAAGTAGCATTAATCATTTGGAAAAAAAAAAAATTTAAAATACTTCTCCCCTTGCTAATGAGCTTATGTTGTTCCTGTTCTAAGCAGCCATAAAAATGTGTGCAATGCTGTGTTAGGCAATTATTGAATATCTGTGAATTATTATTATTATTATTACTGCTTTCATTCTACTGCATTCTGTTTAGGTAGTACCTGCAATGGATTAAGCTCTCCTCAGCCTACATGCAAATGCAGGCATTTCCCAGAGCTGGAAATGTGCTGATCAGTATGATCAGAATGTTCATTGGCAAATGTTGATCTATGAACCTGATTTTCCTTTAAGATACCAAAAGTTTGGCTGTGCAATGGTGCAAATGATGCTTTACAGATATATTTTTTTTTTTCTTTTTTTTTCTTTTTTTTAAGTGAGGCTGATAAACATGGCTGTCAGGTGCAGACCTGAGAGCAAATGGAATTAAACTGTCAGAAAAATCATCTTAATCTCATGTCCTCAAGTCATGCCCTCTGTTCAGCGTTGCTTTAAAAACCTGCCTGAAACTGAATTTAAATCCCATGGAAGTCAAGGCAGTTTATGTAAATAGTTAGGGGCTTTGCTGAGCTGGTGCCTAGATTGACAGCTATACACAGGCTTTTTAATATATTTACCAATTCCTCTCGATTAGTTTGGAATAATGCACCAAAGTAAACTTCTGTGACGCAGACAGTGGGTAAACTTTGCCTTAACTTCAGTATAGATATATAGCATTTGAGACTAATATCCACTGTCTCCATTCAGGGATCCACAGCTCTTCTGTAAGGGAATTCAAATCCTTCCACTCAGATGTAAATGTGTGATATTAATCAGTACCTCAGCAAATCAATGCCTACCTGTTAAGCATTAATAATACACAAGGCACTTAATGAAAATACATTCAGAAATAACTGATTTAAACAAATCCCAAATAAGAGACTGTCCATTACTATGAACAGTGTTTAGTACCAAGAAATCAATCTTTTTTTTCCAGCCCTGTCCTGCAAAGCTCATCGGATATTTAAGGCATCAAACGAGCCATCTGGCTTTCACAATTCTAAGCAATTTATGCACTTTCAGAGTAGATCAAAAGTCATTAGTGCAATTATTATGGAGATTAATACTAGAAATACACAGAAATGACTCGTATGTTTCTTTAAATGTAACCTTTCTCCTCATTAAAATGGTTATTGGTAAAGCCATTTTCCTCCCCCTGGAACTTAGAGAGTAAAGCTAGTAAAAGAAACTAAGTACCATTCATTATTGCCAGCATTTGTAATTGTTTGTATTATACTTTATGGAAAAAATATATAAAATGCCACATTTGAACTCCAGACTATTAAAAGTGTCAGCTCTATTATATCATTTCTGAAGACCAATTTGCCTTTACTTTTTTTTTTTCCCTGAAGGTTGTAATGAGCCAGGTTCATTTTGCTTTCTACCATTTATCTTTTCAGCAGTAATGGAAAATTTCCCCCTCAGGCACAGCAAGCTATTCTTATCTTAGACAATTAGGCAGGAATGAAGGGGATCATAAAGGTGAGATTTCTTCACAAACAAAGCTATGTACTTCATGCCATTTAACACTGAGGAATATCTGACAGATAAATTCTGAGTGGTTTATGAAGGCAATGTGGCTAATAGCCAACTCCGAAGGATGCTTCAGCTTCTTAACACAGGAGAAAGAGAGTAGGCAACCAGGGTCACTTAAAGATACACTTAGTCCATAGTTGACAATACTTCATTTTTAACAGGGCCTGCAGAACTTACACTGAAAAACTAAAGAAGAACAAGCCTGTGCAAAGCAATTAATTCACTAGAGGAAAAGCACACATCTGGACAGATTCTTTTACCAACAAAACTTAGTTGGAAGATTTGCAGACATCAAGTGAATTTTTTTGGTGTGTTTTTGGTTCAATGGATTTTTTCTGTGTGCTTTGTTTTATTCTGTCGGGGTTTTTTTTGTTGTCACTGTTTTGCTATTTCCCCCCTTGTGCTTTAAAAAAATCATTTTATGAGTAAAATGTGTATGAGAAAACAGTTACTTAGCATTTATAAAGCCTATTAGAAAGAATACATGAATAAGTTAATTTAAAAACACACATGAATTAAAAAACACACGAATAAGTTAATTTAAAAAATTACTTGCAGTATGCTTTGCATTGTGCCTAAACAAGCAGCAAGTGCAGCATCTATATGCTGATTCCTTTGATGGATTCTTTCGGTGTCTACATGTTCCTGTTTATGTGCTGGGGGTACCACAATGCTCTTTCTGGTCGCCTTTCCAGGAATCTTCTTTTAGTGTGTATTAACTACAGGTTAATTCCATCTCTGATGGTTTCCATCAGGAGATGCTGGATTAAGGAGAAATTGTACTACTAAAGTTCAGTTGTGGGTTGGTGTTTTGGGGGGCTGGTTCTCCATACTATCTGCCTCACCCTTTAAAGGATCACTAACATCTTTTGAGGCCAGAGATCTACTGTATGGCTAATCCATGGTTGCTTCAAGATAAATTATTCCTCAATAGTCTGATCAAATGCAGAGAATGAGAATAATGATATGAGTTTGTGAGTAGGTCCACAGAGAAGCAATGGGTAGGATTCCCTGTGCAACAGCTGGGTAGAGATGTCTGAGAGAAGTGTTATCCCTCAGAAGGCACAAGGATTTGTAACTCTCCATGCTAGAAGGGGGAGATAAGTTCCACTTACTCTCTGTGCCATAGGATTAAAGAGGTATGCATACAATAAATAATAATTTAAATTATTTACCTTGGCTTTTCTTTCTTTTTTGGATGGTAGCATTTTTAATTTACTTTGTGGCCTATAAATCCAACAAAGCTGTTGCTTTCTTTGTAAAAGAGAATTAATTGCTGCAGATTATCCCACTTCAGTGGAGAAAGAGCAGCAGGTAAAACACAGGGGGGGAAAAAAGTGTAATAGTACATACATTTTACAATAATACAGTAATACAATACATGCTGCATATGCAAATAGTACAGTGCGTAGTAAGTGATTAAATGCATGTTGAGCCTGGTACACTAAGGAGAAGCCTCTATCAACTAAAGAGTAAGAAGTAGCAAAGCTTCAACAGGAACAGAACTGTGCCCCAGTCCATTTTAGCATTGCAGGTCTCTGAAGAAGGAAGGGGATTGGCACCGTACTTAGAGCAAATAGCTGCAATTAAATTCATTACTTAGATAAAACTACTTCTCCTTTCTTAGAGAAAAATCTCTAATTCTAAAATGTTCTAACTGAAGTCATACAGTTGGAAAAGATCATGCTCCCTGGTATTTACTAATACTCCTTACTGGTCTTCGGATTTGCTGGGAAACTGCCTGGGTGAGCACTTTGTAGCTTACTTCAAGCTAGTTAAATAGCTCAAATTAAATAGTTAAGTAGTTTAACATAATTAAATAGTTCAAACTGATACTCGATATTTTCACCAAATGGAGCAGAAAGTGCCCTCCCAAGCAGTAAACTCACAGAGCATTAAGGGGCAGCACTGCACAGAAAAGGAGGCAGGAAAGATTAGAGAGAAGTGAGCAGCTTGGGCGAGCTGATGGCTTCTCAGCTCTAGGAGCTGCAGCCAAGTGGTGATGTGTGCTTTCTTGCTGGCTCTTCTCATGCATTTTCAGTCATACTAGTGAAAATGTGCCTGGTCTCCAAGGTGATGGTGTGTGATGAGGTTGTCTCAGTGACTGTGGCCTTTCTAGAACGGCTTATGCAATACAATGCCAGTAGCAGAATGTAATACACAGGTGTAGTGAACGCAGCTGTCTGGCTGCTGTTTTGCAGCACCTCCATTATGAATCCAGTTTGCCAACTAGAAAATTTTGTTCTGATAATGACCTGTGTTCCACATATACAGATATCTTTTCTCTCTCTGAGAACTGCTGAACTGGGAGATGGTGCTGCTTTTACCCTAGACTCGGTATTTTCTGATTTAGAACTTCTTTGTGTTGGTGCATTCCTCACTTTTGTCAGGAGTACCAATTACGAAATGGAAGCTCATGACTCTAGCTGAAATAGAGTCAGAGAAATCCTTCCACTCAGATGACTCAAAAGTCTGCATGTACATTATTTGACATACCTAATTTACAGGATTATGACTGTTGCCAGTTTGACATTTCACACTTCAAATAAATTCACCCATAGGCACAAAGCCACTTTAGACAGATTTTCTTATTTAAACAAAATGTCACCACAAGAAAGAGACAAGCTTAGTAAAAAATTACCACTATCCTGTAACAAAAGGGTGCTGAATTTCAAAACAGAAAGAACAAGTTTTGACATGAGTAACGCTGGCTGTCATCTGCAGAAGTGAATAAATTNTTTCCCTGCATGCATCCTGCATCCCTCAGATTAAGATGAATTATTATCAGTAAAAACCTGAAGTGAGAAATATGTAAAGAAAATGGGTAATAAGGAATTTCTTAATTATGCTGCAGATCTTTGTTGCAGCGAATGTTCCCCTCATCCATCCTAAAATTAAAATAATAAGCATATAATAGGTTCTACTAATATATCTGCAACAGTTCTTACAGCTCTGCACACATGGCCCACAGCTGCTTGATCACAGGATTATAATGATGCTTGGTGAGCAGAGGATAATCAGACAGCAGGGAAGAGGCATGAAAGTGTGCAGAGAAAGGAGAAAGAAAGCTGATGTGATCTAGTGTAGCTAATAAGCCTTCTCTGCAAGAGATTCAAATAATGAAAGTCATTCAGAACAGTTTTCCTTCCACCACTGGGACAGAGACTAATGTGATTGTAATGAGAACACCACGTCTGGTTAGCACCTGCTTCAGGTGGTACAGTGCACAAGTCCGCAAGTTCAGTGGACACATTTGTGTGCTGATTGTATGAAAGGAAAATATGTGACTGTGTTTACAACACACATAAGTGGGTTTTCTGGGAATTCTTAACATGCTTGCAGAAAAGGTAAAGTCATCAAATATGCTGACCTCACCCTACGTAATGATTTTGTGACAATAAAATTTGTGAAGTTAAACACGATCTGAGATCCTAGGGAGAAATATTTCTTCATATATGATATCTTTAAGAACGTGTCGTGGAAGGTCCAGCAAGTAATCCTTCTGAAAGTGGTTTCCTTTTATTCCCATAATTATTCATTGCCTGTCAGAAGAATGAAGGTGACTTAGAAGGGCTCTTTCGTCATGAAAATCAGTGTTATCCTCCATCTCTCTCTGAAAATAACAAGCTATCATCAGGCAAGATAACTACCCTGATAAAATACCTTGGAAATAAAGTGAACTTTGCCTCCTGCTGTGATCTTTCTGATGTTCCTATTGAAGTTCTTGATGGATATCAATACTTTATGCCCAGATATCAATATGACTTTCAGAGATTACGCATCAAACAACATTATCCTCTACATCAGCAAAGAGTTTGAAATGTGTTGAGGCTTGATATTGTGTCTGCTGTTCATAGGCAGATGCTTTCAGAGACTATTTCAGAACACCTTATATTCAGGGCAGAGATCTTGAAAGAATATGTAAGGTATTTGTAGCCCTTTTATTTTGTTTAATATTTTTTATACCCAAGAACTTTTAATCACCTGAAATTATAACAGTCATTTATCAATTAGCAAAAAGACTTTGGAAGAAATCTCTGCCACTGTGGAGGACAAAGACACTTCAAGAAGGCCAAAAGAAGAGCTTAGTCATACTTACAGACTCCTGATGCTTATGCAAAGATCTGAGGCATTGCAGTATTCATTAGCTTGGAAAACCTAAAGTTTTACACCTCATTTGGCAAATATGAGTATTTCTAGTCCACTAAACCTAAGCACCATGCTCATCTCCAAACACTTTTGAGACTATTTTATTAAAAAAAAAAAAAAAGAGGAAAAGATAAAGAAAATTTTGTAAAAGTGCAAAATGTACCTAACAGTGTTATCTGAAGTATTGATGTAGGCTGAACGCAGCATTTTTCTACAGCTATGGTGGTACAGATTCCATTAAAAATTAAATGATATAAACTCTGAGCCACAAAGAACAGCAACAAAGAAACTCCTAGATTGATATCCTTATGCCACTCTGAATCATTTTAAATAGTTCCCCATCTCAAATCGATCAGAACATGAGTGTCCAGGGCAACTTTTGTGCTTTCAACTGAAGTCTCATAGCTATGACTTATTCCAACTTAAACAGTCACTGAAATACAACAAATCTTTCCACAGCCAAACGCTGATCAGAGCTCCTCTGAAGTTGCTCTTGGTTGCCCAAAAGGTTCAGTGTTCACTACTCAGGCTAAATCTTTGGAAAGCAGCATGAAGGGAGAATTTAGCAGAATTAGAAAACTAAGTCATGGTGTTGTAGTATCCTTTTCTTTTCTTTTTTTTTTTTTTTTTTTCCCCCCTTTCAGGCATTGCAATCTCCACTACAGATTTTGTTTTCCTCTTTATTTTCTCATCAAACATACTGGTGAAATGTCTCTTAAAGCATAATTATCTTCACAAGAGCATAATTTCTTAAGGACAACTCATGATGCTATTATAATTAAAATGCTAATAGCTAATTGACCATGTAATTAAACCAAAGCAGTTCACTATCAGTCAAAGAGAAAGAAGGCAGAATTATTAAACAAAAGCCAGTGTTCGATCAGCAGATGCCGGACTGTTGTGTATGGTGACTGTAACAGTCCTTCAGTGGCAGTACTCTTTTGGACTGGTGTTACGGTAGACCTGACAAGTCAAAAATAGGCCTATACATGTGCTGGCTTGCCCAGACATGTTTTCCTGCTCTCCTTCCTTCTGTTTTGGGGAGAGACAACCACAGGAAAGAGGACAAAAGACCTGGAGCCATGGAATCTAAGGACCCAGGCTTGCCCAAACTTGTTTTGCTCCTGCTTGCATCCTGTGGTAAATGAAGTACATGCACTTGGCTTGTGCCAACCTTGTGCAAGGCCTATGCTCTTCCCTAATATGGGCATAACAAGTCTGTGGCTTCACCTAATATGGCCTAACTTGACTAACTGCCATTCTGATTGGCTGATCTGTGTCCAAAGGCCCATTAGTCTCAGGCATTGATAAAAAAAAGTGGATGAGCAGGTAACACAACATGCTCTGTCATTGTAATTGTGCTCTGCCACTGTATCTGTGCCTTCTGCTGCCTGCTGTTACTGTTCTCTGCCATTGGCAGTGATAATGCCTTATTCTTTAAAGCATTAAGCCTGCTGAACATCCTGGAAACTGCCTGCTTCAAATTTACTGGGAAACAGCTTTAATTGGCTTCATGCAATAGGCCTGCATGGCCAGCAGCCTGCGTGACACTGTGCTGAGACAGCACATCACAAGACATCCTGCCTGCACCTGCTGAGACCAGCAGCCCTAGAGGCACACAGATCATCCAGAAAAAGCCAGGAACAGGTCAGACATCGTTTGTCCCTTTCCCCAGCATCCGGTGAAGCCTGGGAAGAATCAGGAGTCTCAGCAGCAAGCAACAGAATTCCCTGCAAGCATTTGGGTACTGTCTTAAACTGTTGATAACCCTGCAAGTCGGGAGAAAAATAATATTTGTGAATAAGCATCTTAAGACTTCTGAAGTTTACTTAGCCTTCTACCATAAGTAGAAGAGGGGCCCCAAGTCCATCTAGTGGGCAAGTGGGATAATGAACTGCAAGTGGTACAACTGACTGCAATAAACCTCTTCTAGTTCAATTAATGTTTATATATTGCTAGTTATTACTAGATTTAGTTACTCCTTTATGCAATGTTTTCCATTACAGTTGCAAAGCAATCAATTATTATTAAAAATAGTGGTTGGGGGTGGTAGCAGTTTTGAATATCTAAATTAATAAACAATATTAATTTTGAAAAATATAATCTCACATCAATTAAGTGCCTCTCCATTACAACTGTGGAGGCTTCCTGGTCTTTTCTGCCTGATCAGCAACTTTCCATGTGGAATTGTTGGAGTCAGAAGGGCAACCACTCAAGTGACACCAAAGAGAAAGAGGAGGTCACTTGGTTAAAATTAAAACACTGCAGAGACTGTTCAAGGAAGGATCACTAAGTGTCATTCTCCCTTCTCTCTTGCTTTGTATGCATCCATTTCACATATTTGACCTATTCAAATTGCAAATTCTTTTGAGGCAGCAGCTGTTGCTTAATAATGTACACAACTTCACTACAAGATCCTTACTGGATCGCTAGCAATATATTTCTTTAATAAGTAATAATTTGGAGATACTGTATATACAGAGAGGTAGTCACAGGTATCTGTGGGGAGGCATATCTAAACACTTCATTTCTTTCTTAAAGTGTTATTGCTCCTTATTTTTAAGTCTGCAATTTACCAAGTCTCTAAGCAGCTCAAAATGACCTTACTGCTTTGACACTAAATCACACAAAGAGCTCCTAGTGTCAAAACAGTAAAAAGAAATGCCAAGAAATCTATGAATACGTCACCGCAAAATAAAGCCGTCAGCTCCTGCTTAGAGAAACATCAGATTTACATTTACTTCAACAAGTAGTAAACAGTCCTGACAAGTGAAATGTTTCTTATGTTTCATCCCTGAGAGGATTTAGAGAAAGAAAAATGCTGCTGTTTCGGAGAGGTTCAAATGCAGGTCAAGATGCCACTAGGAGGACAAGTCTGTTTGGTGGAAGCAAGTGTGCTGCCCTCAGTGTGGTACTTCCCAGTCTGGTCCAGGTGGGATGGCTCTACTTGTACAAATTGCCTTTGGTCCCACTTCTTTCCCACAGACAGCCCCAGGGCCAGGTTTCTCTTGAATGCCTAGTGAAAATCAAGAGACTATGAGTTGCAGGCAGTCACTGTCACTTGCTACCACCATGAAACATGATTTTGCTTGCATCAAGTTTGCTGTCAGGACATCGCTTCACTCTACAAGATAAATAGTTTGTGGTTCCTCAGAGCTTGTTTCCCACTGAGCTGTATATGAAGTTTAATAGAAAACACAAATAAAAATACAAAAATCTCTTTCTGTCCTCATGGGGATTTTTGTTTGCATGTTTCTGGAAAAGTCTTAGCAATTATTTTTGCTGTTAATTTAATTTAATCAGAATCAGGTATCAGGAAGGTGCGTGGCCTTTGGCAAAAAAAGGGAAAGATTTAAATAAAATTTATCTGAACCATACACTAAATAAATCAATTAACCTTTAAAGACTCCCACTGGGTTGGTTTGATATTTTGGTCAGTCAAAGCAACTTACCCAGCCTGCACTTCATCAGCTTTTCAAGAAGGATTTTGAATGAGAAAGTGTTAAAAGTCCTGAATTTTATCTCACTTTGAAGTACTCTCAGCAAGGAGCTGGTTAGACATGTCCATGAAGGGCTTGGTCAATTTTTCTTATTGCATAATTTTCCAAAGGGAATATTTTTGAGGAGTTTGCTGAATTTCTTCCTTACTTTAAGGAAACTTATGACATTTTGCAGTTTGACATTTAGAGAAATATGGTGTGTATGTGTGTAGATCAACATGCTCTTTAATTTCAACGTTTCAGCTAAGCTTGTTGGTTTGTTCAGAATTTCAAACTAATGGTTTAGTTGTTTCTTTTTTTGGGGGGGTGGGGTGGAGAATAATAAAAAAAAAAAAAAAAAGGGGGGCCAAAA
>VWZI01006231.1:19765-33024 GCA_013396835.1 Psilopogon haemacephalus | reverse complement strand
TTTTTTTCTTTTTTTGGGGGGGGGGGGGGGAAAAAAAAAAAAAAAAAAAAAAAAAGAGTGGGTCCAATAATGCTTTAAAAAAAATTGTTTGTCCATAAGAATGGTTGAGATTTTGACGGTCTTGAAATTAACTGCTTGGTTTTTTTATATGATGTTTGGGGTTATTATATTATTATAAAATAATATGTAAATAAATTATTATATTATTTATAATAATTATAATATAATATCTATTGTATAAAAATAAATATTATAATATTTAATAATAAAACTTAATATATAATGATAAATATTAATATATAATGAGAAAGAAAGCTGGGAGAAGTATTGTGCTGTTCAGCTCTAGTAGCTGTAACACAACAGCTTTTGTCTTCCCAGAAACCCAGATATAATGTATCATGTGTGTGATTACATAAAGGATTATCACTCCATATCCATCCTTCTCATCTTACTTGAAAGCTGTGCTGTGTACTCTCTGCAATCCAACTAAAATGCCATCCTGCTTTAAAGCAGCAGAACTCACCATCTCTATGAGCAGTCCATTGTTGGAAAGTCAGAAGTTGCACTATTTCTAAGTCAGCTATAAGTTGCTATTTTAGGTGAGGGATTTTAATGCAAAAGAATGTAAATCAGAAAGAAATCATTGCATTGTGTTGTTGATGAATACAACGGAAGACATCCTGGGCCCACTGAAGTTTAAAAGAAGTCTTCGTTGACTCCAGTAGAGCCAGGGTATTATCCAATACATCTGATGCTGTCTTTCAGATGCATTCCTAAAGAGGCAATTATGTCCTCACCTCCTATTAGTATTTTGGTAGTGTCAAGAAGCCCCAGTGATGACTGCATTCTGATAGGTATTACACTTTCATGTGGCTTATTAGTCTTACATATGTCACTCCCTAGACTACAATAGGATCACAGCAGCCCTATATAGCTATATATTACCACAGAATCAGCACCTTCCTCCTGTTTTGATTCTGCAATTGAGTTTAAGGCTTGAGCTGTAAAGTAAAATCCTTTCTAAAAACGACATGCAAGGTTTCTTCCTTTTCAGAGCAGCTACATCAGGTTCAAAAGCTCCTTTCAGGAGATGTTCTAGCCTTTTCTGAGCCTGCCAGTTTTCACACTGGAATTTGCTCCTAGATTAGCACACACACAAACGTACCCAAGCAAGTCAGAGACGTGCCAGGGAACACACGAAAGCAAATTTTATTTCCTCAAATTCCTTAATAGCCATGAGCCCTCAGTACTTTAAAATCTGAGAGTTTAATTTAAACATCCGTTTCCAGCCAGTTTTAAAGGTTGCTTTAAGCAGATTTCTACACAGAAACTTTTTTTTTCCTCACTAAAGAATCTAAAAAAACACCCACCCAGGTGGCCTCGTTCGTTGCTTGAAGATGTCATATAAAAGCCTTCTAAATTGAAGAATAGCTTCTGTGGAGCACACACAGCTCTCAGGTGATAGAAACCACAGCCTGTGCTCATGACCAATGCCACCATGTCTGCAAGCACAGCTAGCTGCACGTTATTTGATATTAGGCTCATACATATAGGCAAATAGCATGCAACAAAAGAAGTACTGTACTCAGGGTTTCTTGATCTGGAGAAAGGGAATATCACAATAAAATCTAACCTTGTTATCCTGGAGTGGTTTTATTTGTTTTGCACAGCCAAGGAAAATTCAGAGATTCCAAAGTATGAGAAGGAAAAAAAAAAAAAAAAAAAGGCTCTAAATTCATATCAAAATTAGGATCACTTTTCTTAGTAAAATAGTTCCTTTGTAAGTTTTCAAGTGAAAGAGGTTGCAGAACATGGTGCCAAATTAGGTGTTTTGGACTGTCAGCTTCATAATTTTGTTGACTGGATGGTGCCATTGTAAAGAACACCAGCCTTTACTCCTTGTTCTTTGAATCAGGGCATGTCAACACCTGACATTTCTGTATGGTGAACTGAAAATTTAGAGTGGAAGAGATATTCTTGAATAATCCCATGCTTGAACATGCCTTTCCCTAAGAATGAAGTCCATGTCTCCTCAGGCATTCACTTCCTTCTTTACCAACATGATGGCATGACTTGTGCTCAGTGGAGTTTGGATTATGAGTTGTCAAATGCTAGCTAAGATCCTACTCCTTTTAAATCCCTTCAGCAGACAGCATGAAATCAGTAGCTGTATCTTGAAAGGAGTTGTGTGGTACATCTTTTAACACATTTCTTAGATTTCCAGTCAGTGTAAGCAGGTTTGTAGAAGCAGATGATGAGTCCTCCAAACACCAAAAATTCTTACTCTAGCTCACAATCAATACAAAGTTGCTTGCACAGCAGAGTTCCAGCAAATCCATTCATTAACCTTAGACCTCATGTGTAGTCTGCTGAACGTTAAATCATCTTCAGGCAGTCTGAAAGTAAATTCTTATGCTAGTCTTCATGCTGCAGTTCACCTTGCCTGGCTTTGGTTTGTAAAACAGAATAAACAGAATAGGACTTAAGACTCTTCTGACTGCTTCAGGGAAGTTTGATGGACCTCTCTCATAGACCTTTACTCACTTTCTGACATGGGTGCTTGTCAAAATTGACAGAAACTACTTAGACAGCCAAGGCTTCTCCATACGTCTGTAAATTACCTCATCATGCCAAAGGTCTTTATCAAATTAATTAAAACTGGATAAAGGTCAAGATTTGCTCTTGACAGCATTGAT
Source organism: Psilopogon haemacephalus (assembly GCA_013396835.1). Classification (NCBI taxonomy): domain Eukaryota; kingdom Metazoa; phylum Chordata; class Aves; order Piciformes; family Megalaimidae; genus Psilopogon; species Psilopogon haemacephalus. Next base: position 30,328 of record VWZI01006231.1, on the reverse strand, counting down.
TTGTGAAGCAGCGAAAACTACTCCACGTCTTTCACAGCTTGCTTTGAACCCACAGTTGTGATCCATCTGAACTACAAAATGTCACAACAGTCACTTGAGGAAAATCTGCTGAAGGATTTTGCCCAACATGATCAGCATAAGGATGCCCTTGGAGTCCATAGAGCAAAATTCACAACTACTTAATAAAAATGAAGAACTAGAAATGTGACCAGAGACATGAGTCATAAAGCACCTTCTTTCATTAAACAGCAGAATCACAAAAGTTATTTTATTTTAAAATAGCTACCTTTTCTCACGTACAGAGATTTATATTTTAAATGCTGCATCTTTTTGACATAAGCACTGTCAACACCACGGGTTACATCTGAGAGATTTGATGGCTGGCCTTCACTTATCTTCCCCTAGCGGCACCAATTTTCAAATGTAAGGCAGATTCTGGGATAAGGTTGGAGCATGGAGAGAAGGTGAAAGGCTGGTTGGAAAACCCTCTTGGGGTCTCTGATTTCCCTCCTTTTGGAGAGAAGAGCACAATCTCTGTTACCTTCCTGGATATGTTCCTGTGTGTGCTGCTCTAGGTGATCCTGCTTTGATGGAGGGGTTGGACCTGATTTCTGGAGATCCCTTCCAATTCCTAATATTCTGTGATTTCTCTGTGGGGATATTCAATATCTCCCTCTCTGGAGACATTCAAGAACTGCCTGGATGTGTTCAGTGTGATCTGCTCTAGGTGATCCTGCTCGGGCAGGGGGACTGGACCGGATGATCTTAGAATCTCAGAATCACTCTATGATTCACTGTGCTATTGATTAAAGAAGGGAGTAAGACAGTGCAGTCCTGCAGCCATTGCTATTGTGAGACTCAGGCAACTGCAGATTTTGCAGGTCAATTTCCAACCACTGATGACTTGTTGCGTTCTTCCAGACCAGATTTTAGAGCTGAACTCCTTTGTCAGTGCAGTTGGAATGAATCTCAGCATCTTTCCTTAGCTTTTACTATCAGATAATTTCAGTGTGTTTGTAGCTCAGTGGTACTTGGTGCAGTTTTAGTTCTTCCCCTTCCTTAGGAAGGCACCTGATGAAGACTGAGCGCCACTGAAAAGCAAGGTGACTAAAACAAAACACTGCAGTGCTAATCATGGTAGATTTAACCCACTGCCACTGGGCCGTTAAGAGATGTGCTTTAGATGTCCCTGATGCTGAGCTTCATATCCACAGCAAAGGTACCATTAGGCCTGTCTATGTTACAAGCCCAGGAAAAATCAATGTTGTCAGCATTGGCTGCAGCTCCAGCCTGTGAGCCTGGTCTTCTTGAGTTATGGTGCCATATACATCTACAGCAGAGTGGCTATGCACCATAAATACCACAGCCATAAAAGCATGCTTGGCTGAATCCAGCCATGGCATATCAGGTGCAGGAAGTGTGCAGAATTCACACATCCTAGCCCCACTTGCCCCAGGACTTAATTTGGGCTGTTATCTTTCTTGTCCTCTTAACATTTATTTGCACCTAATAAGGCATGAAATCATTACTCGTGGTATATGTGCTAACATTTAATCCCATGGTGCCCAGTTTTAATCGGACAGAAAGATTATCTAAATGGTTCTAATTCCCCAAGGATGTGCTTATCCAGGAGTAATCACAGCCCCTGAAGCTCCCTTATTACTTTTATTAAAATAAAATCCTTCACGTTTGAAACACTGCACATTTTCTGAATTGCATCAAAGCGAACGTAACGCTTTAAAAAAAAAGAAGACAGACTGCAAATTTAATTCTTACAAGACCTCCCACAAGTAATAGCCTACAGAGCACCTTTCACATACCAAGTCCCCTGGCTATAAAACGAGAACACTTCAAATATTCAAGAAGTGTGGCTGAGGGCATCGCATCTTTATAAGCCCCATGAGGGGTTTGTAAGACTCAGGCCAGTAAGTATGGTTTGAGGCCTCAGTTATGTATGTTACAGAGCATGTGATCAGATGGAAATGCAGCACTACTTGCTGGCACCTCCTGGGCCCTAGCTGATTAAGTCACTCCATGCAAATCACCACGAAAAGAAAACGCCAAAGGAAAGTTATCACTCCTGTTTCAGCTTAGTCCTTTGGGCTACACCTAAGCCAGTCAATGAAACAGGGCAGGATTCATTTCCTGAATCAAAAGGCCAGAAATAAAGCACAGCTATATCCTCTGCTCCTTACCCAGTCCCTCTAGTCTCTGCCTAGGAGTACCCTGGGTTCACACCAGGGACACATCCTTGTTTCAGCCATGAGCAAGTGCTTGGGCCATTCCTTTCTAGTTGGATGGACATCACACAGACCACGTACAAGAGAGTACAGGGAGTTTTCTTACCACCAGAAGTGGAGTCAGCACTGGTTTGAAGCCTGCTGCAAACAAAGCAAGAAAAGCAGAACATTTAAGACTGAAGCCTAGCTGATGTAATTCAAATTATGTATTTAAGTAGATGGAAAATAATGAACTTTACTAGAATGTCTGAGAACATCAACATTAACTCATAATGTTCTCCTTGAGGTAAAGAAGAAACACCAGGAGACCTTTTAAGACCCCAGTGTTCCTGCTTTCTGTTTTAGTGAAGATGCTGTGAGAGCAAATGGAGCCTCAGAAGAGCCTGCCCAGCAGCAAGCACCCCCTCCTGGCACACACATTGCCCCTCAGGGTTCACTGCAGTGTACCCACTCCTGACAGCCTTTTAATAGGCAAGGCAGGAGGGAAGGTGGTATTTTGTTATAGGTCTTTATAAAGTACTAAAAGGCAAATATAAAATGCTCATTACACTTGAGTAGCTCCACTCTACTTAAATATTGGCTCCAGGTTTGCTTCATTATCCTCTTACCAGTAATTAAGCTACCTAGGGACAATCAGCAAATAATAAAAAGCTGTGGTAGAGGAAATTAGTTTAGACTACAAAGAATTGAACGGAATTATTTTGCAGAATAGAAGAAAGCAACAGCATGTAAAAGATATTTAGCTATCTCTAGATAAATATGTTCCAAGTGCCATAATATTTCCTCTACATGAAATACAAAAATTGAGGGTTTGGAGAAGTCCCTACTCATTTCTCCTCCATGCAGCCTATTAGGTAAATATGGCCTTTTGTTCCCACTAATGTCTGAGCAGTGCACCAGTCATTTTCCTAGACTTTCAGCTGTCTGCAAATCAAAGGCTAAATGCAATGTTTGACTGAAGCATAAGTCCTCTCTCTCTGCCTCTATCTTCCATCCCATTGACTTAGAAATACAAAGATAAAACACGTAGAATAAAGTGATTTCTCCTGCCTTGAGCTGGAAACAAGCAAAGAGTTGGAGTCAGGTCAGCCTGGAAATGAGGCCAGGAGCTTGCCTAGGCATTTCTGTGCTGGTTTCCTATTTTCATTATAGCTCATGTAAGGAGACTGTAGATTTCTTTTCTTGTTCTAAGGAAACTTTCCTGACCCTAGGTAGAGCAGAGCAGGACACACTAACAACTGGGTTGAGAAGAAGTGAAGTTGTTTGAGCAGTTGTGTTGATTTTATAGTGTGTGCTCCAAAAAAAGCATTAAGACATTGCCATTTGAGGGAAGGAAGAGCAGAAGTGGGGGGAGAAGATTTTATTTCATGCAGCAGCAGTAACTCCTGATTAAATGATTTCAGTTCATTTGTCTGAGCTAGATTGGAAGACAAGTGGCACACAAGGGATGTAAAAACTGTTCACTTGACTGCTCCTTCCCATCCACCCTACAAACGTTAATGTAAAATCCGCAAGGGTTAATTGATTCCTACAGATGTGAGACAAAAATCAGCCATCAGAAAGCAGGTAAATTTCCAGAGGCAAAAGCCTTACACTATGTGGGAGCCACATTAAAGGAACAACAACCCATGCCCTTTTAAAAGCCAGTAGGTGACAAACCATAAAAGAAACTGAATACCTTCATGGTGCACTTGAAAGAAAATAATGCCCTGGCCCTTAAATACCATCAGGTGTTTTCATCAGTTCTTCAGGCAGAGAAAGTGGCTGTGCATGACTGGTGTTTGTAAACATGATGGACTCCTTTGATACCACAGGAGAAAAAAGACAGACTCTTCTCTGCATGACTCCTAAGTACTTAATATGTTAATACAATGTTTTTTTCCCACAGAACACAGCTCCCCCTCAAAAGGCTGAATTTGTTCAATTTCACACTGCAATGGGCAAATTGAAGACAGCTGGCTTTGTTCATCTGTGTTTTTTTGTTTTTTTTTTTTTGTTTTTTTTTTCATCTTGGTTTTGATTGATTAGTTGCTTTGTCTCAGACTTCACTGGAAGGATAAACAACAAAAAAATAAAACAAATGCAGCCAAACTGCTAACAATATAATTAAGATTTTATTATTGCACCGGTATCATGTAACCTTTCTTTTTTAGGGCATCACTGAAGTAAGGCTCAGTGAAAACAAATGTATTCATGTCAGGGCATGAAGATCTACCTGGGTTTAGTAGCTCTCTTATTTGATATTGTGATGGTTTGGGAGTTACCCAATGAATTCAGCCAGACTAGACTCAGCTGGCTGGAAGTTAAGGAATGAAGTCTTATATTCACAGCTTAGCATGATAAACCAGCAGATATTTACAATATATTACAAATATTTACAGTTATATACAAGTTAAAGGCAATATGGAAACACAATACCCCTCCTGAAAATCGGAGTCCCCAGGAGGGGCTCCCAACCACCCTTCCACCTTCTTACCACTCCCCTTTCTTATCCCAGAATCTGCCTTATGTGCCAGGTGAATTGGAAGGATTGGCCAGGGGGATTAGAAGCAGAATTGATTAGCTGGGTTACACAGATCCAGCTAGAAGCCAGGGTGAGACAGAGACACCAACAGACTCTGACTGTCTTATCTATTTGTCCTTGATTTTATACATCTCAGCAAACCTATGAGAGAAGTAGACATCACCATGGTTTTCTTTCCACAGCCTATAATATATATTTTTTTTTTCTCATTAAAATATTCCCATTAGCCTCAGACCAGCACAAATATATCAGGGCTTTAAAATAGGAAAGACCTAAAACTGAAGTCAGATCTTTCCCTATATTTATACCTCTATTTATACGGTCTGCTGTCTTGATGGTGTTGCCAGCAATCCTGTTCTACTGAAAAGAAAAGACGTTTGCTGTATTTCTGAAACCCAACTTTTCTGAAGTCATGTGATAATAACTCCTTCCTTTTAACTTTACCAAGTTCTCTGTCTTCAGCAATACAATAAAACCTTTATGAGCTCTAAAAGGCCAAAACCCAAAAGGCAAATGCAAAGCCTTAAAATGCAGGTGGGTCTTTAAAATACAGTTTTAGTCCTTCCTTATGATACTCAAAGGGTCTGGCCCTGTATTTTTAAGTGTGCAGAGTAGGTAAGGCTGAATACCTCAGTCACACTCACAGCCATAGGAAAAGGAAAATAAGTCTTTACCTTGGAAAAGGCTTGTATTCTAGGCACACAATCCACAAACTTAATTGCAAACAAGCTTTTCAAAGGCTATTTTAATATAAACATGTTCTCATGTATTGCAGAGGCTGACTTGGATGATGCTTGTTTGATTATCAAGGCTTAAAAATAACGGCAACCTGTTTAAAAGTGCTCTGTTGGACACTTTAGAATAGAATCAGAATCACAGAACAGAATAATAGGATCAGAATCACAGAACAGAATCATAGAATCAGTCAGGGTTGGAAAGGACCACAAGGATCATCTAGTTCCAACCCCTCTGCCATGGGCAGGGACACTTGACCCTAGATCAGGCTGGTCAAAGCCTCATCCAAAAGACCTGGCAGAGCAAGGAAAAACCACTGAGATACAGAAGCACAGAACAAGGTAGTTTTCTTTAGCTGTTTTATCATCAGAGATTTGCATGTACAAAGAAATCTGGTGGGTTTGTGTGTGTTATTTTCAAACTAATGGCATGCTGAAAGTAATGGATTTTGATGATTTAAAGGAAAAGAAATACAGGCAGAGATGGTTTTAAACTGAGGTTAAAGTAAGACATTTTCCAGTACTGGAGGAAAAAAAAAAAAGTGATGTGCATATGATAATCCATATGATCTACTATTTGGAACTTTGAAAGTGACATCTAATGTGGCATATGAATTCTCAAATAAATATTAGTAATGGTGTGGTTATTTTTGTCAGTCAGATACGGTAAGCGGAAATTTACTAGAAAACTTAAACTCACTTTCAAAGATAATCTCTCATAAAACCACTAGAACGTGGTAAGCAGAATCCTTGTGGTTGCAGGCAGACTCCTCACATTACACAAGCTGAAATGCTCTTTCAGATATGAGGTAATAATAAATATTTTCTGCAAGAAAACGAGAGTTAATAAATACTTTCTGAAGTGGATCACTTTAAGTTCACTCAAGTGCATTATGAACGCTCATTAGGTAGGAGCTGTTCTCCAGCTGACAATATAGACAAGACTTCATTTCTTGCCACTAAAAATGAAAAGTTGAAATATGCTGTCTCACTAATTTTGACACGACCTTACCTGAAAAGAAAAGTTGAAATATGCTCTCTCACTAATCTTGACACAACCTTACCTGGGATAAAATATTAAGATTGCACTGTCCAACCAATACATTAAAAATGATAAGCCCATCAAAGTCCCCTAAGTGGCTTACTGAAAGGCTCCTATTCATAGAATGCAAAGTCACTTCTTCTGCAGGAAGAACATAATTCCTTCACAAAGGGGACTTTTATTATTTCTTTTTTTTATTTCCCCCAGTGCATTGCATTTGCAACTCTTTTACATTGATTTCTTTTTAAATTTTTAATGTAAACAGAATATGGAAAGCACAATGATAATCAAGATCTATTATGGCACTATATTTAGTTTAGGAAATAATAAGAAAAAAAAGATAAATAATGAATAGGAGGCAAAGGCTTATCTTCCTCCTCAGCCTGCTCCACGTGGTGCTTTGTTCAACGTTATTGGCATTTTCAGTAAAACATATCAGTAAATTCAGTCAATTAAAACTTTATTGTGAATCCAGAGAGAGATTCATCCTACCTGTGGAGCTCGTGGGAACTTGGAGGCTTCATTAATCTTACAAAATCCTGTTTCTCTTCTTTACTAGGCTTCACATGCATAAATATAAAGCACAGGGTTTTTGGCTATCATTTCTCGGCCCTTTCACTGCTGCCAGGCTGTGATTGTGTCTTGACAATGTTTTTAATGGATTGCCCATTCAGGAGAGCAGAATGTGTGTGGTGTTCCTGCAACCTGCAGCTATTCAGGAAGAAGACTGCCAGGCATTGCTGAGACATGAAAGCAAACGCACGCTCCAGGCCTTACCGCTTGAATTTCAGCCACCAGCATCAGTGCAAAGGCACAGCAGCACCACAGAAGTGATTTCAGCATTACTCCAAAGGAGTAAATCTAGTCCAGACTGCTGGATGTCACTTGGAGATCAGAAAACCTAACAGAAAGAGTAATACCAGTGACGTGATTGAAAAATAACAAAGCTCTGTGCCCTCAGTCTTTTCTTCCTGTAGGCTTACATCCACGCTACACAGCGAAGGTGGCATCAACTGGTGGCCTTCCTGTATTATCCAGGTAATCTGTGGGCTCTGGGTTGGGGAAAGTTCTGGGCCCCTCAATTTAAGAAAGAGGTACTTGAACATGTCCAGAGAAGGGCACCAAAGCTGGTGAGGGGCCTGGAGCACAGCCCTGTGAGGAGAGGCTGAGGGAGCTGGGGGTGTGCAGCCTGCAGAAGAGGAGGCTCAGGGCTACTATTTTTTTTTTTTTTCTGCCATGGATACTATAAAAATTTACTACCACTAAGTACCACTCTGTAGGGTACTGAAATCTTGCATCCTCCTGTGTCCTTCTGAAGACTCATGGCTTGTTAGTCAGCTAACAGTGCTTTTTTCTATACCTCTGTGTAGCCTCCAGCCCTGCCTAAAGCCACAGTAGACAGGTCCTTTGACATTGCTTCTTGCCAGCTCCTCTTGCCCTGCCTGTGTTTTAAATGAGGCTCCCAGTTCTGATATATCCCAATCTGAATAATGCAGGAGATGGGAGGCTGCTGCTTGATGCTCAGTTAGCCAACTAATGACCTGCAAAATGGGTGTAAATTGATTGTACAGAAAGGACCTCTTTTATCTTTCTTAAGAAATTATTTTCGGGAAACTGAAAAGATCTAAAATTTCTTCTTCCATCAGAACGGAAAAAAACTTTACATAATCCAGATCCCTCACTTCCAGACAGGGCAGTATTGCTCCTTAAAAGTATTTTCATGTTCTGAGTATTTTCATGGACACTGAGTATGCTTCAGGCAAGTTTTTCCTGTCCCTTTGGAATGTCCCTCAACTCTGGACATGTAACATCTTTAATACACCTTCTCCTGCCATGTAAGTAAAGGTTGTCTGTTCCCAGTGCAGATTTCAGGATGGGAATAGTGATCAATCTTAAGGAGACCCTTTCTGCTTCCCTGTCAGATGATGTAACACCAGGGGTCATCTGCTCCCCAAAGAAGCCATCAAATGATGAGATACTCTGAGACACAGACCTTCTGCACTGTAAATTACTGTAAGTATTCATCTTTAAGAAGGTTCTGCAGTGATATTTGACTTCACAGGTTTTTATGTGCTGTTTTCATTCTGGTCTCATAGTCAAGCCTAAGAAGCACAGCCAAAACTGTGTATTGTTAAAGATTCATTCTTCATTTTCTTGCAGAGGTAAAGGGGATGCACATGCAGATAGTCCTCACCATTCATGGACTGTGGAAGCTGTTCCACCACAGTCACCTCTCTCCAATGGCTTGCTGTATGGCAACAAGGCCATGAGTTATATCAACAGGAGCTAGTGTGTTCTCATTGGTGTTGCACGAGCTTTTACAGAGATAAAAAAGTCTGGGATCCCATTCAAATCTTTTGAAGAGCTTGAGAAGCCCTGGGTGGACAAGAGATAAATTTTGGATCAGGCCCCACATTACAATATGTTTCTATGAGCTCCAAGGAGTTACCACTGTTTGCAAGAGTAAGTTCGAAATAGTCATTCATGCAGTGATTGATGGAAGGGAATTGACTTGAAAACAGAAGGCTGGGATGATTATGGCAGCTCAGAGCAAGATCAAGAAACAAAGTTCTCAGTAATAATCTCCTTACTGGAAAAAGAAGAGAGCATAGGGGAGGAGGAGAAAAAAAAAGCCAACAAAATTTGCCTGTTAATATTTAAGAGTTATTTAGGTTCTCTGTTAGTCTTGTGACAGAAGAATGTGGCACATATCTGAAAGACTGTATAAAGATTGTGTGATAAAATAGTAGGAAGGTATGGAGATTTCTATCAGCTCCTTTCCTTCCATGCTACTTACTGACATCTGACAACCATGAAGTAATCCTGATAATCTGGGTGTGCAGGAGAATGTAATAGGCTTTATGCAGTAGTATTTATATGCTAAGGAAATGTGAATTTTCAGGGGAAAAAAAAAGAAATCTGGGCCATTTCCTACAGAGGAAATTTTAAAAAACACAGTATTTTACTTTGTGCCTTCTTTATTTTTTTTTTTATCCATAGGAAATAGGGTCCTTAAAACTGCTTTTCCCCACCTCCTAAACCAGATAAGTAAATGACAGATTCATTCTTGGTTTGTGGCAGTCCTCTAACCAAGCAGCTGAAGTGCTGTGGTTAGTAGCATATTACATTGGCTGAGGAGGAAAAGGGTTATGATTCAAATGTTCAGCCTTGGGATGAAGATATTCCTTATATAATAATATTCCTGCAATCTGGAAGATGCACAAAGGCTTAGCTGATACTAGCAGCAATATCAAGTGAATTCAAATTAGATATGCTTATTACAGATCAAAGACACTGCTTAATAGTGTCATGCTGTTATGCTTGGGAAAACAGAGGATTCTGTTTCATAGAGCTCAAAGAATTTTCCTCTCAGTCCTCTGAATTTCAATGACTTACCCAGCCAGGATCCTTGACTTCCAAAGTTAAATCAAGTGAAAACTTAAACTCCAGATAAATTGAACTCCAAATCCTTTTCTTTTAGCTGCCTGCAATTCTCTTATGCAATGAATAATGGACTTTTGACAGAAACCCTAATCTGTACATGGGACCAAGACAGATTAATTAATTTATAATGCATTCCTGAAAGGCAGCTTGCCACTCAACTGGATTTTGTAACAAAACTCCTTGCCAAAAAGTTCAAGATGTAAATACACTTCTTTATCTGTTTATAAAAGAGTTGAAAAGAGAGGGAAAAAATTGCTATAAGGCATTGGTAGAGAAAAGTAGAAAGCAGCAATGCACAACCTGAAGGGAAAGCAAATCTTTCCTGAGTGTCATTTGCAACGTAACTGATGTATGACTACTGTGTGCAGTTCTGCAGCCCCCACCACAAGAAGGACATGGAACTGTTGGAGAGAGTCCAGAGGAGGGCCACAAAGATAATCAGAGGACTGGAGCACCTCTGCTATGAGGACAGGCTGAGAGAGTTGGAGCCTTTCAGCCTGGAGAAGAGAAGGCTGCCAGGAGACCTTAGAGTAACCTTCCAGTATCTGAAGGGGCCTACAGGAGGGCTGGGGAGGGACT
>VWZI01006231.1:0-19566 GCA_013396835.1 Psilopogon haemacephalus | reverse complement strand
AAATCTAATACATGGTGATCATATTGTAAGCAGAAATTCCTTATTAGAAAAGACTTCTATAACCATAATAATTAAAACCATGAGCTTGCTCAGGAATAAACCTCATGTTTCATTCCCTACTGCATTCTGCAGGCTCCCTGTTTAGCTGCTGCTTGCATTTTAATGATCAGGTAGTACATATTGCCTCCGAATCAATGAGAATTGTTTCCAGCACTGCCATCGATTTTACATAGTTCAGACTGAAATAATCATATATTGAAAAGTGTAGTTAAAATATGCTGAAGAACAGCTACATTTCTTGCAAACAATAATGCGCAGTGCTAGTGTCAGAGAAATTTCATGGCTCTTAGACCTGACTAGGTCATTTTAGATGAAATTCCTTTGATTGATGACATGTTTTGGCTAGATCTGAAACTGGAGATCTTCCAGTCAGACAAGCACTGAAAAAAGGAACTTTAGTAAAAGGTTTGGGAAAGAAAAGGCCTGCAAGAGGTCATCCTGTGTATTAGCTCTGTTCCTGTGCTTAATAGAAAAGTTTTCAGTCCTTCACCTGTATGATCACCAGTGATGTGGAAGAATTACTTCAAGTGAAGCAAAATTGCAACAGATAAGGGCATCCCTTTTTCAAAATGTTTTATATGAGAGATTTTGGGTTGGAAAACTTTCATCAAATTCAAATTTTAAGTTTTTAAAAATTATTATTACAAACTTCTTTCAAATGCCAGAAGAAACTTGCATGCATTCTTACTGGCATGGCTTTAGTCAGGGGCAGTGCACATAAAAAAAAAACCCTGAGTTTTATTTTGGGCATGGCATAGGTGCTCAGTTACCCTGAACAGAAGTGCCACACACTAGGAATAATTAATTAGTTCTCCTTCGCACAGCTCTGTGCCTTGTACAACTGCACAAATTTAAATAAGGGACCCTCACACCAATATCTCAACTCCTGCTTTTCTGGAACAGTGTTTTGGGTTTGTGGTTTGTTTTTTTTTTTTGAGTATTACTTTTTGGGGCAACTCAAAGCAAGAGCCCAGACCTGCAATATCCGATGTTGCTGCCCAGAACTCTCATTCAATTATTCATTGTGGATGCCAGAACTTGGCAGTGTTTAGGGAAGCACTAATGAGCAGTGGAGTTGGTTTCGTATATTCAGAGTTAGCACCAGAACTCTCTAGTTATAAACTGCAAACAAATCTATTGGTGTGAGTTGTACGTGGAAATCAGGCAGGGGCAGATATGCCCTAACCTGGCATGTAGAGTGCCAGCTGGACTACCCCTGTGACCAACATTCTCTGAGAGGGGACAATCTCTTCTCTGCCTCCTTGTAGACACTGAGTGCTGACACTGTTAAACTACTCATCCAGCCAGGCAGTCCCCAGAAAAAGTTATGCTTAAAATCTGTGTGTATCTGTAAAATTGCCTTCAAAACTCTCTCTATCTCTACTTAAGGACCCTGTGGTCTTCAAAGAATAAAAAATCAACTAGAGTTTTGCTGAAAAATATCACCCAGTCACTTTTTGGCAGCATTTTCCCTTGCTCCTGATGGTAAACATTTATACAAATGTCCATGCTAATTTCACTGGAACTCCTCAATGAACTTATGAACTTCTCAATTCAACCACATGGTTACATACCAAGAGGTTCCTAAGATGACTGATGTAGTTTGCTTCCTTTCTTCCTAATGGAGGGCTTACACAAACTCAAGTACACAGAACAACTCACTTGAGTTTTTATGTCTGTGAGTCTAAGTCAAGTACCTCTGTCTTGGAAGAGCTCTCTGCTTAATTGATGAGTTTGATTTGTTCAGGACAGGCTGGGAGCAGATGGAATAGCTAGTGGGGAGGGGATATGCACTGCCTGATAAGAGTTTCATCCTGTTTTGCTTACAATAATGTGACATTATAGAATCATAGAATGGTTTAGGTTGGAAGGGAGCTCAAAGATCATTCATCCCTCCACCATAGGCAGGGACAGCTCCCACTAGAATAGGTCGCTCAAGGCCTCATCCAACCTGGCCTTGAACACCTCCAGGGAGGAAGCAACCACAACCTCCCTGGACAACCTGTGCCAGTGTCTCCCCACCCTCCCTGTAAAGAACTTCCTCCTAACGTCAATTTTAAATCTCCCCTCTTCCAATTTAAACCCATTACTCCTCGTCCTGTCATTACAAGACCTTGTAAATTCTCCCTCCTCAGCCTTCCTGTAGCCCCCTTTCAGATACTGGAAGGCTACTGTAAGGTCTCCTGGAAGCCTTTTCCAGGCTGCAGAGCCCCAACTCTCCAGGGTGTCCTTGTTCAGTGAAGTTTTTTTTTTTGCAGCTGCAAAAAAGGCTGCACCATACCAGCTACTGTGCAGCCAACAGAAGCTGCAAGAAGCTTAACATCTTCCAAGACTTGGCCTCTCAAGTGACTAGATATTTGAAGCCAGCACTTTTCATGAGGTGTCTCTAAAGTATCAGTTTTCCTTTATGCTGAATAAACCCTAGATAAAAACTAATCATTCCTCTCACTTTCCAATCCTCACTTGTCTACTCCCTTCCATATCCCATTCTGACCTGCACAAGCAAGTATAAGGTCATCTGCAGGATGCTTTTCTTCTTCTGTGCAATAGTTCCTCTTGCTATTTCCCAGACGTTGGTGTTTCCTGTTCAGAATTATTGTTTTGCTTTCCAAGGTCTACTTCTTAAAGAGATGTGCATGTTTTGTACTTTCTATTCTTAGGCTAGGGGATGTAATGAAAAGGAAATAAATAAATCCTGGCGTTCCTTCAATTTCTTCAACAGCTCCCAAACACATGCAAACTGCTCACCTCCTGCTCACCATTTACTTGCTTCACATTTTACCCAGTTGATTGCATTACTCAAAATATATTTTAATATAAATAAACGGAGCTTTTACAGCTTTCTGTGGTACAGCTTAGAGGTAGATCCTCACATGCCTCTGCTGATTTCTCTTGTTTTGACAGGGTGCAAGTGGTAAACTTGCAACCAAGTGCAAGGCACTGGGCTCACTTTGCAAATAGGAAAGGTAATGGGTTTTGGTTAATAATGAGATCACAATCAAGGTCTGAAATTCCCTTGTCTCAGCAGCTCTGGCTGCTCTTACTTTGGAAGCTGATTACATTTCCTACTGGTGAAGGATTTTTTGAGCACTGTTTCTGCAGACCATGTTAGATTTAGCTTTGAAATGAGGCATTTTACTGCTCTAATATTAAGTTCTTTGGGTAGACTGTCTGTGTGCTCTGTAGACAGTTCACTGCAGTTTAAAAACATATTATTTCCTGCTACAAAAAGCATCTAAAACTGTGTCAAGCAAGCCTGTCCTCTTAAAGGTTTCAGGTTTAGTGTAGGGCTTAAAAACACCTTGGAGCAGGCATGAGATGAGTGGATTTCAATTCTATGTGATCTTTCTTCAGGGGAAGTGTATTCCTGTGTGCTCTGGCCATCAACTTGTGCAGCAAAAATCCTAGAGCTCCTGATCATTACTTACACATCTGCAGCACACCAGTAGTGAAAATGGTACACACACAGAGACACAAAAACCCAAAACAAAACACAAAATTTCTCCCAGTCTGAGAAGTCCTGGAGGTGTTTAAGACCAGGTTGGATGAGGCTCTGGCCAGCCTAATCTAAGGTAGGGTGTCCCTGCCCACAGCAGAGGGGTTGGAACTAGATGATCCTTGTGGTTCCTTCCAATCCAGACTGATTCTATGATTCTATCGCTGTAAAACTGTTTGTTTAACGGATCATATGTAGCCTAGTTTTATTTCTGGCATATAGATGAGTATATGCTGATTTCAAGGGTAGGTCTGGCTGCACAACAAATTCTATAACCCATAATCTATGTGTTTAATTGACTGTTTAATTTCAAACCCTGGGATTTTCTGCTTAATTTTAGACTATTGCTATCTCTGGCATATTTCGTCACTGGACCTCCTGAAATGTTATGGATGCCAAAAAATGCATTTCTCCCCTTTCTTTATACTTAACTTACTCTGAAGGCAGATACTTTTATAAACACTTTTATCCCAGGAAACTACTTTTCAAATAGATACAGAGTTCATTACAGATGCTTCACAGAAACCTTTGTAAAGCAGTAAATATCAAGAGTCATTATGTGGCATTTTCACAAAGGCTCCCACTTGCACCTAATGAATGAATCTTGGTGTTTTTTTAGAGAGCGACTGATAAACACATACCCTTACAGGCTGTTACAGAAAAATTCTTAGCTAAGTGGAAAGCCTGCACGCACTAACCTTTTGTGAGGTCAGCAGAGACCTTTCTTACATAAGGTCTTGATCATCCAGAGCTACAGCATCTTTAGCAAGCACCTTTTTTTCCCCACATATTATGGAATTACCATTTGAGTAGATTTGTAGGCATGGGAGGTACATGCCAAACCACTCACAGCTTAAGCTCTTCAGTTAAAAACTGTGATCCTCAGAATGCCAACTTAGCTACTGCACTGAATTGAAGAGCCAAAGCACACAGGCACCTCTGCCTAACACCTCATTATTAGTCAAGCACCTGCTTGTGAAGGTGCTCATGAAAACATTTATCTGGCCACTATGAAAGCTGACATCTAGCTCTTGCTAAAGCTCAGTTGTGTTGCTGCTGGCTGAGGGCTTTCCATTCAGGAGCATACCAACCTCTGCTGCTGGTAGTCCCTCTATGAGCATGATGAGTATTTGCTCTGTAGTCAGAGCCATCATGTGGAAATAGAATAGAATGGAATGGAATGGAATGGAATGGAATGGAATGGAATGGAATGGAATGGAATGGAATGGAATAGAATAGAATAGAATAGAATAGAATAGAATAGAATAGAATAGAATAGAATAGAATAGAATAGAATAGAATAGAATAGAATAGAATAGAATAGAATAGCATAGCATAGAATAGAATAGAATCAGTCAGGGTTGGAAGGGACCACAAGGATCATCTAGTTCCAAATCCTGTGACATGGGCAAGGACACCCTAGCCTAGATTAGGCTGGACAAAGCCTCATCCAGCCTGGCCTTAAACACCTCTAGGGATGCGGCCCCAACCACTCCCCAGGGCAACCTGTTCCAGGGTCTCACCACTCTCATGGTGAAGAAGTTTCTCCTCAAGTTGGGAAGACATGGGCAGACAAACCTTGGTGTAATCTCTTAGTGATAGAACAAGAGGGAATGACCTCAAGCTGTGACTGGGTAGGTTTAGACTGGCCTTTAGGAATTTTTTTTTTTCACAGCAAGAGTAGTCAGGCATTGAAATGGACTGCCCAGGGAGGTGGTTGAGTCACCAATCCTGGATGTGTTTAAAAGTCGTTTGGATAATGGTTGGACTTGATGATTCTGAGGGTCTCTTCCAACCAGAATATTTCTGTGATTCTATGATTCTTCCTTTGTTTCTCAGCTGTGTCTCTCAAGAACATTTCTCCCTGCCTAGATATTTCAGGAAGTATCACAATACTCTAACTAGTTGCTACTTGGGTGGAATAGGAAGGAGTGGAACACAACTTCTGGCTTCTTTCACTGAAGTGTCTGTTTGGCATAGACATTTAGTATTTAAATGAGAACTATGTTCTTCGTCTAGAAATAGTAAACTTGCCAGCAGTAGACAAGAGCCATGGCCAAGTCCCTGTTCTATTAAGTGTTTGTTTATCTCAGTATATGATTTCCTCAAAAAAAAAAAAATTATAAACAAAAGTTCACATTGAATAGTTTTTTTCTACCAAGGCCTTTTTCAAGAGTTGTGTGACTGCCTCAGGAGTGGTTAAACAATCTGCTTGAGTTAACAAGGTGGTCCAGGTGGAAAGACACATCAATAGATGCAAAACATGTCAAAACCAGGGAATAATGAGTATTGAGGAGCTTTGGCTCAGATGCTGTCGTTTCCCAAATATATGACACAGTATTAATGTGCATTTTCAGTATTAACAGAACAAAGAATAAAACATTGATTTTTAACCAGTTCAAGTAGAACATTATTTTATTATAGAATTTTTAAATTAACCTATACTGATTTTAAAGTCTTTTAACCTAAGCATTGATCAAATATCTAAGGAAAATCTGTCATTGACCTTACTGTAATCTCAGTGGCTCTTTCATGAGCAGTGATGTTTCACATCACAATAAACAGACTAAGACCACAGGTGAAGACAGCCTAATATGGGTCCATCAATAATGAAAGAGGTAAAAGTCTTTACTTTTTAAAGGACACCTCTGCCGTGTCTGCTTCAGGCAAAAACTTGTTGCTGCCACGCAATTTAATTCCTGTCCAAAAGCAATGTGACCTTGATAACATTGCTTGGACTTGGGACCCTGCTAACCATTGCTAGGTCAGTTCTGAGTACGAGCAGAGCAAGTTTATCTCTTCCTACTTTCAGATGTCATAGTGATAGGAAACACCAGGCCAAGATGAAGCTTTCCACCAGTAAATGTTCATTCATCATAGGAATTTCAATCGGCAGGTTTCTTCTTGTGTTTATTTGGATTGTCCCATCTTTGACACAAACTTCCATGTGATAGTGGGGCAGGAATGATAATTTCAGGGGCATATGAGGCAGTCAGACATGATGAAAATAGACATCTGGAAAAGGAAGTAACTAATCTCTAAAGTCTGGAGAACATTGTTCATGCTATCTAATAACGCTGATTATGGGAGCAATGTGATCAAATTGTTTCATGAATGAAACTTGGGCAGACTTTGGGCTTGTTAAATCACAGTGTGGTTTCATGCTCCTCTGGCTGTGAGTTAATTGCATCTGACCTCTGAGGAGGTTTGTTACAGCTTGTCTCCACGGAATTATAGCCAACCTTGTTGGTTTCCTGATTAAAACTCTGATTAATGCTAGATTCCCTCAAACTCCTCAGACAAATATTGTCTTTACCCGGGTTTATTGGCATCAAAGCAAACTAGATTTCAGCTTTTTCTAATTTTAAGTAATTTTAAAGATTACACCATATACAAACCATAGCTAATCTCTCTGAGAGTAATTCTCAGATTCTTAATGTAAATACTTCAAATTTTCACCTAATAGCAATTTTTATCTGCTGTGTACATCTATTACCTAACACCACAGCTTTTCTCATAGGAAATGGAATATATTTTACCTTTTAATTTTTAACATGCTTTGTATGACTTTTTAACATAGTCCTTTGAGAACAGATTTTATCTTCAATATGACTTCAAGCTTACATTGATCTCTTAAAAAAAAAAAACAAAACACAAAAAGAAAGAAAAAAACCCCAACCAAACCCAACAACCCTCAGATGACACCACAGGATGAATTCAAATCCCATCAAAAAGTGTTGGAAATTGTAGATACTGTAACTGTGCAAAGAAGGCATTGGGTGACACCAAAACCAAGGGAGTTTTGATTTGTAATCTATTCAGCATCGTATTTGTTAATTTAGTTACATTATTTGCGTTGTGAAACCGAGACAATAATTTAATTACTCTTTTTCATTTCACCTGTAAAATTCCATTTTGGGTGCAGTACTCGCTTTACTTTTTAAAGCTATTATTCACTTCACTTCTCCTCTCCTTCCTCCAGCCAAGTAAACATTTACAGAAACTGAGCAAGTAGAAGTCTCTAAGTGAATACCTTCTTTGAAGAAACAAAAAAACCCACGGAAGTCAATGTTTATCCTCCAGGAAACATTGAAATAAAGCATTTTAACAGTTGTGGGTTTTTGTTTTGGGGTGGTTTTCCCCCCCCCCGCCCCTGAATAAAGTCCCAAAATGCCAGCTTTGAGTGATCTGTCACCTCATCAAAATAAAGTCCTGCTGCAGATAGAAAATACTGTAAAAGTACATTAAAAAAAGCGTCCTCTTACTAATTTGGGGCAAGCCTGAATAAGATATTCTTTGAGAAACCAAGGAAGCCGAGGTGTTCTTTCCATTGGAGATGATGCAGAAAACAGGACAGTCAGAGAACACCTTCAGACCCTGCCTTTGGCAGGCGGACTCGCAGCCAGCAGCGCCGCGGCAGCAGCTGCGCGGTCACGCTTCTGTGTGTGCTCGAGCACCATCTAGCAACCCTCCCGGGTACTGCACCTCACTCCCCTACCCCAGCCTTTTAAGCTGGGATTTAGACTGTTGCTTTTCATTCCCCCAAATATAGTCGTAGATGTTACCAAATAACAGGCTTTATTAAGAAATAACATCCAAGAGTACGTCGGGATGGGATTTCCTAAGTAGGTAATGCTTGCAAACTGCTCCACAGGGTGCCTGTCTCCAGAGCTGTTTGCGTGTGGGCTGTGACTCACCTTTTGCTGATACATACATGGATTTATTAGACTTGTGCTGATATGGTACCACACAGGTTCCTCTTATCTTGTAATAAATGTCAAAGCAAGGGTAAGCATTAAAACTGGGCACATTTTTTAGAATTGCACTAAACTCAGTCTTTCACTGGATGTCTTTTCAGTGAAAACCAGACTTTATATAGATAAAACCAAGAAAACACCTTACTGTTGTGTATACCTCTGTATCATGCATCGTGACTGTTATTTCTCCGAAGCAGACATCAGCCAGTGACGGTGTGTGGGACCTTCCAATTATGTACATCCAAGCTCTGGGCTGGACACCAACCTGTAGCTAAGACAGAACAGTTTTGATAACTACTACAGCAGTGGAAGGCTCTACTGCCATCCAATGAGGTCTGGACAGGCTGGAGAACTGGGCAAAGGCAAACCTCATGAAGTTTAATAAGTACAAGTACAGAGCCCTGCATGTGGGGAGAAATGATACCAGGCACCAATACAGACTAGAGGTCACCCTGCTGGAAAGTAGCTCCACAGAGAAAGACCTTGGGGTCCTTTTGGACAAGAAGTTACCAGTGAGACAGCAATGTGCCCTTGTGGCCGAGAGGTGCTGGGGTGCACTGAGAAATGTCCAGCAGGTCTAGGGAGGTTCTCCTCCTCGGCTCTGCCCTGGTGAGACCACACTTGGAATACTGTGTCCAGTTTTGGGCTCCTCAATTCAAGAAAGAGAGATCTGATGGCTAGAATCCAGTGGAGAGCTATAAGGATGACTTCGGGACTTGAATATCTCTTCTTTGAAGAAAGACCGGGAGACCTGGGAATGTTAAAGCTTGAGAAGAGAAGGCTGAGAGGAGATTTTATAATGTCTATAATTACCTGAGGGGTGGGTGACAAGAAGAAGATGGTGGTTTCTTTTTGGTAGTGCCCAGTAATGGGGAAAAAACCCCAAAAAAACACAACAAAAAAAGCCAAAACCCACCAAAACCCAAATATTTATTTTGCCACTTCAAAATTTCTAAAGGAGAAGGGAAGACACTCTTCAACAGTGACAAAACAGGTCCTGGAAAGCAAGATAAAATAGTATTTGTATGCATAGGAAAAAACTTGGCTCCATTGTGTGCAGAGGTGAGGTTTGAGTGCTTCAGCAAAAGAATGCTCCTTTACCTCTCAGATTAAGCTGTATGCACACAAAGATTCACGGAAGGAGAAAATCCCCTAAACCAACAAAATCAGAATGACTTTATTATACACTCGAGCACAATTTACAGATTTTTGTCTGGAGGATTTCACTACTAATCTACTGCATGATCTATAACCCCAAGCCCCTTACTAATGAATAAAGCAAATGGTCTGGACCCTCTTCAGCAGTAAGTCTTCAGTCGGTTATCAGGACTTTTCTGAATAAAGCAAACCAAACTCAGAATGTGACAAAAATGAAACTTTCTACTAGAATCAGATATGTTTTGATTAATCTTTCATTTGGAGCATTTTTTTTTTTCATTCTCAGTTGGATTTCCTTGATAAAATTTTAGAAAAAAAAAAAAATCTAGAAGAGAGCTTGATGAAGTCACATCCCCCAAGGCAAGAACCATTTTGTCTAAACAACGTCTGAGAAGTGATAGTCCAAATTATTCTAGACAGCCTCCAATTCACTCTGTTGCTTGGCTTTTTCCTCAGAAATCTTTTCCTTTACTTCTGAACAAAACCTTGGGTTTTGCAATGTAATCTTATTACTTCTTGTCCTATCCACCCTGGACGTCAAGAAGTAGCTCACTCTGAAGCTATCTTTTACCTAGGCAAAGTTGCTACCGTGTCCTGTCTTCATTCTTCTCTTTAGGCTAAAAGCCCCAGTTCCTTCAATCTTTCCTTAGTAGTTTTCAGATTTCTAATCACTCCTGACATGCTCTTGTCACCTGGGGCTTAGGGCACTCATGTGGAGAATATCAGCCCTTGCTTTGCCCAAATCAGACACAAAACAAAGGCAAATAATAGCATTGTAAGAAACAGCATTGCAAAGCAGTACCTCTGACCTAAGTTTTATCTGTACTCTCATTAGTGGATGACTTTGAAAGTATACAGTAATATTGGTCTAGATTAAGTGGAGTATAGACATTCATGTCTGTTAACAGCTATTTTACATCACTCTGTGTTCTGATAGGAAGCCATGAAATATGCATAATATTTTGATGTCTGTAACTTGTCTTCTCTTTAACAATGCTTGCAGGCTACCGAGAAAATTGTCAGTCTGGGTTTTAAAAATTAAAAAAAAAATCTTAATTAAGTCAGGTTTTTAAGTGGTAAATAGAGGAAGGAGAAAAAAAAAAAAAAAAGGCAGTTTCTCCTGAAAAGACCTATGTCCTCCATATCATGTTAAATAATTAATATCCCTTACCACACCAGCAATTATTAGGAGACATCTCCTGCAGATGGCCTCTTGCTCTCGACAAACACACTGACTAATTTTTACAAATGTCATTGATCTCAGAAGCCTGCTTGTTCCTGGTAGCACATTAAATGCTCTGCAAAGCATGTCTCCTCCTAATACTTAGCAGTTATAGAAAGTACCTCCTACACTCTGCAATTAAAGCATAGTCTGTAAAATAATTAGTCACAAGGAGAGAACGTCAGATGAGAACAAGGGTCCCTAAGATCACAATCATTTCAACAATAATTAAGCAACCCAGAGATCTATTCAGAAAGCTGCTCAAAGACAATTTCAATCCTAACGTTGTTTTATAAGGAACGTTCCAAGTGTGTGAATTTCGTCAAAATAAAATA
The DNA here is from genome assembly GCA_013396835.1 of Psilopogon haemacephalus. NCBI lineage: Eukaryota > Metazoa > Chordata > Aves > Piciformes > Megalaimidae > Psilopogon > Psilopogon haemacephalus. The sequence goes on along the minus strand of VWZI01006231.1, from coordinate 8,538 downwards.
TGCTGCCTGGATCTTCATAAATAATTCCACATTGCCGAATTAGGATTCCAGCCTTTTTCCAGAATATGTTGCAGCTATCAGCTCCTATGTGAGAATCAGTTAGCTGCTACTAAATCTCATAATATCATTTAATTTCACAGGCTATTTCAGCAACAACATTCCTACATTCCTTCTAGGAGAAAATAGAGAGGAAGCATTTAGGAGAAAATCAAATTCAATGAACATGAGCACATTTAGTTAGGAGCAGAACTGATATGGTTACCAGATCCTTCGATAGACTCAGTACATGATTTCAAGTCCAAGCTCATGCTAAAGGCATTGCCCACTCAGTGCCTCTGCAAAGCAGTGCCTGCAGTAGTACAGATGTGTGGAAAACAGAGTTTGAGGGTACCATCCATGAGCATCAAGCTACAAACTCATTAGTGAAGAAATTAAATCCAAGGTACATGCTACACAGAATACTACTTCTGTCCTTTCTTTGCACATCATTGGCCACAGGCACTACCCAAAGTGTGGTAGCCATATACATTTGTTGTACAGGGGCAAGTATTTGACTACACTTTCATTCAACACTCAAACTTTCTTCTTCCTGAGTCTTCAGTGGATATTGTCTAACACTGTAATCCACAATTAGCTTCAGTGAGCTTTTGGGAAACCCGGTACAAAGCTCCAGCAACCTCCACTAACAAGGGTATAACACATCCCATGCCTTTAAACAATGGAAATCAACCTTGCATTAAGTCCCTCTTTTATTATATGCAGCTTCCTTTGACCTTGGAGTCTTTGCTTTGTATAAGAGGGGAGTGACATTGGGCTTCTCTAACACACCAGCTTTTGGCTTCTAGTTCACAGATGATCATTGTTATTATAATTCTATTTTACTTTTACTGAAAGGGATTTCCCCATTTGCAAAGGTGTTTGATCTAATGGAAGGCAAGCAGCAGATGGTTCATACAAAAATCTCATTAGTCTCTCTGAAAGAATGTTTCATTACTGTGTGGGTGGAAACATCCTCTGTTTTCAAAGTAATTGTAAAATAGCAACTGTAATGTGCAGTACACAATATTCCAGGTTTTACATAGTAATTGCCTTAGATAAGACTCAAGAAGAGAAACAGTGAGGTCTGCAGAAACATTCTTGACCTTGGCTATGTTGTTGTGCCTGTATTTCCTTTTACTTCATTTTCCTGTCTTACCTTACAGCACAAGTTCTCTGACACAGAGAGTATTTTTCACAGATAGTCATATAACAAAATAGAAAAGCCTTTGTGCAGTCAGGGCTTCTGTGCTTAGGGTAATAAAAATAAACAAGAGTAACAAGAAATGGAATATCTTAGGCCTTTATCCTGCTGTAGTACTGATGAGTGCAAAAAAGGAGTCTGAGGGTGCCATCCCTGAGGATATGAGCTACAAGCTACAAACTCATGAGTGGAGAAATTCAATCGAAGGCATAAAGTCAGAGCAATTCACACTGCAGTCACTGCATACAGATGTGCAGGCATTGCCTTTGTCCTTAAATGAAACTTTGACACAGAAGAGGAATGGGGAAATCATATCTGGGGTGGCAGTAGTAGCATAGAACATGCTGATGATTCACAGTTAGGAACTTACCTAGCTGCTTGAGCAGATCATGCCCTTCAGAGATACTTTATTTTCAGTTAGTTTTGAATAATGTTCTCTCTGAAGACCATGGAAGAAGAAATCAGTGAAGATTTGCACTGTGGAGTATATTGATACACTATGCCAGTTATGGATGGGGCACTTAGTGCTATACTCTATTTGATTGGATAGGGCTGGGTGATAGGTTGGACTGGATGATCTTGGAGGTCTCTTCCAACCTGGCTGATTCTATGATTCTATGGTAAGCACACCTGTGGTTTTTTTGTTTTGTTTCCTCGGTGAGTTACTTTTGTAAGACAGGACAACAACATAAATTACAAACTGTTCTCTTGAATTATGCAACAATGTGCTGCAAGGGAATCTTGGGCTGCAATATTTGCATGCTGTGCATATTGATACCAGCTCAAACTCATCGATATTCATGAAAAGAGGGCTTGATAAGATTGCAGTTGATTGAATCAAATACAGATCATTTCCCCCCCATTACTTCTTTGGCTCTGATTATGAACTTGCATGTATAATCAGAGTAATACTGAGTTGGTGGCTGTAACTCCAGGGGCTGTGTGGCTATACATGCACAATCAAACTTCCTGTGCTACAGCTGCCACTTAGGGCAGCAACACCCTGCATTTATTACGTTTAAGCACTGCTTTTGCTATAATAATTTTTAAAAGATAGTACAAAAGCTGCCCGTTTCTTTGTGCAAAAAAAAAAAAACAAAAACAAAAACACAAAACCCCCCTTTTCTTTCCAGCAGAACTGTTTTCTGTGACTCCTGAGTTCAGAGCAGTCCTAATAAAGATCAATTTGATTCCAAGCTGTAATAGATTTATAATGTGGTTTTTCAGTAACATTTTCAATATGTCAGGAAACCAGCATGTTCTTTCTGATTTGTTCTAATTTGCTTTCTTCTAGAAAGAAAACTGAATGCATTTGGGCTACAGAGTAAAAACCACACAGAATGTAATGATTTGCAGAAATGACTTCTATAGAGCTCGCATGTAAACAAGAACTGCATACCCATATCTGTGGTAGGCAAAGGGAGGTAAGTAGTCGCCTGGTGCAAGGGCTGCTAGAATGGGCAGAAAATGTTCAGGAGAGGGACTGGGTAGGCAGACAACAACATTGCCAATTGTATGTGCTGTTAGCACCTCCACATCTGTCATTTACGAAATGAACTTGTTCAGGGGGAGAAAAGGAAGGGGGGAAAAAAAAGTAAGATATGCAGCTTTAATTGCATATCATTTCTAAATAGCACTTTACAAACTGTCAATATTATCTTTTAATAGATATGTTTGTGCCTTTTTTATCAGTATAAGGACATTTCTTATGCACATTTTTTAAAAAATAATGTGACTAAGTGACAGGCCAAATCTATTTTAAAGTGAATTAAATCCGGATGAGAGCGCAAAATGTGTATCATCTCAGCACAAAATTTTACAGTGGGGAAAAAAAAAATCCTTTTTTCTTCAATGTGCTGTGAGATAAACATGTGAAAAAACCTGCAGGTTAGAATGTTGATTTCAGTGTACATTTTAATGGAAATCTTCTAGCTAAATGACTGTGTAGGTCTAGAACTCAAGTATTTTTAGGTTATCTACTACACATTTAGAGATAGCAGATCTCTGATGTTTGAGATACCACCCTTGAGATGGGATTTCATGTTGTCTGTTCCTGTCCTTTCCCACCAAGGATTCACACACTACCTACCATACCATTACCTTTCACTCTGGGCCAGCCAGCCAGTTGGCCATATCATGGTGAGAGAATCTTTATCCCTTGGGAAAGATTTCACACACTTGAAGACAACCAACTAACATCATGCAAGAGTTTTTATCCTGAAATGGGGAAACTCCAAGAACCTTCAGTAGAAAGGTTACTGCTAGGGCATTGTGTTCACTCCAAATACCTATAGAAAATCTTGTCCCTCCTCTGACCTTCTTGCTCTGCGAGTCTTTAGAATGGAAATCTGGGGTACATTGGGGCTTGTTTTGTGCCTGTGTTTACTTTTTGCTGTTACAACAGCTGAAGCCTTGACTTATGAAGTAAAAGAGCATAATGTTATGACTACATCCTAGAAAGCTAGTTTTGATGCTACCCAGTACATTGGAGCAGTCTGTTACTCTTTTCTCAGCCAAGCAAAATCTACTCACTTGTGCAATTTTGGCAGCAATAAGTGTTTTGGAGGAAAGCTGCTATTGTTTTGGTGCCTGATGTCATAACAGATCTTAACTTTTTAATGTATTTGGTGCACTGGGCAGTTACAGGTATCATAGAATCAGTCAGGGTTGGAAGGGACCACAAGGATCATCTAGTTCCAACCCCCCTGCCATGGGTAGGGCCACCCTACCCTAGATTAGGCTGGACAGAGCCTCATCCAGCCTTGTGTTACAATTTCAGTTGTGCCTAAATTTCTGCAATAATATCTGCAAATCATATTCAGACAAAACCCATAAAGTTCAAAAGTTCAAATCAACCAAGGCCAGTGAGAACTTACTTTCTTTGATATCTGCATTAGTCAGAAATGGAAAGAAAACAACAAACTACACCAAAAAAACCCCAAACCCAACTCCATCAAAACAAAACTAATTCCCCCATCAGCCTTTAATCTCATTCATCCAGTATCAATTTTCAAGACAAGGAAGAAATAAATGTGACAAGCACACTCCAGAAGTTAACATGCATATAAGAATATGGAGCTTTCTGCTTTGCGTGAGTGCATCCATAGTCATTATAATGAGAAATAACCCTCTAAATTAAAAATAGTCTAGACCAGGTGTATGGGCAGCCTCATATCTGCTGTACTCTGATAACAATTTAAAATGAGGTAATTTGTGTAAGGGTGAATTCTGAGCATGCTAAAGGTTCCTGATTGACAAGGAAGATAACCAGAGATGTCTAATAAGAGAACATTTCCAGGCTTATCACTGGCACTTTGCAAGGCATAAAGCACAAGCAACAGTTAGAGCAAGAAGTTGTTATACCACTCATTAAATAATTATTCCTTGGCTTCCTATGATATTGTCCAAAACTTTGACCACAAATGCTTAAATATTGTGGGAAATCAAACCCTCTCCTCCTATAAAAAAAAAAAGAATGTGGTGGATTTAAAACTACTAATTCCATACTTTCATATTTTGAGAGAAATATATAAATTTTTTAGGATGAAAGCTGACCAAATTAATGGGAAGAGTGGTGGTTTCCATCGCTGTGTTGCAAACAGGTTATCACCTCTGAGATGCTCCAATGTAGTGACCAGCAAACCAAAGCTCAGCAGCTCACTTGCTCTCTAGAGAAAGAAAAAAGGAACTTGCTTTCTCTCCCTAGGACATTAAATTTTGGATTAACCAGTACAACACTAGGCACTGTAGATTATATTGTCCCACGCAATCTGCTATTCTGCAGAGGGAAGATGGGTGCAGGTCACAGCAAGCTCTTACAGTAATTCTCTGCATCCTATTACTTTCAATCCCATCCACCCACTCCCCTTTTCTTCCTTTGAGATGAAATCCCAGATTCATTTTAGGCAATACCAAAGCTCATGCTGAATCCAACAGAACCAATGCTACCCTTTGCCTTGAAGTTCTGAAAAGAAAAAAAAAAAAAGTCATATGGGTCTTTTGATTTTTCTGAGGGAAAATACACCATTAACATCACAGAAGTAGAGAAAGAAATTTTTAGGATGTTAGGACTAAGGGGAATGGAACAAAGCTAGAAATAGGTAGATTCAGACTGGATGTTAGGAAGTTCTTCATCATAAGAGTGGTGAGACCCTGGAACGGGTTGCCCAGGGAGGTGGTGGAAGCCCCATCCCTGGAGGTGTTTAAGGCCGGGCTGGATGAGACTGTAGACAGCCTGGTCTAGTGTGAGGTGTCCCTGCCCATGGCAGGTGGGTTGGAGCTACATGAGCCTTGTGATGCCTTCCAAGCCTGACTGATTCTATGACTCTATATGACAGACATATTTTGAGGTCCTCCACGCTTAGAAGCATTTCTGATGCCTAATGTTTCAACTACTTCGGACAAACAAACATGGTAAATTAGAACACTGATATAATGAAATGTCATTCATCACTCAGTGCTACAGATGATGTTACAGAAAGCACCAAGTTCAGAAATCTGTGTACTGAAGCCAACATTTGTCTTAAAAAAAAAAAATCAATGTGGTAAGTAATAATAACTAACCTGAAAGAAAATGTATTTGCAGAAGCTCAGCTACGCAGGAAGAAAATGGATGTGAATAAAGAACAAACGGTCAACAAGAAATAAGGCAGCAATTTTTTATCTGCCCAAGATATGTCTACAGAATATTTCAGCAATTTTCTTTTCAAAACAATATATTATAAGTTACAGAAATGTGAGCCTCTCACAGCAAACCAGAAGGACCAGCAAAAACTCCTGGACACAATGGACAGAAGAATTTGGTTACTATCTCAGGCATGCAGAGTGCTGAAGGTTCTACCAAAATGTGAAAGTGTGTTTGAGCAGCAAACAGTTTGAGGACTTATAGCACAGTGACATTTTGCAGACTTTGGCATCTGTTTAGTGCTCAGTGCAGCAGGTAAAAGTGTCTGGTGGACTACTGAATGTCTTTAGTTCTGGATTAGGGACCACAAACTACAGATCTCCAGGGCTGTTGCTGTTACTTATATCGTCTTCAGAGGGTATACTTTTCATTCTTTGCTATCTTAAATTATTTATATATAACAAGCTCAGAAAAAGTTTTTCTTTCTCACATAACTTCAGATTCACTGAAACATGCAGACAACACTTTTCTCATTAAAAGTTTGCATCTGAGAGTCTGATGGAGAGAAAGTCTGCTCCTAAATTGTTTTAGTTAAAAATCTAGTCAAGAATGCCTCTCATTCTCTTCTAATGTAGTTCAGATCATAGAAAATGTCAGTGTTTAAAAAAAAAGTTTCCTCTAGCCCTGTCATGGTAGACCCAAAGTGTCAAAATAGGCCTATACATATGCTGACTTTTCCAGACATGTTTTTCTGCCTTCCTTCTGTTTTGGGGAAGAAACAACCACTGGAAGAAGGGCCAGAAGACCTGGAGGCATGGAGTCTGAGCACTTTGGCTTACGCAACTTGTTTTTCTCCTGCTTGCATTCCATGGTAAACAAGGTGCACATGCTTGCCTCATGCTAAGCCTATGGTCTCTCCCTATATGGGAATAGCACACCTGTGCCTTCACCCAAGTGTGGTCATAACTTGGCTTACTGCCACTCTGATTGGATGAGCTTATTTGTCCAGAAGGTCCAATCAATCTCAGGCATTGATGTGAAAGCAGATGAGCAGGTAGCACAATGTACTTTTGCTATTATTCTGTGTTCCGTATCCGTGCCTGTATTGCCTTATTATTATTTATAGTAGTATAAGCTATATTCCAGCCTGGAACCACTTTGAGTTTTTCCAGAAGCAACTTGAATTGCATTCATGCATTTGGCTGCATAGAACAGCCAGCATAAGAGCTGCAACTCTGCTGAGATACATTGAAAGACAGCTGCTTGTATCTCCTGAAGACGAGCAAGCCTGAAGGCATGCAGATCATCAGATGGTCAGAAACCATCTGCCCCTCTCTCCTTCACCCAGCAGTCTGGGGAGCCTGGGGTGAATCAGATGTCTGAGCAGCCAGACTAGCCAGAAACCCTGCAAGTGTTCTGGGTGCTGTCTCAATTAATTGATAACCCTGCAAAGTGGGAGAAATAATATTTGTGAGTAAAACTTGAAGCTTTGTCTACCTAACCTCTGCCCTGTGCAGAAGGGGACCCTGAGTTCCATTGAGTGGCCAAGCAGCACTATTAGCTGCAAGAAAGCTCTTCCAGTCTTTATTAGTTAAATTGGATTAATTGTTTAATGTATATTGAAAGCTACTACTAAATTTAGATATCATTTATGTGGTGCATTCCATGACTACAATGATTGAACCATTTTTAAAATTAAAATATAGTGGACAGGAGATGGAAAGTTTGGATATTGAAATTAATAAACAATATTAGTTTGGGAAAAATAATCTGGCATTAACCATAACCCCTCCCATCACAAGCCCCCAAGATGTTTTTAAAAGCAAGATATTACTTTTTCCCTTGACTCAAATCATTCCATTGTTCTTGCCTGAGAGCAATGACAAATTCATTTAAATAAAGCTTTTTTAAATTTCCTTTTTATTTTCATCACCTCCTCCCCATCCCTGTTGCTATGCAAGAAATACAAGCTGCTTTCTTGTTTCATTTCATGACAGATTATCTTTTCAATATCAGCAGTTGTCTTCAGTGTCTCTCCACTGGACGTGAACATGACTTCTCCAAGCAAACTCAGAAACACATTTGGGCACTCAGGACCGGTGTCTGAGCGATGTCCCCTGAAAATTACCAGATCTTAGGAGAAATCAACAATCAACAAGCTCCAGAAATGCAGCCTAATCACCATGTCAATGATCATCCTCTCAGTGAAAATAACAGTATTTGTAACACTTGCTTTAAGCAAGCATGAAATTGGAGGGAGTCTCAAAAGAATAAACTCATGGTGCTGGAGACAGAAGTACTTCATGCTAGGAAATGGACTTTAATTAGAACATCACTGGTGTCAAATTTCTAATGAAATGCTTTAAGACAAATGGAGAGAGCAGAACCTTAGGAGCTCTGCTAATGTAGAAATGCCTGTGCCTGTTAATTGCTGGGGATTTACTTGTTTACATTAGCAGAAAGTCTGATACACAAAAGTGATAAAGGGACACAAAGGCTTTGTCTATTCCAAAGTTCCTTTCGGATTGCCACATAAAGGGACCACTTCTTTTTAACTCTTTATTGATGACCTCAATTCAGGCACAGAGAGTATCAGCAGTAAGACAGGCCTTGGATGTGTTTAAGGGTCGTTTAGATGTGGTGCTTAGGGATATGGTTTAAGGTGAATCTTGTA
>VWZI01006230.1:734808-748858 GCA_013396835.1 Psilopogon haemacephalus | reverse complement strand
GCACATACACAAAAAAAACCCCAAGAGACCAGAAAGAGTGTGCATGCAAGTCCCTCGAAAGAGTGCATACGCTAAAACCCCACACATGAGCACATATGCAGAAAAGAACCCCAAGAGACCTGAAGGAGCATATAGGCAAAAACTCTCGAAAGAGTGAATACACAAAAAACCCACACATGAGTACATACACCAAAAAAAGCCCCAAGAGACCTGAAGGAGTGCATAGACAAATCCCTCGAAAGAGTGAATATGCAAAAAAGCCACACATGAGCACATACACAAAAAAAACCCCAAGAAACCAGAGAGAGTGTGCATGCAAATCCCTCAAAAGAGTGCATACGCTAAAACCCCACACATGAGCACATACACAAAAAAAAAACCCCAAGAGACCTGAATGAGTGTGTATGCAAATCCCTTGAAAGAGTGCATATGCAAAAGCCCCACACATGAGCACATACACAAAAAAAAATCCCAAGAGACCTGAAGGAGTGAGTATGCAAATCCCTCAAAAGTGTGCATATGCAAAAACCCCACACATGAGCACATACACAAAAAAGCCCCCAAGAGACCTGAAGGAGCACATAGACAAATCCCTCAAAAGAGTGAATACACAAAAAAGCCACACATGAGCACATACACAAAAACAACCCCAAGAGACCTGAAGGAGTGAGTATGCAAATCCCTCAAAAGTGTGCATATGCAAAACCCCCACACATGAGCACATACACAAAAAAAACCCTCAAGAGACCAGAAAGAGTGTGCATGCAAATCCCTCAAAAGAGTACATAGGCTAAAACCCCACACATGAGCACATATGCAGAAAAAAACCCCAAGAGACCTGAAGGAGCATATAGGCAAAAACTCTCAAAAGAGTGAATATGCAAAAAACCCGCACATGAGCACATACACAAAAAAAACACCAAGAGACCAGAAAGAGTGTGCATGCAAATCCTTCAAAAGAGTGAATACGCAAAAAACCTGCACATGAGCACATACACAAAAAAAAAACCCAAGAAACCAGAAAGAGTGTGAATGCAAATCCCTCAAAAGAGTGCATACGCTAAAACCCCACACATGAGCACATACACATTAAAAAACCCCAAGAGACCTGAAGGAGCGTGTATGTAAATCCCTTGAAAGAGTGCATACACAAAAACCCCACACATGAGAGCATATGCAAAAGAAAAATAAAGCAAATGAGAGCACACACAAAAGAAAAAAGCAAACAAGCACGTGCACAAAAGAAAAAATGAGAATGAGTACATGCACAAAGAAAAAAACCCATGAAGGAGCACATATGCAAATTAAAAAAACAAACTTGAATGAGGGTGTACAAAAAAGGTAAAAAACCTGTGCCAGTGTCTCACCACCCACACTGTAAAGAACTTCCTCCTAGCATCCAGTTTCAATCTCCCCTCTGCCAGTTTAAACCCATTCCTCCTCAACCTGTCAATAGTCCCTTCCCAGGCCTCCTGTAGGCCCCTTTCGGATCCTGGAAGGCTACCATAAGGTCTCCTTTTTTTCTAAATTGCTGCTGAAATGGGTGGTCCCTACTCAATCATCCTCTTCCTCCAGCTATGAGAGCTGCATCAACTTGTTGGATTCACTCTCCACTGGATCAGCAAACTAATCTGACTCATATTGTGGCCATTCAATCACTAGATCCTAGGGAAGGGAAGAGGAGGGAGAAACATTCAGCCAAGTAAATAGAGGAACAATTGGGACCCCTCCCATGCCTTAGCTGTTAGATTAGATTGCACAGTCTATGAAAGTTCTCTTGTAGACAACAACAGTACCATAACTTAACAGTACCATTAACAGTACCATAACTTGAAGTACTCCTTTTTTTTCCCCCTTTTTTTTTTCTTTCTTTTTTTTTTCTTTAATACATCATTTAGAAAAAACATCTAACAAAATAACAAAAAATAGGGAAATTACATGTTGTGGTTAATTTATTGTTCTTGAAACTGTCCCATTTAATCAATACACCACCACTGCCAGCCCACAACATAGATGCTTCTGTTACCTAAGATTTGTTGTGCCAGAGAGTGAGCTCTGAATGACAGATGCTTGAATTACAAAATTTAACAGACATGAGACTGCTGCAAGAACATATTTAGATTAAGCACTACTTACAAAGTCCTCCCTTTGCTTCAGGGGATCCTCAGGAAGAGGATTTGATGCACGTGGAGATATTTGGGTTACAAACCAGTTTGAAAGTTCCTGGTATGAGGCAAAACCAATTCATGGAATCATAGAATCAGTCAGCATTGGAAGGGACCACAAGGATCATCTAGTTTCAACCCCCCTGCCATAGGCAGGGACACCTCACACTAGATCAGGCTGGTTACAGCCTCATCCAGCCTGGCCTTAAACACCTCCATGGATGTGGCTCCAAACACCTTCCTGGGCAACCCATTCCAGGTTGCTCTGTTTGGCCTAGGCTGATCTGCAAGTTCTCATGGTACTCTCAACCATGGAGCTCACACGCAACATATTAATCTCTCTGGGGCTTTTAAATATCTACCTGAGCTCAAGCCAGCAAGGCACTAAATCTGTTCAGAAACTATTTCTTTCTTCCTTGTTGTTCTTTTCTTCTTTACTTTTTTTTTTTTTGCTCAAAAATACTACATTCTGAATCTCTATCAGTATGCCTTAAAGGAGATAAATTGCTCCAAGGTCCTAATTTTTCTCACCAACAAGAGTAAATTGTTATGCTGTGTTTCCAAGAGCATCATTGCCTCCTGAGTCAAGCGGTGCCTGATGAAAATCACAGTGTTACTTCAGGCTCCACACAGGAAGTCAGCTTGTGAAGCCATCACTAGGAGGCTGATGGACATGAAAGTGTGGCCCTGTACCAGGGCTGGTCCACACTGCTCAGTTTGATTATGAGGTGAGGGTCGTATTTTTTTTCAATGAAAATATATTTTTTCTCCCTACAAAAATCTCATTATTTTACCAAAGCTCCTCACATACTAAACTGAAGCACCCAGAGTGGCTGTCGATGACTATATGTCCCAGTGGAGGCCAGTGACAAGCAGAGTCCCTCAGGGATCAGTCCCAGGACCAGGCTTGTTCAACATCTTTGTGGGTGCCATGGACAGAGGCATTGAGTGCAGCCTCAGCAAGTTTGCTGAGCACCCCAAGCTGTGTGGTGCAGAAGACAGGCTGGAGGGCAGGGATGGCATCCAGAGGGACCTGCACAGGCTGCAGAGGTGGGCACAAGACAACCTCAGGAGGTTCAAAAAGACCAAGTACAAGGTCCTGCAGCTGGGTCAAGGCAATGCCAAGCACAAATCCAGGCTGGGAAGTGACTGGCTGGAGAGCAGCCCTGAGGAGAGGGACTTGGGGGTGCTGGTGGAGGAGAAGCTGAAGATGAGGCAGCAGTGTGCACTTGCAGCCCAGAAAGCCAACCACAGCCTGGGCTTCATCAGGAGAAATGTGGCCAGCAGGGCCAGGGATGTGATTCTCCCCCTCTACTCCACCTGCTGAGACCCCACCTGGAGTACTGCATCCAATTTTGGAAGCCCCTGGGACAAGAGGGATATGGAGATGCTGGAATGTGTCCAGAGAAGGGCCATGAGGATGCCAAGAGGGATGCAGCACCTCTGCTATGAGGACAGACTGAAAGAGTTGGGGCTGTTGAGTCTGGAGAAGAGGAGGCTCCCAAGTGACCTTCTTGTGGCATTCCAGGATCTGAAGGAGACCTACAGAAAAGCTGGGGAGGGACTTTTTAGGCTATCAGTTAGTGCCAGGAGAGAGGGAATGGAGCAAAGCTGGAGGTGGGGAGATTCAGACTGGCCATGAGGAGGAAGCTATTGAGCATGAGAGTGGTGAGAGCCTGGAATGGGTTGCCCTGGGAAGTGGTTGGGGCCACATCCCTGGAGGTGTTTGCAGCCAGGCTGTCTGAGGCTGTGGGCAGCCTGATCTAGGGTAGGGTGTCCCTGGGCATGGCAGACATGGATGATCCTTGTAGTCCCTTCCAACCCTGACTGATTCTATGATTCTAAGATAATTCTCTACTAAAAAAATAAAATTATACCCACATGCCCCATCTTAATTTGTAACAGAACCTGCCTTACACCCTGTGGCTCTCTCACATTTCCTTCCCTTGAGTTTGACATGTGAACTTTTTTCTCACAGTCACACAGTCCCAGCATGGTGGGGGGGAGGGGGTGTGAAAGAGATTTCTTGGTATCATCTAGCCCAAACCCCCCTTTTTAAAGCAGGTATGCCTACATCAGTCATCACAGAAACACTTTCAGTGGGGTTTCAAAGTCTTCAGAGGAGGAGATTAAACAGCCTCTCTGGGCAGCAGATTTTACATCAGGTCCTTTCCCTAAATGTGCTCTCTTAGTTCTCATTTATCTTCCCTTTCCCAGAAAAAAAGGATTTCTGTGACTCAAAAAACTGGTATATCTAAGGCTTCACAATTTGGCTCCTGGGAGGAATTCTTACAGTCTCCATCCCACCAGCACTGTTATATTTCCAAAGCAGTTCGAATCAGTAAAAATCTATTCTGGTTTAGAGCTTCCAAGCAAAACCCAACAGAACAAAAATAAATATAGGATGCCTACCCTCTCCCCCCCTTCAAAAGAAATGAAGTAGAAAGAGTGAAAGGGGTGAAACACCTGAAGAAAACAGTCTTGTACTGATTTTGGAAGTTAAAAATAAAAGTTTAACAATAAATAAAAGATGTTTAAGGTAAAGGAGGGTTACAAAGGCATAAGGGAAGGAAAATGGATACGAATACACAATAACAGACTGATAGCAGTGGATTGCCTGGATGGAGGTGGATTGCAGGAGGCAGCTGCTCACCCACCTGGTTAGCTGGCCACCTGGTCAGGCAGGAGCAGCTGCAGCAACAAGAGTTCTTGCTCAGGAAAAGCAGGAAGCAGAGAGAAAGAAGAGGAAGTTGTTCTGCTACTTAAAGGGTAGCAGACAGGAAGTGGGAGAACATTTTACCTGGGTGTATCCTCCTACCAGGAGGGGCCAGGGGCACCTGGGCTCGTGTTTCCAGATCACTCCTACCAGCAGGGCTTAACCTGGAATGAAATTCCACAGCTTGAGCATCCTTTATTTCAGAGAGTCCTTCTCAAGAGTCCTTCTCACCCTCAAGAAACAGCCAGCAGAGCTGCTGCAGGACCTGCAGATGGAGAGTTGTCCTCAGCCAGCCTCCCCCTTGCCTTTGCCCTCTGCTCTGCTTTCAAATATCTTGGGGGCTGTTTTCTTTTGTTTCCAGAAAAAAACTGCTGGATGGCAGCAGAACAGATGCTGTAGAATTATGCTTCAAATCTATCTTTTCTTGCAGGCAAAACTCAATATTCAGGGGCACGCTTGGGTCAAAATTCTTCCTTCGTGGCCTTTGGGTATTCATTAAATACACACAGCTCTGGTGTTTATCCCATTTCAGTGATGTCAGATTGCTTTCAATAATAGCTACAATTTAGCAAGTGAACACACATCAAAGCTTGCAGCTAACCGGATTGAAGAGGTGGAAAAAAAAGAGGAGACTTTCTGCTGCCTGGCAGGTGGGAGTTGCAGCACATAGGTCCTCATTCTGGAAAGTATTCAGCCTCTGGAAGTCCACAACCCAAAGGAGTATTTTTTTCTCCCTTTCTTTTTTAACAGAAAACTTCTTTGTTGAAGTCTACTAACTTGCATATGTTAAACTCATTTAGGGTTTGTTCAGGATAAGGTTGCTCAGGACGTTTAAAGGAAGAGAAGATGGTAGGGGGTGGGAAGGGACCTCTCAGGATCATCTGTTCTAACCCCCCTGCTAAAGCAGGGTCACCCACAGCAGGTCACTAAGGATCATAATGTCCAGGTGGGTTTGTAAATCTCTCCACAACCTCTCTGGGCGGCCTGCTCCAGTCACCCTCTCAGTGAAGTTTTTCCTCTTGTTCAAGTGTAACCTGAGCATTCCAGTTTGTGCCCACTGCCCCTTGTCCTGTCATGGGGCACCACTGAATAGAGTCTGGCTCCATTCTCTTGCCCCTCACCCTTCAGCTGCTGCTGAGTACTGAGACGATCCCCCCTCAGGCTGCTCTTCTCCAGGCTAAACAGCCCCAGTGCTCTCAGCCTTTTCTCCTTACAGAGATGCTCCAGGGCCCTCAGCACTATTGCATCCCTTGCCAGAGCCTCTCCAGTAATCCCCTGGTTTGTAACTGAAAAATCGTCTGAATTGAACTCCTGTTTCTGGCTTTAGAAAACAGGTACAGAAAAGAAAAGGTGAGATTATTAACACATTCAAAGCATCCAGTCCTCTTCTTCCAGTCGAATCAATAGTGATTTGAAGCAGCAAACTCTGATGTAAAGTCTCCTTGCACTGAATCTCTGAATTTCCCCATACTGGAGTGGATGCCTAGACACCCCTGTGATTAGTACTTCCATGACCATCCAGCCAAGTGGATGCCTGATGGAAGACAGAAACATAATACCCACGTGTGCTGGTTTGAACTAATTGGAGAATCTGAGTGGGAAATTAGACTCTTGGCTGAGAGAGCAAAACACAGTATGTCCCTTCACCCAGAGCTTTACTGAAAAAAAAAAAAAAAAAAAAAAAAGTTGTTTTAACAGTTATAACCAAAATATAGATAGGGCAGATAGTTTCAGACCACTCTGGCTGCAGCTGCTCTTTGCATGGTCTCCTTTGTCTCTGCCTTGGTAGCTAATTCTCAGTAATGCTACTAACTTCTTTCCTACTGCTAATCCCCCCCGGCCAATCTACCTCCACCTATCTTCAGCATCAACAGGTGGTGAGATAAGATTGGGGAAGGGGGGAGAGGTGGTAGGGGTGGTTGGTTACCCTTCTTGGGGATTTTGGTCTCTGGGAGGGCTGTGGTGTTTCTGTATTACCTTTTCATTGTATATATCTGTAAATATGTTATATCTGGTAAATATCTGCTTGTATATTGTGCAAAGCTGTAAATATAAAGCTTCTTTTATCAGCTTCCAGTGTTCTGAGTCCTAGCTGGGGTTTATATCAAAAGGTGGGGGGGCAGGGAACTGCTTAAACCACTACACCACATAAATAAAAATGGCCCTGCCAAGGCAGTGAGCATCTCCTGGCCTGCAAGAAAACAATAAAGCTGAGGGTGAGGGAGGGGGAGTAATTGTCATCTGAATGTTCCCAGAGATGAAACTCAGCGAGAACATTGAACACCCAGAAAGTTGTGGGAGGTTTTGTTATGTATCCAAAATACTCATTGGTTTTAATTGAAAACAGGTTTTGCTTTGTTTTTGGTGGTTTTTTTTTTAATCTGGGGTTGCTGAAGGGACACCTCTGAAACAAATATGCTGCTTACACGAGCAGAGGTAATGAAGCAACAAAGAATCTGCCCTTCAGTATAACTTCAATCAAATTTGCCTGTTTGCAGGCAGCTGGCCAGGAATTAGGCTTACACAAGGAGGTGGTGGAGTCACCATCCCTGGAGGTACTCAGAAAGCATGTAGACAGGGCACTTTAGGGCATGGTGTAGTGGGCAGGGTTGTGCTGGGTTAGACTTGATGATCTCAAAGGTCTTTTCCAAACTTAATGATTCTATGAATCTATGATCCTATGATAGTTAGGGACAGGGATCTACTGCAGAGGGTCCAGCCAAGGGCTATGAGGATGATTAGGGGACTGGAGCACCGCATGGTGAGGAGAGGCTGAAGGACCTGAGGCTGCTTAGTCTGGAAAAGAGAAGACTGAGGGGATTTAGAAGACTGAGAGGGGATTTGATCAATAAATCTCTCAGGGTTGATCAGGAGCAGGGGGTACAGGTTCTGCTCACTTGCTCCCTGGGATAGGACAAGGAGCAATGGATGGAAGCTGCAACACAGGAGGTTCCAGCTCAACACAAGGGGCAACTTCTTGACTGGAAGGGTCCCAGAGCACTGGCACAGTCTGCCCAGAGAGGTCATGGATCCTTTCAAAGCCTGTCTGGATGTGTTCCTGTGTGCCCTGAACTAGACTGTCTGGTCCTGCTCTGGCAGGAGAGTTGGACTCGAGGAGCTCCTTGGGTCCCTTCTAACCCCTAACATCCTGTGATCTTTTACTGCTTTAGGTTTTCTCTAGTCCCTGGCCTGGACTTAGTGATCTTTAGCTCAGTGGTACCTACGAGCATACACTAACCTTCCAGGGTGAAATTAGGCTCTTTTTTTCCCCCCAGCAATTCAACAAAGCTGAGTTCTTTTCACTGGACTGAGAGTAAGGATCTGCCTGTCATCTTCAAAAGTTCACTTCATTAATCTCACAAGAGATGCAAGGCTGAGTCCTGGATAAGTTATTCATAGGCAGACAGGACTGGACTAAATGTGCATCCCAGCAAGGGAAAAGAAGCAAAACAGAGGAATGGTTTAGGTTGGAAAAGACAGCAAAGATCATCCAGTTCCAACCCCCCTGTGCCATAGGCAGGGACACCTCTCACTAGAATACGTTGGTAAAGGCCTCATCCAGTCTGGTCCTGATTGCCTCCAGGAAGGTTGTGGATGACAGAAGCACAGAATGTAATCAAAGACCATATTCTCTGCTTCTGTGCTCCAGAACCTCCCTGGGCAAGCTGTGCCAGTGTCTCACCACTCTCACCACAAACAACTTCCTCCTAACATCCAGTTTCATTCTCCCCTCTGCCAGTTTAAACCCATTCCTCCTCCTCCTGTCATTACAAGACCTTCTCAATAGTCCCTTTCCAGCCCTCCTGTAGCCCCCTTCAGATCCTGGAAGGCCGCTCCAAGGTCTCCTGGAAGCCTTCTCTTCTCCAGGCTGCAGAGCCTCAACTCTCTCAGCCTGTCCTCAGAGCAGAGCTGCTGCAGCCCTCTCAGCATCTTGGTGACCTCCTTTGGACTGGCTCCAACAGTTCCATGTCCTGCTTGTGCTGGGGGCTGCAGAACTGCACAGAGTATCCTGGGCAAGCTGCTGTGGGTGATCCTGCTTTAGCAGGGGGGTCAGAATAGATGATTTCCAGAAGTTCCTTTCAACCTCCACCATCCTATAACTCTGTGATTCAATGATTCTGTCATCCTGATTTTAGAAGCCAGCCTCTGGGCTGAAATGTGTGAGAGGTGGCAGATGGACTTCAGCATTTAACAGACAGCCATGAGAGACGAGCAGCTCCCCAGCAACAAAGGCAACCTGCTTGTAGACAGGGTAAAAAATACCAAGCCCACCTTCTGCTCTGGTACCAATGCCAACTTCTATGGCCTGAAGTGACAATTTCCAATTTTCTTCTTCTGGCCCATGACCATGCTGCCCTGCAGGAGGAGTGCAGAAGCCTGTTGTTCTTCCTCCAAATAGCTCATTAAAGTTTTATCTATTTGTCATGGCAGGCCTGAATAGGCCAAAATAGGCATGACCCTGTCCTGGCTTGCCCAAACATATTTTTCTGCTCTCCCTCCTTCTGTTTTGGGGAGAAGCAACCACAGGAAAGAGGACAAAGAACCTGGAGCCACTGAGTCTAAGGACCTTGGTTTGCACACATTTGTTTTAGTCCTATTTGTACCCTGTGGTAAACAAGGTGCACACACTTGGCTTGTGCCTGCTGTGCAAGGCCTGTGTTTTTCCTCAACTTTGGGTAAAGCAAGCCTATGGCTAACTGCCATTCTGATTGGCTCTTCTGTGTCCAAAGGCCCATTAGTCTCAGGCTGTATTGATAAAAGAGATGAGCAGGTGACACAACCTGCTCTGCCCTTGTGTCTGTGAATACTTACTTGCTTGCCTGCTGCTGCCTGCTGTCACTGCTCTCTACTTATGGCCTCATTGCATCCTGCCATGCCATAGAATCATAGAATCAGTCAGGGTTGGAAGGGACCACAAGGATCATTTAGTTCCAAACTTCCTTCCATGGGCAGGGGCACCCTACCTTAGATCAGGCTGCCCACAGCCTCTGCCAGCCTGGCTGCAAACACCTCCAGGGATCTGGCCCCAACCATCTCCCTGTGCAACCCATTCCAGGGCCTCTCTACTCTCATGCTGAACAACTTCCTCCTCACATCCAATCTGAATCTCCCCACCTCCAGCTTTGCTCCATTCCTCCTAGTCCTGGCACTACCTGACATCCTAAAAACTCCCTCCCCAGCTTTTTTGTAGGTCCCCTTCAGATCCTGGAAGGCCACAAGAATGTCACCTGGGAGCCTCCTCTTTTCCAGACTGAACAGCCCCAACTCTTTCAGTCTGTCCTAATAGCAGAGGTGCTGCAGCCCTCTGAGCATCCTCATGGCCCTTCTCTGCTCTAGATCTAGTTTATCCTTTGTATAATGTTTCCATGACTGTGTGAAGAACTAATTATTATTAAAATTAGTGGTCAGGTGTGAATGTGTGTGTGTGAGACTCCTGAATATTGAAAATTAATAAACAATATTAATTTTTGAAAAAAAATCATGGCATTCTTGTGTACATTAAGAGTGTGGCCAGCAGGCTGAGGGAGAGTCTTCTCCCACTCCACTCTGCCCTGTTCAGGCCACACCTATAGAATTGGGTTCTCTTCTGGGCTCCTCACTTCAAGAGGGACAGGGAACTACTGGAGAAGTTCCAGCAGAGGGCAACGAGGATGAGTAAGGGACTGGAGCACCTCTCTTACTAGGAGATGCTGAGACACCTGAGGCTGTTTAGTTTGGAGAGAGGGAACCTTAAAATTGCATATAAATATCTATGCATATGAGGTCATGAGGATGAGTCTGGGCTCTTTAGTGGTGGTCGCAGATAGGACAAGAGGCAATGGGCACAAACTAGAACACAGGAGGTTTCACTTGGACTTAAGGAGAAACTTTTTTCATTTTGAGGTTGCCAGAGCACTGGGCCAGGCTATCCAGAGAAGTTGTGGACTCTCCTTCAATGTAGACCTTCACATCCTAACCTTTGTTTCTAAGGCAAATCAGACTTGTTCAGAAATACCTCATTTTAACAGATGCATTTTTGTTGCTGGTCTGGAGGTGGTTCTGTTTTCCTGGAAAATTGGTGCTGGCCAAAGTACTGAGATTCTGGGAAAGGAAGGCAAAAAAATATCTTTTATGAGTGGCAAAAGCCCTTTCTGATGCTCCTGCTGCTGAACACAACTTTCAAAGAAGAACTGCTAAGCATCTGGCCACTGCATTTTGTTGGAAAGCCTTTCATTTATCTGCTTTTGCCTCCACCTGCCAACATGGTGACACCCGCTCAGCTCTGGGAGCCTCTGACACTTCCCATTGACTAAGTGTCACCACAGCTGCAGTCACTCCAGAGGCACTGCTGACAGGCATCCTTTACCCACAGACAGACTGAAGATATAACACCAGCACAGAACCTCTTGTGAGACCCTGAAGCAGTTTCTCTAGCGATTTGGGCATGCAGTGCTCACACCAGCAGGTTTCTCCTTCAGCAAGACACCATCTACAGCACAAGTACAATGGGATTTCAGCAGGCAGGCACTGGCATTCACTGCTAAATTAAATCTAGCTGCTGGCCTCCTCACCACTCTGCCTTAACCTCACACATGCTAACGGTGACACCTCCACCATACACCTTCCTATCCTCCTGCACAGTCTGGGGGTACCCAAGCAGCCATTGCTTAGCTGTTCCTCATAGAGTCATAGAATTGTCTAGTCTGGAAGGGACCTCAAGGATCATCTAGCTCCAAACCCCCTTCCATGAGCAGGGACACCTCACACTAGATCAGGTTGCTGAAAGTCCTGTCCAGCCTGGTCTTAAAAGCTTCCAAGGATGGGGCTTCTACCACCTCCCTTAGTCAGCCTGTGCCAGTGTCTCACCACCCTCATGATGAAGAACTTCTTCCTAACATCTAATCTGAATCTACCCATTTCTAGTTTGCTCTTTGCCCCCTAGTCCTATCACTACCTGACATCCTAAAAAGTTCCTCCCCAGCTTTCTTCTAGCTCTCTTAAGATACTGGAAGGCCACAATAAGGTCATCTTGGAGCTTTCTCCTCTCCAGACTGAACAGCCCCAACTCTATCAGGCTGTAGGAGAGGTGCTCCAGACCTCTGATCATCCTTGCAGCCCTTCTTTGGACACATTTCAGCACATCCATAAGTGGCAATGGTTACATCTAAAGCTGTTGAGATGGATTGCAGTCTATATGTGGGTGGGATAGTTCCTCCTTTGACTGAAAAAGGAGACTAAATGGTTAGTACAAATATAGATGCCTAAAATAAGGTGAGTTACCTCCTATCCCAACTGACTGCCTACATATATTGCTGTGTGGGGAGACCCAAGCCATGCTCCAGCTGCCAACAGTGAGGCAGTTATCACTCTGCCCAAACCACACTTTCCAAAGAACAGGTTAACTTTGAAGTATAGGTTTTGTGAAGAGTAGCTAAGGGAACTGGAGCTGTTCTGCCTGGAGAAAAAGAAGGGTGAGGGGAGACCTTCTGGCTCTCTACAACTTCATGAAAGGAGGCTGGAACTAGACAGGAGGTGGTCTTCCAAATCACCATCAATAGAACAAGAGGAAATCACAGGCTCACAGGATGTCAGGGGTTGGAAGGGACCCAAGGAGCTCATCGACTCCAACCCCCCTGCCAGAGCAGAACCAGACAATCTAGCTCAGGTCACACAGGAACGCATCCAGAAAGGCCTGGAAAGGCTCCAGACAAGGAGACTCCACAACCTCTCTGGGCAACCTGTGCCAGTGCTCTGGGACCCTTCCAGTCAAGAAGTTGCCCCTTGTGTTGAGCTGGAACCTTCTGTGCTGCAACTTACACCCATTGCTCCTCATCCTACCCCAAGGAGCAAGTGAGCAGAACCTGCCCCCCCGCCCCACCCCAGTCCTTACCCCCAGCCCTCAGATATTTATAAACATTGATTCAACTCCCTCTCAGTCTTTTCTTTTCCAGACTAAGCAGCCCCAGGTCCCTCAGCTTCTCCTCATCAGGCAGTGCTCCAGTCCCCTCAGCATCCTCACAAGCCCTCCACTAGACCCTCTCCAGCAGTTCCCTGTCCCACTTAAACTGGGGATCCCAAAAGTGAAGGCAATATTCAAGATGGCCTCAAGTTGCACCAAGGGAGGTTTAGGTTGGGTAGCAGAAAAACTTCTCCCATGAAAGGGTTCTCAGGCACTGAAATAGGCCCCTGTGTGAGTGATTGAATTCTCATTCCTGGAGGTCTTAAAAAGCTGTGCTGCTGAGGGATGTGGTCTAGCAGAAGACTTCATAGAGTTAGAAAATGTTTGGACTCCATGACCTTAAAGGTCTTTCCTACCAAAGCAATTCTATGATTCTATGGCAGCTTGTCTGTCCATGTAAACAAGGTTATGCAGATCCTAGGATGCAAGCAAGGGTGCAACTTTTCAACCAGAGCAGGGTAGATTTAGATTGGACATTAGGAAGAAATTATTTGCTGTGAGAGTGGTAAGACACTGGAAAAGGCTGCCAAGAGAAGTAGCAGATACCTCATCCCTGGAAACATTTAGGATCAGGCTGATGAAGCTTTGAGCAATCTAGTCCAGCAGGAGGTGTCCCTATCCATGGCAGGGGGCTTGAAGCTAGATCATCTTTAAGGTCACTTCCAACTCAAGCCATTCTATGAACTCCAAGCAGACATGCTGAAAATAAGATTTAATCCAAACCACACCACCATGTGAAGCCCTGCATTAACCTATCAAGAGCTCCTACCTTCCCCTAACCTTTTTTAACCACTTCTGCACTCTTTTTTAATGCAATTGCTTCAGTGTAATAGCCTTCTGTCAGGCTTCTGCCATTCATCCACTACACATGAACAGGCTATTCTGATTTGAGGCACATTTAATCTTCTCTGACACCCATAATTTTCATGTTACCCCTTTACTAAGGCAATTAAACCTTCCTCCAATCTGTTCTTTGAAATTTCCCTTTTTAGTACTTTTTTTTTCTTTTTTTTTTTTTTCCATCAACCCTGGTTCCTTCACAGTTGCAGGGTTTAATTCATGTTTATGCTCAGTCCATGTGGCACCCTCAGCACATGGTTTATTTCTGTCAACTACAGCTCCCTGCAGAATTTAGATTACTTTGCATGTCTACCACGAGAGACATGAAATCACAAGGGCAAAAAAAAAAAAAAAAAAAAAAAGGGAGTTTCCCCTTCAAACTTGGCAATT
>VWZI01006230.1:675350-734802 GCA_013396835.1 Psilopogon haemacephalus | reverse complement strand
AAAAAAAAGGGACTTTTCCTTCTAACTTTGGCAATTTGCTTCTGGTTTACAAACCCCAAATCTATCATGATTGTAGTTATTCTCATTAAAAGCTTGCAAAGGCCCAATCCAGTGAGTGTGGAAAAAAAAAAAACCACAGGCAGGGGAGAAAAACCCTAATGAAAAAAATTCAACAGAGCATAGAGCACTTCTGCTTACTGCTTCTAAATGATTGTCCACCTTCATGGGCTTCAGAGCCATTCATAGACCGTAGCAGCACAGGTCAGTGAATGCTTTTCCTTGCACGATTTAAATAATGAAAAAGCTGTGAGCAAAGTTAATTTATCTTTGCTGAAAGGGCTAAAGGCAACAGTTTGGGCCTCAGCAGCAGAAGGCACCTGGCTAAACCTCTTTCACTGGATCACAGAATTACAGCATGGTGTGGGTTGGCAGCAGCCTTTTGCTGCTTGCTGCTCTGCCTGCTGCTATCTTCCTCCGTCACTGTTTTGGCTGCTGCTGTTGCTTGACCCTTTCCCCAAACTCCTTAAGGTTTTGTTTTTTTTTTTTCCTTGTAGTAGTATATTCTTTTTATATTGTTATATTTAGTTTAAACTATAAGAAAACACAATTTCATTTTTCCTGACTTTCCAAAAGAATCTGTGTTGCAGTGAGTTTATTCTACTGGGGGGACATGGGGGAATCTGCTCTAACCCAGTACCTCAGGAGATCATCCAGTCCAACCCCTCTGATAAAGCAGGGTCACCCAAAGCAGATCTGGGAAGCTTACTCCAGCACACTCACAGCAAAGAAGTTTTTCCTGACATTTAGGTGGAACCTCCTTTGTTTCATTTTGTGCCTATTGTCCCTTGTCCTATCACTGAGCACCACTGAAAAGAATCTGGCCTCATCCTCTTTGGCACCGGTCAGGCCATACCTTGACTCCTGTGTCCAGTTCTGGTCCCCTCAATTCAAGAGAGATATTGAGGTACTGGAACGTGTCCAGAGAAGAGCAATGAAGCTGGTGAGGGGCCTGAAGCACAGCCCTGTGAGGAGAGGCTGAGGAAGCCGGGGGTGTGCAGCCTGGACAGGAGGAGGCTCAGGGCAGACCACATTGCTCTCTACAGTTACTTAAGGGGAGGTTGTAGCCAGGAGGCGTTGGGCTCTTCTCCCAGGCAACCAGCAACAGAACGAGGGGGGACAGTCTCAAGTTGTGCTGGAGGAGGTATAGGCTGGATGTTAGGAGGAAGTTCTTGCCAGAGAGAGTGATTGGCATTGGAATGGGCTATCCAGGGAGGTGGTGGAGTCACCCCCCTGGAGGCGTTCAAGCAAAGCCTGGATGGGGCACTTAGTGCCATTGGCTAGGGCTGGGTGCTAGGTTGGACTGGATGATCTTGGAGATCTCTTCCAACCTGACTTACTCTATTGTATTGTATTGTATTGTATTGTATTGTATTGTATTGTATTGTATTCTATTCTATTCTATTCTATTCTATTCTATTCTATTCTATTCTATTCTATTCCCCATTAGATGTTGATGAGCATTGAGAAGATGTCCTCAGAGCAGCCCTGAGAACACTGAACATGGGCATAGGTCTGTCAAAAAAGTGGAACTGTTCATCAAAGCTCCGTAAAGTCCCTTTTATTCCCCCAACTGCCCCCACCAGTTGTGCTAAACCTCAGCTTTGGAAATCTCTGGGAACAGTGTCTCTGCCACCCATCCCAACCTCACCAGCTCAGCTGCAGGAGCACTGCTGTCTGCAGATCCCCAGCCCCACCATCCACCAGGTCATTTTTACCGTGTGAAGGCCACATTTGTTTCTCACAATCAGGGTGTGATGGATTAGCCTTCATCTGAAGGGAAGGGTCAGGCTTTGTGAGGATTAGATCAGAGCAATAGTCCCATGAGTGCTCCTGGTCATGGTCAAGTTGTAATCCAGCAGTTATTTTTCCATCTGTAAGACAAGTGAACAAATCCCTCAGGGAATCCTTCTGAAGCTGCTTTCTCATCTGGGTGTGAGAAACATTACTGAAAAGAAAAAAAAAAAGGAATATTTTGCACTTACACAGTGCTGTCACTGCTGGATCCCATAGCTGTGGGAATAATTCTCACAAGCCACAGGAAGCTGAACTAGCCACACTAAAGCACTTTGCTCTTCAGCCTCTCTGAGCTCCTGAAACAACCCACAGGCTCCTCAGAACAAAGGGGGAAAAAATGCAGACCTTGTTTTTGCCATGTGTTTTGCCATGTTTTTGCCCAGAAAGCCAACCAGAGCTGCATCAGGAGAAATGTGGCCAGCAGGTTGAGGGAGGTGATTCTCCACCTCTCCTCTGCTCTAGTGGGACCTCACCTGGAGTACTGCATCCAGATCTGGAGCACCCATTACAAGAGGGATGTGGACACACTGAAGCGTGTCCAGAGAAGGGCCACAAGGATGCTCAGAGGGCTGCAGCACCTCTGCTATGAGGAAAGACTGCAAGAGTTGGGGCTGTTCAGTTTGGAGAAGAGGAGGCTCCCAGGTGGCCTTCCAGTATCTGAAGTGGGCCTACAGAAAAACTGGGGAGGGACTTTTGAGGCTATCAGGGAGTGACAGGACTAGGAGGAATGAAGCAAAGCTGGAGGTGGGGAGATTCAGACTGGATGTGAGGAGGAAGTTGTTGAGCATGAGAGTGGTGAGAGCCTGGAATGTGTTGCCCAGGGAGGTGGCTGGGGCCACATCCCTGGAAGTGTTTAAGGCAAGGCTGGCAGAGGCTGTGGGCAGCCTGATCTGGGGTAGGGTGTTCCTGGGCATGGCAGGGGGTTTGGGACTGGCTGATCCTTGTGGTCCCTTCCAACCCTAAATGCTTCTATGATTCTGTGTGTTAGAGCAGCTCTCCCCAGTTAGCAGCCAGCAGCACAGCTGTCTGAAGGAGGAAAGTCCTTCTCATCTCTATGCAGTGTCTTGTGCTCAGAGAGAACAAAGAATCATAGGGGTTGGAAGGGAAACTTGGACATCAGCAAGTCTAAACCCCTTGCCAGAGCAGGATCACCTACAATAGGTCACACATCCTACAGCAGGAACACATCCAGGTGGGTTTTGGAAGTCTCCAGAGTAGGAGACTCTACAGCCTCCCCAAGCAGCTTGCTCCAGGGCTCCTGTACCTTCGCAGGAATGAAGGTTTTCCTGATGCTGTGGTGGAACTTCCTCCATTCCAGTTTGTATCCATTGCCCCATCACAGGACACCACTGAAAAGAGTGTCCTGGCTCCTTTTTCTTGACACCCACCCTGCAGTTGTTTAAACTTTCTCTGCCTGTGTGTCTGCCTCCAGAGCCAGGCACAGCAGGGAGTGGTGGGTACTGTGTGTTCCCCTCCACAGTTGACCTCAGGGCCATGGGTGGGTAGGTTGTGTCCCAGCACAGGCATCTTTTCAGGTCCCAGGGCAAAGTTCATGCATAGCTCATCAGTTATGTAACTGATCTTCTAGAGAGGCAAATGTAACACATAGTTGGGGGTTTGGGGGCTTTATCATTTTTCTGGGATGAAGGAAACCTTGGAGAGCCTCCCCTAAAAGCCAGAAGCTTCTCCCAGGCCAGTCACTAGTCCAAGCAAGCTCCTATTTTCCGCTCAGAGGAAATGTGACATCTTGCTTACAAAATGGACATAACTGAAACCAAATTTGTGCTACCCACAGCACATTTCATATAGTCTCTGCTGCGATTTTATTTACAGGGCTCTTCTGGCATCCACACTTATGTGCCTCTCACTCTCTCTGCTCTCTTGGACGGCAGCTTAGCAGATTTGTCATCCAAACTGACCGTGACTACTGACTCCTCATCTTCCCTCTCTAGATTTTGCTTACCCTCGACCCTCCCTGATAACTCCGTGTGCCTTGGCAGGCTGCTGAAAGAGCTACCAGTCACGGGTACTTCACAAAATGCACACAGATTCACAATCTGGGGAACAAATGTAAAAGAAAGTAAATCAAGAAAGACAGGGTGGAGTTCATTCTTTTATAACTCAATTCTCTCAGTCCTCCAAAGCCATTACCTTAATGGATCTTTGCTATGAAGAAGTGATGTTGGAGGCCATTCCATTGTGCTGGTTTTGGATGCTAGTCATGTGCATCTCCAGCAAGGAGCTCCTGAGAAGCCAGGAGGCCCACAGAGACCAGCCTGGTGCTCTCAGCCAAGCACTGAGACTCCAGGAGGGCTTTGCAGATTATGCCAAGGATTAAATTACTCTGATTGTACCTGAGCTGCTGGCTGCTGGGTTTAGAAGACAGTGTGCAAGGGGACAAAGGGGCAGCATCTGCTATGGTGGCTTGCAACCAGCCCCACACTGGTCACAGCCTGTGTTGGCAGCTCAAATCCTGCCTAGCCTGGCAGAGGAATTGGGGTGAATGTGGGAGCCAACAGACAGCATAAATTGAGTTGGCCTCCTCACCAGAGATAGTGTGCCAGGCTTTCTGCCATGGAGGGGGTCAGAGGCTCTCCAGGAGAGTTTGGACAAAGCTGCTTTGACAGACTGTGGGCACTGCCCAGAGGCAGAGCCAGCCCATGCTTGGCTAAGCAAGGGCATTGCCAGGAGCAGCCAAAAGGGCCTGGACTTGCCTGCAGCACCTGTGCCAGAGCCCACAAAAGCTTGACTGCCTCCTGCTGTTCCCTGGCATGTTCAGGATGGGGTTTATGAGGGAGCATCCATTCTGGGGTAGAAAGCATCTCCCCAGCAGCTTGGCTCCCTCCCACAGCCCTTCTTTTGCTTGGCAGCAGCAGCAAGATGTGCAAATTTCATTCTGCTGAACTCTTCCCACCCAGCTCTGCCCTGTGCCAGGGCAGGACTGGGAGACCTCTGATCCTTTCAGGGATTCAGCTTCATCTGCACTGCTGAGAAATGCACAGGACAGATACTGACCTGGCATGATTGCTGCTCCTCCCAGCACCCCAAAGCACCCCTGAAGCTTTGGAGAGCCTCTTGCTGTTAGTGCCTAACACACAGGCTTCCACATGGTTCTACCTGCTGCCACCCCTGTCACACGTTGGGTGCTATACCGATGCATCACTTCACCCCACACCTGGCTAACAACCAGACTGGGCCTTTTCACCCTCATCCACAGTTAGTGAGGGCATGGCTTAGGTACTTGAGCTGTGATGCTGCCTTTGTAAAACTGGGTTGGTGGCATTTGGGAGCCTGTTGTCACTTAGGAATGTGAGCTGTTGTATTAGTATTGGCATCTTTTCACCCTTATCCACAATTAGTGAGGGCAGGGTTTAGGTACTTGAGCTGTGATGCTGCCTTTGTAAAACTGGGTTGGTGGCATTTGGGAGCCTGTTGTCACTTAGGAAAGTGAGCTGTTGTATTAATATTGTCATCCTCTCATCAATTAGCTTTCAATTAACGTCAATTTTATCTTTTCTCTCCTAATTGGGGAAAGTGAAGAGGAAAGTACTCAGCAGGATGGGTGTATGCAAAGTACCTTCGACCACAATCTGCCTGAGCAAACCATGAGCCACTGATGGCACTTTCTGAGGTGTGCTGTGACTGTGATGAACATGATGAGCTGCATTCATTTCTAGTGCCTCTCTATACTTCTGAAGAAGAGCTGCTACTGCAAGCCAGGATTCACTCCCTCCCACCAGTCAGGACAGCTGGCAGTGTGCTGATGTGGCTACCTTCTCAGGCTACAAAACTATGCAGCTTCTGAACTGTGGGCTTCTTGTATCAGATAATCCAAAGTGGAGAAAGTAAACACTGGAAGAAAGTAAGGTCAAAATCCTCTTTTACCTTCTCTTCTATTCTTGATTTATTTATTGCTCTGCTTTGTTGTACTTTCTGCTCACAGTGGGTGAAGATCCCTCCATTATTTGACCACCATATGTGGGCAGGTTCTCCTAATAAATCATAGAATGGATTGGGTTGGAAAGGACCTCTAAAGCTCATCTACTCCAACACCCTTGCAGTCAGAAGAGACATCTGCACCTAGAGCAGGTTGCTCAAAGCCCCATCAAGCTTGATCTTTAATATCTCCAGAGATGGGATCTCCATCATCTTCCTGGGCAAATCCAGTGTTCCACCACCCTCACAGTAAAGAACTTCTTGCTAACCTCCTGTGTAAACCTCCAGTTTCAAACCATCACCCCTTGCCCTAGAGCTATCTGCCTTTGTGAATAGTCCTTTTCCAGTTTTCTTGTGGGCTCCCCTCACCTTGGATTCCTCTGTGAGTGAAGTTGTCAACAACATCAGAAACTAACACAGAATTTTGGGTCAGTTCATGGAGACAACAAAAAAAAAAAAAAAAGCCCTGGTGAGAAGGCAAATAAGAGCTGGTGTTTTTGTGGAGCCTGAGCTCTCTGCCTGAAAGCACACTGCTCACAGTGGGACAAGGAATGGATGTGAGTCACAGGAACCAGCCTGGAGGATTACCATGGCAAGCCAGAGACAGGATTTCATCCATTAGAGGGGACACAGTAGACGTGGAGCAATTTGTTTCTTCCAAGTGAAGCAGTGATTTTGCTCCTGTCCTTAAGCACTACTTCAAGGTGAAAGAGTAAGACAAAGCAGGAATTTGTGAGAAGAATCAAAACTAATCCCAAACTCTCTTGGTTTAAGGGCTTGTGGTACTCACAGCCTTGCTTGAAAATGGTTGAAAAAGCCTGTTTGCTCACTATACAGTTGTGCAAATAAAGTGTTGTACACTCCATCTGCTCATTACATGGCCACACATAACCTGTTTCTCCACTCTGAGGGCAATGCTGGTTGTACCTCTCCTGGGCCTTTTTGGTCACCTTAAGTTTCCTTGCAGAACTAGTCCACAACTCCCTAACCCTCTAGGCAAGCCCCTTGTCCACAGCAGCATCCCTGTCAGCCTCTCCTTGATGCAGGCCCTGATAAAGGGCAGAATTTGAGCCAGCTGCACTCAGGATTAAATAAGAGGATTGGTTTCTCCCCACCTCTTTTTGCCTCTTGAAATTACCTTCCAGCTCAGTCCCAGCCTGAGTAATTCAAAGCTGATGGGAAACTGAAGTCATGGTCCATGGAGAGTTAATGGCCACCTAAGAGGAGCACAAAAAGGTAGGACAAAATTTTTCCTTCCCTCACCCCTAAATCCACCTATGTTAAGATGTGCAATAAATCATCAGGTATCTTGACAGTTGCTTTTCTCCCCCAGGCTTGTCAACTCATTTTATCTGTCTCATCATCTTGTGGACCTACAGAATGGCAATAAATAGACAGCTCCAGAAAGCCTCAAAATTATGTCAAAAAGAAAAATGTCTCCATCTCCGTTTGTTTATGCACAATGAGGCCACTCCAGAGTCCCCCTGCACCACCAGCCTGAAATGAAGTGTGACTCCAGACAAATCCCAGAAGCCTGAGGCTGGGGAAGGCTCAGCAGTCAAACAATGACATCAGACACTGTCTTGAGGGAGCTGCCCCAGGAACCTGCCCAGAGATGTTTCCTTCAGTGACCACCCCAGGGGAGATCACCCCCAGCTCTCCCTGACTACAAGATGACTATGCCCATCCTTTACTTTTCCCCCAGGGCATGCTGTTGGGGAAGATGAAAGATAGACAGAAGGATGTCACATCCTCTTTAGCCTCCAGTTTGCTTGCTTTGGCCTCAGTTTTTGGTAGATCTGCTCTAAGCCTTGCCTTTTTCAGGGATGCAGGAAGACTCATATAGGGAGACTCATGGAGGTGGAGAGCAGGTGTTCATCCAGGCCCACACACTGGCCCTGGTACCACCTCAAGTTTCATCTCTTTTTAACTCAGAGATCTCTTTGAAACTGATGTGTCTTGTGAATTTAGCAGGCACCAGCTCATTCCCCTGTACTCTCTGCTGTACAGGGAGAAAATTATCTCTGTCCAAGCCAACATTCTACAGCAACACTAAACCTCTCAAGCTGGTCCCAGTTCTAGCCCTTTCATCCCTGTTTGTCACTGCCACCAGCAGAATCAGAAGCAAGGTGGTTCTCCTGGGGATTGTAATGTATTTGGAGCTGTGACCTTACATTAGTTAGTCAGTCTTGTAAGCCTGTAACTCTTCCTGAGTTACTTCTGTTGTCTCCATTACTGCCACACTCATCTGTCCCTCAGGATCTAACAAATATGCTCTGCAAGAGCCTCCTCAGTTGCAAAAATACCACAAAGGCACAATGCAGGGAGGAGGAGAAAAAGAGCAAAGAGAGACTGGCTTGACTGAGGCTGTGCAGGAAGTACAACACACAACATACAACAGGAGTTTGCAAAGTCTCACTCCAACAGTCACAGAATCACAGAAACATTAATGTTGGAAACAACCTTGAAGATCATCAAGCCCAACCATCAACCCAACACCACCATGCCTACTAATCCATGTCCCAAAGTTTACATGGGTTTTGTGCAGTTCCAGGGATTGTGACTCCCTCACCTGCCTGGGCAGCCTGTTCCTTTGTCTGACTGCTCTTTAAGCAACCTAAACCTACCCTGGCACAACTTGGAGCCATTTCCTCTTGTCCTATTGCTAGTTATTTGGGAGAAGAGACCAATACCCACCCCATTCCAACCTCCTGTTAGGTAGTTAGAGTCACCTCAGCTTCTGCCTGGAATGGGCAGGTGCTGGAAGCCAAGAGAAGCAGCTATAAATCCTGTCTTGCCTTTGCTAACACATGTAAAGAAAGAGAGGTTATCCTTCCCCTGTACTTGGCACTGGTCAGGCCACATCTTGACTACTGTGTCCAGTTCTGGTCCCCTCAATTCAAGAGAGATGTTGAGGCACTGGAATATGTCCAGAGAAGAGCAGTGAAGCTGGTGAGGGGCCTGGAGCACAGCCCTGTGAGGAGAGGCTGAGGGAGCTGGGGGTGTGCAGCCTGCAGAAGAGAAGTCTCAGGGCAGACCTCATTGTTCTTTGCATCTACCTGAAGGGAGGTTGTAGCCAGGTGGGGTTGGGCTCTTCTCCCAGGCAACCAGCAACAGAACGAGAGGACAGTCTCAAGTTGTGCTGGAGAGGTATAGGCTGGATGTTAGGAAGAAGTTCTTCCCAGAGCGAGTGATTTGCACTGGAATGGGCTGCCCAGGGAGGTGGTGGAATCACCAGCCCTGGAGGTGTTCAAGAAAGGAGTACTCAGTGCCATGGTCTGGTTGATTGGCTAGGGCTGGGTGCTAGGTTGCACTGGATGATCTTGGAGGTCTCTTCCAACCTGGCTGATTCTATTCTATTCTATTCTATTCTATTCTATTCTATTCTATTCTATTCTATTCTATTCTATTCTATTCTATTCTATTCTATTCTATTCTATTCTATAGCAGCACAGAGCGACAAAGTAAAATAAAGAGATATACTAAACACTTGTTATGTTATAGAGCCACAGGACCATAGAATGATAGAGGTAGGAAGGGAACTCTGGAGGTCACTGAGTCCCACCTCCCTGCCAAGGCAGGTTCCTCTAGAGAAGGTCACAGAGGAACATGTTCATGTGGGTTTTGAACGTCTCCAGAGATGAAAACTCCACCACCTCTCTGGGCAGCCTGTTTCAGGCTGCTTTTACATTTACACTGAAGAAGTTCCTCGTTATGTTTAGATGGAAGTTCTTATGTTCAAATTTGTTCACCTCCCAAGTATAATGCAACCACCTGTCACAGAAACAGGGAGGCGGCAGACCTGCAGCTCCTGCAAGAGCTTGTCTTGCTGCCCAGAATTATGGGCACATGCCCAATACTGAGCCCACCAGTGGGTACATGCAATGTGTGGTGTGAAGGAGTCAAGAAAACAAGCAACACCTCTTAGCCAGGAAGATAAGAGTTCTCCAGGACATCATTGTACAAGGTCTCATGAATATGGAGTATGCAGAAGGAGAAGCAGTGCTGCTGCAATAGCCAGTCCTGGCTTGACTGACTGGTTCTCAGACCAGCCCCAAAGAACACTTCCTGCCCACCCCCCCCATGCTGGAGGACAAAAAATAAGATTTGAACATTGCCACACCAACCTGACAGGAGCTGCTGTGTGATAGGATGAGAAGAAAGAGTCTCAAATTGCACCAGGGGAGATTTAGATTGAACATCAGAAGAAACTCCTTTGCTGAAAGGGTTCTCAAACTCTGGAACAAGCTCCCCAGGGAGGTGGTGAAACTCCCATCCTCGAATGTGTTTAGATGCAGCAGTCTGGTGCTGAGGGCCATGGTTTAACACCAGCCTTGGTGGAGTTAGAGGATGACTGAACTCAATGATCTTCAAGGCCTTTTCCAATCAAAAGGATTCCATGACTGTGTAGTGGTCCTGGAGCATCCCTCTTGCTGTTGTGCCTCACTCATTGGCTCTCTCCTGAAACAGAAGAGATGAAGAACCTCATCACGGAATGTCTATAATAGCAGCAATGTGGTGACAGCAAAAAAGATTCCATGGCTGTGTAGTGCTCCTGTAGCATCCATCCTGCTGTTGTGCTTCACTCATTGTCTCTCCCTTGCAACAGAAGAGATTAAGAACCTCATTACTGTGTGCAGTTCTGGAGCCCCCAGCACAAGAAGGACATGGAACTGCTGGAGAGAGTCCAGAGGAGGGCCACAAAGATGATCAGTGGGCTGGAGCACCTTTGCTATGAGGACAGGCTGAAGGAGTTGGGGCTCTTCAGCCCGGAGAAGAGAAGGATTCCAGAAGACCTTATAGTAGCCTTCCAGTATCTGAAGGGGGCCTACAGGAAGGCTGGGGAGGGACTATTCACAAGGTCTTGTAATGACAGGATGAGGGGAAATGGGTTCAAACTGACAGAGGAGAGATTTAAACAGGATGCTAGGAGAAAGTTCTTCACAGTGAGGGTGGCAAGGCACTGGCACAGGTTGCCCAGGGAGGTTGTGGCTGCTCCCTCCCTGGATGTGTTCAAGGCCAGGCTGGATGAGGTCTTGAGCGACCTGATCTAGTGAGAGGTGTCCCTGCCTATGGCACAGGGGGTTGGAACTGGATGAGCTTTGAGGTCTCTTCCAATCTAGACCATTCTATGATTCTATGATCACAGGATGTCTATAATAGCAGCAATGTGGTGACAGCAGAGCTCATTTTGTAATTGTTGTGTGAGCACATGATGGGGGTGCTGGAAATGCAACTCGCTCCAGGAGGGAGCAAACCTAGGGAAAAGCCAGAGTAGGATACTTGATGACCACAGCATCCTCATGGTAACTGCACTACCACTTCTACTAGGCAGAATAGCAGAGTTTTGTCTGAGAGCTCATAGCTTGATAGCACAGGAGAAGCCTAGACCAGAAAAGCAGAACTGGGGGCATTTGACAAGTAAGAAACTAAAAATATGGAAGGCCTTATGAAGGTCAAGATGAAGGTACCAGGAGCAGATGTGAGAAGAGGAGGAGGAAAAAAAAAAGCTTACAAAGCATTTCCTACTGCTGTTTTCTACAACTTGTGAGAGTTTTTAGTCTCCAGGAGCCTGTTGGAAAGAAGTTCTTAGCTCTGCCTCTGCTGCTGCAAATAGTTTTCTAAAAATATCAGAACCCAGCAATTATCACTGGAATTATTTTATATTTATTGTCGTTCAAGTGCTTATGTAGACAAAAGGCAAATGGAAATGTCAGCCAAAGCCTAAACCGCTGCTTTATGTGCTCCAGATGAACAGAGCAAAGGGGAATCTCTGTCCCTGCGTGTAAAACTTGCACTGATCAAGCTCAGGAGGAGCAAAGCAAACTCCACAGCATGCTTGCTCCAGATTTTGCTCTCCCCTGCTGAACCCAGCCTGACAGAACTTTAAAACTCAGAGCAGTTTTGGTCCCGCACGCAGAGCATCATTACAAGGTAGCAGAACCACATTAACTTTCCTTATGGGGTTTTGTACCTAAGTGCTAGCCAGAGAGCCAAAGTTATGGTAGGGACAAGCCTTGCAGCAGGGGAGCTCTGGTCTTAAATCTCAGGCAGAGGTTGTGCCCCATCACACAGCACAGTGATGCTGAATGATCCTCCCAGCGCTCGTTAAAGTGAAGCCCAACAGACAGCAAAGAGAACAAGGCAGTAAATCCACACCAGGGCCTCTAGAGCCCAGTGAAGAGGAAAAAGAGTCAGAAAATCATGCTCCCTCCTGACAACATTTCCTGGTTCAGAACCGGCTCAGAGCTGTTACTTCACGTGTGCCCCTTTGCAGGGCACAAAGGGAAGAAGGCAGAGCCCAAACAGGAGCTTATTGTTCTCTATTGAGATTTACTCCCTTTACTCTGCTCTCCCCCTTTGCTCTGCTCTCCTCAGACCCCACCTGGAGTACTGTGTGCAGCTCTGGAGTCCCCAGCACAAGAAGGACATGGAACTGCTGGAGAGAGTCCAGAGGAGGGCCACAAAGATGATCAGTGGGCTGGAGCACCTTTGCTATGAGGACAGGCTGAAGGAGTTGGGGCTCTGCAGCCTGTAGAAGAGAAGGATTCCAGAAGACCTTATAGTAGCCTTCCAGTATCTGAAGGGGGCTACAGGAAGGCTGGGGAGGGGCTATTCACAAGGTCTTGTAATGACAGGACGAGGGGAAATGGGTTCAAACTGACAGAGGAGAGATTTAAACAGGATGCTAGGAGAAAGTTCTTCACAGTGAGGGTGGCAAGGCACTGGCACAGGTTGCCCAGGGAGGTTGTGGCTGCTCTCTCCCTGGATGTGTTCAAGGCCAGGCTGGATGAGGTCTTGAGCGACCTGATCTAGTGAGAGGTGTCCCTGCCTATGGCACAGGGGGTTGGAACTGGATGAGCTTTGAGGTCTCTTCCAACCTAAACTATTCTATGATTCTATGATACTGCATGTGGGGACTGGTGGTGAGAATGAAGCAAGAGGTGATGAAAAGAGGGAGGTAGATGTAAATCAAGCTCTTCTCAGACAGCCTGGGTTCTCAGCACAGAGAGAGGAATAAAAAACAACAAACTGCTCTCATTCCCACATTGTAAACTTCATCTGGCTTCATATCCAGGTTCCCACTGTCAGTGTTTTCCACCTGTTTTCCCACCACTTTGCACCAAGCTGAATGGAACCATGGTTAGAAACACACTGGGCTGATCCCTAGGAAGCAAAACAAGTTTGAGAATCATTTTTCTTGAGTTTAATAGAGTGGGGAAATTATTTTCACCTGGGTTGCAGAGAGTTCACCTGACAATCAGTCACTGACTGCTGCAGAGCAGACCCCGGGGTGGGGAGGTCCAGCAGGAGAGGGATTAACCGGAAGATAGGATGAGGCAGTGCAGTACAAAGGGAAGCACTGGTGTTCAGGAAATGCAGAAACATGAGACTGGAACAAGAATTTGAGTCTTTGCAGGGTGCAAATTGGCTGTAAAAGCAAAAAGCTCTCAGTACTCTGCAGCCTGAAATATTGTTGATGCATACAAGAGAGAGCAGGAGCTGCTGAAATGCAGAGGTGGACACATGTGAAGAACCTCTGTCTAACAGAGTAGATTATCCACTTTGGGAGGTGGTTTAGGGGGAATGGTGGTGGTGTACTGATGGTTGAACTTGATCTTAGAACCTGAACTTGATCTCCGACATTAATGATCCTATGATTTGCCAGCAGCTACTTTTTAAATTACCTTCTTCCCCTCCCAACAACCAAATGTATGGGAAAGGCCTCTCCTCCCCATCCTCTCCATGCCATGCATAGGTTGCAGGAGCATCCAAATACTGATGGCATATAAACCTGCCTTGTTAGCTGTACCAAAGGCTGTTTTCTCCAAACTGAACCCCTCCAAAAGCACCCATTCTTGTCCTAATCAGGGCTTCTTAGCACAAGTGTCTCATCAAAGCATGAAACAAACTCCATGTGTTCCAGCATGAAAACCCCATGTATTCCAGGGAGACTTGGATAGGCTGAGAGCTGGGCACAGAGGAAGCAGATGAGGTTCAACAAGGACAAGTGCAGAGTCCTGCAACTGGGGAGGAAATAATAAACGGCACAAGAACAGGCTGGAAGGTGATCTGCTGGAGAGCAACCCTGTGCAGGAGGGACCTGGAAGTGCTGGTGGAGAACATCCATGGCACAGCAATGTGCCCTTGTGGCCAAGATGCCAATGGGATCTTGGGGTGTATTAGGAAGAGTGTGTCCAGCAGAGAAAGGGAGGTTCTCCTCTCCCTCTACTCTGCCCTGGTGAGACCTCATCTTGAATACTGTGTTCAGTTTTGGGCTTCCCAGATTAAGAGGTGCAGGGATCTGCTGGAGAGGGTCCAGTGGAGGCTGCAAGGATGCTGAGGGAACTGGAGCACTGCCTGATGAGGCGAGGCTGAGGGACCTGGGGCTGCTTATTCTGGAGAAGACTGAGAGGGGATCTAATAAATGTCCTGGGGATCAGGAGAGGGGTGGGGGGACAGGCTCTGCTCCCTGGGATAGGACAAGGAGCAATGGATGGAAGCTGCAGCACAGAAGGTTCCAGCTCAACACAAGGGTAAACATCTTTCCTGTAACAGTTCCAGAGCACTGGCACAGGCTGCCCAGAAAGGTTGTGGAGTCTCCTTGTCTGAAGCTTTCAAGACCTGTGTGGTTGTGTTCCTGGGTGACCTGAGCTAGATTGTCTGGTCCTGCTCTGGCAGGAGGGGTTGGACTAGATGATCTCTTTGGGTCCCTTCCAAACCCTGACATCCTGTGAGCCTGTGATTCTGTGAAATCCAGTCCCCATAGTCAGATGCTGGTGAGGTTTCATAGTCAGCAATGCCAAGAGCACAAGCTGATAGGAGTAGGAAGGTGCAGTAGAGCCCAGCTAATAAGACTGAGCCAAGAGCAGACAGAAGCAGAGGACAGGAATGTCCCATGGACTCACCTGGATTGGTTGTTTTATCTGCAGCAACATCTCCTCAAATATTATTTTAAGCTAAAAAAATATAGAGATTAAGTGGGATGAGGGGGGAAATAAATCATAGAATGTCATAGAATCCTGAGCTTGGCTTGAACCCTTTGTAGAGGTCAGGGTCCAAGGACATGTTTTTGGAACTCCTGAGTGGGATCCAGAGGGAGGTTCATTTTTATGAGGTGTGGCTCACTTTCATTTCGATAAGAACAAGAAACACACACAAAAACCCAACCCCAACCCAGTTTAATCTGTCTTCTATCTTGTGTTTTGCTGACAGCTCTGTAGGGGCCCTTAGGAGCAGAGCAGCAGAGATATTGCTGGTACAGCTGTGAGCGTAATGGGTTTTGCAGTTCTTTTGGAAAACAAAACAGAGCTCTTCTCTGTTGACCTGAAACTCTTTTTTTTCCTTCTTTTTTTTTTTTTTTCTTTTTTTTCCCCCTACTTTAATTAGAGATAAGGAGCAAACACTCACCTCCAATCAGCTGAAACAGCCTGCTTGACACGAAGTGAAAACTTCTGTTTTGTTTTCAGTGCTACTCAACTACTTCTTGATTCATGCTAAATTAAAAATAAATAAATAATTTAAAAATCCAAAATTATTATCAAGCAGAAGGTTTTACATTTAGCTAAATTGTTTTTTCTTACCTTCTTGCCCCCATCCAGGGAACTCTGCACTAAATGCAAGTCAAATTTGCCCTATTATTTTGGCTTGGAAAAGTGAAAGGAAGGTTCCCTGTGGGTGGAACCTCCCCTGCCCACTCCAGTTTCAGGCCAGGCTGCTGGAGCATTCACAGCACCACAGGTAACTTCTCCTGCTCCTCCTTCCACAGAGGTAATAACAGGACCAGCTCCCTCAAATGAGCAGCTTTAAAGTCCTTTTCTGCCCCATCCAAATATCTATAATAAAGGCAATTCACAGCTAGGGGAAAGGTTCACCCTCCCTACCCACCGATGGCTACCTGCTAATCAACTGCTGCCATACCCCAAATCTGCACCTTCAAATGTGTTATTAATGGCTTGGTGTCCCCTGGAGAACAGCAGGAGAACTGAAAGCAAACTATCAGGATGTCAGGATTTGAGTCACAGAGCAGCTCTAATTGAAATCTTCTCTGTCATTTACTCATCAGGAATGG
Source organism: Psilopogon haemacephalus (assembly GCA_013396835.1). Classification (NCBI taxonomy): domain Eukaryota; kingdom Metazoa; phylum Chordata; class Aves; order Piciformes; family Megalaimidae; genus Psilopogon; species Psilopogon haemacephalus. The sequence continues at coordinate 718,940 of VWZI01006230.1, read as the reverse complement.
AGAGCTCCTTCTTTGAATGAAACATTAGACAGCAGCCTGACAGCTCCAGGTGGAAGCTTAATCGCTCCCTGACAGCCCTGGTTACTCCCACATCAGCAGCTATTAACCTTTGGTTTATTCAGGCCCTTTAATGCCTTTTTAATCAGTGGCTTTGGAGCAAGAGCTGGTCAGATCTCAGAGCTGCCCTTTGTCGTGGCAAAGTCAGGGTGTCGAGGGGGCAAGAGCTGTCTGTGCCCTCTGCTCAGATGGAGTTTTTCAGAGAAGAGATTGCCTTCCCAAACTGCCAATTTAGGGGGTTCACCAGAAGTTGGGGTGTTACCCGAAGCTTCCAACTTTGGGGGTCTACTGTTCAAAGCCCCAAGTTATGGGTGAAAAAGGCAGTGTGAAAAATTCAACTTCATTTTTTTTTTCTTTTTATTTTTAAGAAGTTTTTGCCAAGCCTTTCTATTTGCAGAAGCAATCACAAAAAAATCAAACCAGATGTGAGTGCACCCTCAAGGCTCAGGCACTCGAAGATAGGCAAAAAGGAACCCACAGTTTATTCTCTCTGAATCATGGCTGGATGTCTCTTTAAAACTGATGCTATAACTCAAAGAGAAGTTATAACTCAAAGCACAAATTATTAGCTGAGTTTTTCTGAGCGGTATTGTGCAGGAAGTGAGACCAGATGATGGCAACAGTTCCTCCTGGCCCTCAAGTCTATAAGTCCTTCTTCTGAGTGTTTTGCAATTGTCCCCATGTTGTCCTTCTCTGTGTTTATATGCTTGAGTCAAGATGTTCAGTGCTGTTTGCACATCTCACACCAGATACATGTTTTCTCAAGGGAAAATAAAGGCATTTCTTCAGCTCCACAACCTCTCACTCACCTGTGGCTGTTCCTCCTGCTTGCTCAGAGCCCACAGTGCCAACCCAGGGAGCCAGAAAACCTGTGACAGAGAGCAGACTGAGGCACTTTGGGCTTTGAAGTTCCCCAGTCTGGTAACAGAGGGGAGGCCCTTGGCACCAGGATGTGTGTGGCTCAGCCTCTCGCTATTGATACAACAGGTCTGACTTTCCTTACTTGGTAGCTACAGACCACCATGGTCCTCCTGACCTTCTGACCAAGCAGATGGGAAACAAAAGGGAGGTTGCAGTGAGGCAGCTGTTGGCCTCCTCTCACAAGTAACTAGCAATAGGATGAGAAGAAATGGGCTTCAGTTGTGCTCACAAGTAACTAGAGGTAGGATGAGAAGAAATGGGCTTCAATTGTGCCAGGGGAGGTTTAGATTGGACATTAGGTAAAACTGCTGAGAGACTGATGAGGCACTGCAATGGGCTGCCCAAGGAGGTGATGGAGTCACCATCCCTGCTGGACCTCAAGAAGTGTGTAGATGTGGTGCTTCAGGATGTAGTTTAGTGGTCATGGTTGGACCTGGTGATCTTAAAGGGCTTTTCCAAACTTGATTCTGTGGTTCCAAAGCAGACATCTCAAGCTCAGTGTTTGTCAAAAAGCTCTTCCCTGTGTGTCACCTTTCTCCCTTCCAGTTTCATTTCATGTTCCTCCCAGTTAGCCAGCATGCCTTTGTAATGCTGGCTGCCTGCCAGCTTGTCCCAATTATCTGCTGGTGGTGCACCACATGCTGCTCCACTTGACTTCTGGCCACACGAGTCCTCTCTCCATCCACGGACGCAGATGCTCAAAGTTTCAGTACTCCTTTCCCATGTGATTCTGGCAGGATTTGCTTCAGCCTTGGTCCAGATTGCCTTCACTGGCTCCAGTTGGCTTGGCAATGCCAAGTGAAGCCATATCCAGAACAAATAACCCTCTTGTGAGAGGACACCAGCAGGTCTCCTGCACTTACATCTCTCCTACTTTCTGCTGTTATGCACAAAAATCAGGAGCAGTGAAACGTGTCCTAAGTTGTCTCTGGGGAGAAGAGACAGCCTGAACATGGGGATGCTGCATTTCTGCAATGCAGCCCTAGAACCCTGAAACTCATCTTCCCACCAGGGAATCCCAGCCCCATTAATAATCTGAAATAAGATTGAGTCCATGCCCAGCAGAGCTTCCAGCAAAGTCAGACAAGCCAAACCAGCATGCTAGATAATAGCTGAGTGCTGGAAGGAGTGAGGAAACCTGGAGAAAAGAAAATGGGTGGAAAGGACTGCTGGAGGGAATGTGCATAAAGATGGGTTTGATAGAGGAGAGAAAAAGCTGCCAGGGGAAGAAATAGGAAATGTGTCCAAAGCAGGGCCAGCATGGCTGAAAGAAGAAAAGCCAGAGAGGAGAGACTGAGGGAATAGGAGAATAAAAGGGCTGTGAAACATAAAAACTAGAGATAGCAATAACAACAGATATTTGGAAAGGCCTGTTTTGGAGACCAGGCTAAGCAAGTCCAAGCTAAGCAAGTCCAGAAAGCAAAAGGCCTGATGAAAGCATCCAGAATGGTACCAGCGAAGGAAAATAAAAATAGAACTGATGGTCTGGAAGAAGAGACAGAAAAAACAAATTATCTGACAGAGCTGGGAGATAACATCGGAGCTTATAAACACTTTCATTCTAGGAACAGAGGGACAAAAGGGATTAATACTGCTAATGAGTGGCACATTTCATTTTAACTATGTATGTATACATAGAGAGGCACAGATATTCTACCATCAAAACAAATGGATGAAAATGTGTGCAGCCGTGTGCTGGGCTGCAGCAAGAGCAGCTGTGGCCACAAGGGCAAGGGAGGGGATTCTGCCCCTTTGCTCTGCTCTCCTCACACCCCACCTGCAGCACTGTCTGCAGCTCTGCAGCCTCCGAAACAAGGAGGACATAGAAGTGTTGTAGCCAGTCCAGAAGAGGCCACAATGATGCTCAGAGGACTCCAGCAGCTCTGCTACGAGGCTGAGAGAGTTGGGGCTCTGCAGCCTGGAGAAGACAAGGCTTCCAGGAGACCTTGGAGTGGCCTTCCAGGATCTGAAAGGGGCCTACAGGAAGGCTGGGGAGGGACTATTCACAAGGTCTTGCAATGACAGGATGAGGGGGAATGGGTTTAAACTGGAGGAGAGGAGATTTAAACAGGATGTTAGGAGGAAGTTGTTTGCAGTGAGGGTGGCGAGACATTGGCACAGGCTATGGCTGCTTCCTCCCTGGAGGTGTTCAAAGCCAGGCTGGATGAGGCCTTGAGTAACCTGTTCTAGTGGGAGGTGTCCCTGCCTATGGCACAGGGGGGTTGGAATTGGATGAGCTTTGAGGTCTCTTCCAACCTAAACCACTCTATGATTCTGTGTAAACACCTCAAGAGGAAGTTGCTGCCTTTCCAGGACAGCTCTGGTTTGATTAGGAGCCAGCAGCATCCACCCATCCACTGAGATTTTGGTGTGTCAGGGTCAGCTGAGAAGAGAAGTAGGATGTAGAGTGAGACAAACAGCAAAGGTGACCCCGTGTCTGACACCCCACAGAAAACCAAACCCAACCAAACCAAACCCAAACACCAAACCCAACCAAATAAACATTTTTGAAGATTCTTTGATTTCCAGACTTGTATTTATCAATCATGCATCATGACTACAGCAGCACAGGATGGAGAGCAGAAACAGTGCTGCACAGGTATCAGCTATGTTTCTCCTGATACACAACTGCTATACTCCCTTCCATCTCCCATTTCCCTAAAGGGAAGGATTTAATTAAAACAGATGTTAAAGTACCTTTTTCTCAGACAGCAGCATATCAGATGTATCAGTTGCTCCCTGAGAAATGTGCAGATCTTACATCGTTAGTCTCCCTCTAATTTCATGCAAGGTGCCAAGAGACATTTAATCATCATGTTCGTCTTTATTTAATAGACATTGCTTAACAGAGTCTGCTAATCTGCTACAATCTCTGTGTCTCAGCACCTCACAGACCACAAGGGAACACAAGCTTTTTCATGCCAATTAAGCACCAATAGCCCTGGGTTTGGAGGTCTTCTTCTCGCATTGCAAGGGCTGGGTTTGGGCTATGCCACTAGTGAATACTGCCATCAACACACACAGGTGCACACACGCCCCCTAAGAAAGAAACTCTGCTCCACCAGGAAATCAAACAGGCCACAAGCTATCAGTCAGGTAGAGATCCAAACGTTCCCAAATGTCAGGGTGCCTATATACTGAATTTAATTCAAATCTCCCCTTAACAAGAGGAGAAATTAAAGGAGCACTCCTGGATTTCGGCGTGATGGCAGAGTGCTCACTGCTGGAGGAGGATGGAGACCTTTCTGAGAACGAGGAGAGAAGGTCAAGCACATGTATTAGGCACATGCTGATTGCAGAAGATAATTGGCTTGCTTCCAGGGAGAGTGATCCCAGCTCTGTCCCCTGCACAGGCTCAGAGAAAGGATGAGTATGTTTGCTGGCAGAGTTCTGAATTCTGGGAGCTCGACAGGCTACGACCCTCTGCTGAACAGTAAACCTAGAAACGGGGTCAGGAGGGCTCACCGTGAGGTGATTTTAACAGTGCCAATTTTATCTGCATAGTAAGCAGCAAGATTATAATCATTATTTATAACCCCTTCAGCGCAGCTCACCTGAGGAAGGCGAGTAAAGAAAAGGCTCCAAACGACGACAATTGCAGCTTATTTACAATGGCCCCATTGGATCGCAGCATTCTCCAGATGCATGTTAAAGCAGCAGCAAAGGAGGCAAAAGCTTTTTAAAAACCTGCCTTCGCAGGCTGTGCATTGGTGACATGTATTTAAATCATCTGCATGCACGGGGTTCCAATTTAAATGTCACTGTGGAAGCTCTTGCTCTTGTCCCTTCGCAAAGTCATTTATCACCTTCCAACTCATGGCAATGAAAGGAAGCAAACAGAAAATTAGACAAACAAATGAAAATCCATGCTTTTAATGTAAAATGTAACCCTGGAAACCCCTTGCTGTTTAGGTTTGTTGTTTTGCTTTGCTTTTTTTTTTTAAATATCTTTGAAGAAAAGGGGGAGAAGCAAACAAAACAAAACTACCACTGAAGGAAACAATAGCCCTGAGTGTTGCTCTTTACTTAAATGCTAGAACTTATAATCAAATAACCATTACGGCTGATTATCTGGCTGCCAAAGTGGATGGTTCACCCTTCTGTTTATTACCACCTCTGTTGCGATAAACATTAATAAGTATGGGGGAAGGGAAAAAAAAATAGGGGCTGGGTGACTTTAATTTTTTTTTTTTTTCTTTTAATCCTTCATAGCCTTTAGAATAGGATAGGATAGGATAGAATAGAATATAACAGAATAGGATAGAATAGAGCAGAATAGGATAGAATAGAATAAGAACACAATAGGACAAAATAGAATAAGAACAGAACAGAACAGAACAGAACAGAACAGAACAGAACAGAACAGAACAGAACAGAACAGAACAGAACAGAATAGAACAGAACAGAGCCAGGTTGGAAGAGACCTCCAAGATCATCCAGTCCAACCTAGCACTCAGCCCTAGCCAATGGCACTAAATGCTCCATCCAGTCTTTTCTTGAACACCTCCAGGGATGGGGACTCCACGACTTCCCTGGGCAGCCCATTCCAATGCCAATCACTCTCTCTGGAAAGAACTTCTTCCTAACATCCAGCCTATACCTCCCCCAACACAACTCGAGGCTGTGTCCCCTTGTTCTGTTGCTGGTTGCCTGGGTGAAGAGCCCAGGCAACAACCTCCTTTTAGGTAGTTGTAGACAGCAACGAGGTCTGCCCTGATCCTCTTCCTCTCCAGGCTGCACAGCCCCAGCTCCCTCAGCCTCTCTTCATAGGTCTTATGCTCCAGGCCCCTCTTTAATTCTAAGCTGAGGAGAGCAGCCTCATTTTCCAGATCACCGAAATCTGCTCTCTTTGTCTGGCAATCTGACAAACTGTCTTATATATTCCAATTTTCTTCCCAACCCCTCCCAAATTTCTAGTTTATGCTACTCCAAATTATAACATTCCTCTAAATATATATATAAAAAAAAATCCCCTTTGTCACTCTAATGCTTCTTCTGGCCAGTAATCTTGTTTTTCCTCTTAGACAAAATATTATGAGCATAATCCCTAAGTACTATAATATGGTCTCCAGAGCTGAAGACACTATTAAACCATTATTTCATTTTTACACTATAAAACAGCCACACAAACAGAGATTGTGTGATAGCAATGATAAAAATAACAGCTAGCTTCAGTGGTAGGGCCGAACGAACAACCCCCCAAGGCACACAGCATTGCTCCTGATACCAAAACATAACCTTCTGCCTTTCCACCTGGAGGGGAGAAATATTTCAGGTCAAAATAATTTTAAGATCCGTTGATGGCAGACAAGAGATTCGTGATTGCAGCCCTTTGTTTTCAAATATGGATCTGATTTCCCTTATCAGAGTGAAATTTTCGGCTGTCTCCCCCAAAAGCAGAGCTTCTGCAGTCTTGTGACTGAGATGACAATCACAATTCTTCTAGCAAAATAACTGAGGCTGTAACTGGGAGCCAGATGTCACAGGAAATGATTTGAAAATAGACATCTCAGGGTATAAAATCATAGAATCTTAGGATGGTTTAGGTTGGAAGGAACTTCAAAGCTCATCCAGTTCCAGCTCCCCCTGTGCCATAGCCAGGGACAACTCCCACCAGAACAGGTTGCTCAAGGCCTCATCCAGCCTGGTCCTGAACACCTCCAGGAAGGTTTGGGGAGCACAGAAGCATAGAATGTGCTCCACGACCTCCCTGGGCAACCCGTTCCATTATCTCATCACCCCCACTAGAAAGAACTTCCTCCTAACATCCAGTTTCAGTCTCCCCTCTGCCAGTTCAAACCATTTCCTCCTCATCCTGACATTACAAGACCTGTCAATAGTCCCTCCACAGCCTTCCTGTAGGCCTCTTCAGATTCTGGAAGGCCACTCCAAGGTCTCCAGGCTGCAGAGCCCCAACTCTCTCAGCCTGTCCTCACAGCAGAGCTGCTGCAGCCCTCTCAGCATCTTGGTGGCCTCCTTTGCATTGTACTGGCTCCAACACTTGCATGTCCTCCTTGTGTTGGGGGCTGCAGAGCTGCAGACAGTGCTGCAGGTGAGGTGTGAGGAGAGCAGAGCCAAGGGGCAGAATCCCCTCCCTTGCCCTGCTGCCCACAGCTGCTCTTGCTGCAGCCCAGCACACAGTTGCTGTCTGGGCTGCACTCACACTGCAGCCTCATGTTCAGATTTTCCTCACCCCAGACCCCCAGGTCCTGTTCCTCAGGGCTGCTCTCAGCCATTCCCCACCCAGCCTGGAGTTGTGCTTGGGATTGCACCCACCCAGGTGCAGGACCTTACACTTGGCCTTGTTGAATGTCATGAGGTTGGCCTGGGCACAGCTCTGCAGCCTGTGCAGGTCCCTCTGGATGGATCCTTCCCTCTACCAGGTCTCCTGTGCCACACAGCTTGGTGTTATCTGCAAATTTGCTGAGGCTGCACTGCTTCCTCTGCCCATGTCACTGACAAAGATGTTAACCAGCACTGGTCCCAGCACTCACCCCTGAGGGATGCTACTTGGCACTGGTCTCCAGGTGGACATTGTGCCCTTGATCCCCACTCTCTGTGTGCCACCATCCAGCCAATTCCTTATCCAGCAGTGCTCCACCCATTCAGTCTGTGTTTTTCCAGTTTGGTGACCATGATGTCATGTGGGACAGAGTCAAATGCCTTAATAATGCCAATAGCTGCATAAGAAGGACTTAGACTGCTCCTTTCAGGAGTCTCATCGATTAGTGCCAAACCCTGGTTTGAAGGAAACTTACTCACTAAATAGATTCACTTCAGGAAAATTAGTTAGGAGTTTGAATTCCCGAGCCTGAAATAGTTTTTTTCTATCTGTGCCATTTGGCTTCGAGTCAAGATTGAGTACAGAATCACAGAACCCAGTGTGGTGGGGGTTGGAAGGGATCTCTGTAGGACGTCTAGATCAAGACCTCTGCTAAAGCAGGGTCACATACAGCAGCTTGCCCAGGATCACAATATCCAGGCAGGTTTGAAATCTCTCAAGAGATTTCTCTCTAGACTCCTCAATCCCTCTGGGCAGCCTTCTCTAGGGCTCTGACACTCTCGCAGCAAATAAGTTTCTCCCTTATGCTTAGATGGTACCTCCTCAATTCTGGTTTATGATGCATAAAGTTACCACAGAATAGCAAACAGCATTTAAGGAAGCTTTTGCCATGGCCCACAGAATGGAAAGTGTCATAATTCCTCCCTGAAGGTGTTCAAGGCAAGGTTGGATGAGGCCTTGAGAGACCTGCTCTGGTGGGAGGTGTCCCTACCTATGGCAGGGAGTTGGAACTGGATGGTCTTTGAGGTCTCTTCCAACCTAAACCATTCTATAAGTGACACAAATGGGTATGTGACCAGACTGGTTAGCTAAAGAACAGAGTTTTAGGAGTCTGTAACGAGTTCAGAGCACCATGGAGTCATTTTGGGTGGAAGAGACTTTCAACATCATCAAGTCCAACCATTAACCCATCACTGCCAGGTCACCACTAAACCACATCACTCAACACCACATCTACACAGCTTTGAAAACCCTGCAAGGAACAAGGTCTCCACCAGGTCCTCGGGCAGCCTTTTCCAAGGTCTGACAACCCTGCCAGTGAAGGAATTTTTCCCAGCATCCAACTTAAACCTGCTGCGGCAATAGAAAAGTCGAGGAACTTAGCAGTGAATTTGGCATTCATGGAGACAAAAGCTCTTTTGGTTTAGCTCAAATAATAATAGCAGGAGCAGGTCCCATTCAGCATTCCCAACAGAGCTAGAGGAATAATCAGCTCTGTGAATTTTAGCCACTTGTTTTGCTCTGCAATTACCCATGGACAGATGGTGATTCTGTTGTATTTGTTCACCATCGAAACTATTTGCTGGAGAACCTCAGCAAACAACTCTCACTCCATAAACTGCCAGAGAGCAGTTTGCTAAAGATCTTAGAACATGATGTAGCTTACTGCAGGGAGTTGGATCAGATGACCTCTAAAGGCCCTTTCATAGAATCATAGAATGGTTTAGCTTGGAAGGGACCTCAAAGATCATCACTAGATGATCTTAGATGTCCATAGGCAGGGACACCTCCCACAAGAACAGGTCAATATCAGGCTGGGCTGCTAATCTTGACCAAAACTCTCCAGAAGGTAAAATGTTACATGATTATTGCATTTTTTTAAGGACAATGAGTTTGAACTCAAGTAGACTACATTTTTGTTGTTTCTGAGATGCAATGAAGGTCCTGGGAGTGTAGTAGAAAATCCCCCTGGTGAGGAAAGGCTGAGGGAGCTGAGTCTCTTTAGCCTGGAGGAGCTTGAGGGGTGACCTCATTCATGTTTATAAAGATGTAGAGGGCAAGTGTCAGGAGGATGGAGCCAGGCTCTGCTCAGTGATGTCCAATGACAGGACAAAGGGCAACCTTATTCATTCTGTGATTCTGTGATCCTAATCATGGACTCATAGACCAACCCCACCTGGCTACAGCCTCCCTTTAGGTACTTGTAGACAGCAATGTGGTCATGCCTGAGTCTTCTCCTCTGCAGGCTGCATATCCCCAGCTCCCTCAACCTCTCCTCACAGGGCTGTGCTCCAGGGCCCTCACCAGCTTCATCACCCTTCTCTGGACACGTTCCAGTTGCTAATACCAGAAGAGCTGCAGCTAAGCATCAGTGAGGTATTATAAACACCACAGCACTAAAATCTACATTGATAAAGCCATAGGCAAATTCCCATCAGGTATCTAACTGGGCAACCTGAAATATCCAAATGTTTTTTTTTCTCTCTTGGGGGGATTATTTACCTAACCTAGAGGAGTCTACTCATCGAATGGATTCTTAAAAAAAAAAAAAAAGTAAAAAGTAATAAAAAGCGTACACCTCTTTATATATAAAAAAATATTTTCCAGCATTATTTCATGCTGTGTAAGTTGCCCAAGTGCCTGCCAATGAATTGTGAGCCTGCCCCACGTTTCCAGATATGGAATTCCAACCTGGCAGAAATAAAGCACGAAATTACTTTTCTTATTTTATGGGCCATGAGAAAAATCACTGATCTCAGGTCTTAAACATTGGCCAGCAAAGCAAATGACCATTCAGAGGAGAATTATAGAAGCCTAAGGAATGGCCAATAAATAACACGTCGATATTGAGAGCACAGCAGGACCTACCAACTACACCAAGGGAAAAAACAATGCTCCTAACACTCAGACCCTAAACAATCCTGGCATCATCTCCCAAGAGGACAGAAAACATCTATTCCAGTGACTTTGAAAAGGGCATTAGGAATCCTTAATGAAGAGCCTGGAAACCATTGCCTCTACACAAATCTCTTACAAAGAGAGACTGAAAGAATTGGGGCTGTTCAGTCTGAAGAAGAGGAGGCTCCCAGGGGACCTCCTTGTGGCCTTCCAGAATCTGAAGTGGGCCTATGAGAAAGCTAGGGAGAGACGTTTAAGGCTCTCAGTTAGTGTTAGGACTAGGGGGAATGGAGCAAAGCTGGAGGTGGGGAGATTCAGATTGGAGGTGAAGAGGAAGTTGTTGAGCATGAGAGTGGTGAGAGGCTGAAATGGGTTGCCCAGGGAGGTGTTTGGGGCCAGATCCCTGCAGGTGTTTGCAGCCAGGCTGGCAGAGGCAGCCTGATCTAGGGTAGGGTGTCCCTGGGCATGGCAGGGAGGTTGGAACTAGATGATCCTTGTGGTCCCTTCCAACCCTGACTGATTCTAGGATTCTGTGAATGAAGAAACCTTAGAAAAAGCCAGGAGCTGAGGCTCAGGAGATGCTTGTAGAGCTTTGAAGCAGAGTTATGCTAAGTTAGCATTTTCCAGTGTTTTAGGTGAATTAGTGACAATTCAGGGGCTTGCACCTCAGTGTTGCCCAAGTGTAGATGTCAAGAGTGGGACAGACCAAGTTACTTCTTCTGGAGTTTAGAACTGCAAGGGCTAGACACCAGTGGAACTCCCACCAGCATGTTCTCATGACCAAGCTGTGCAATGACTTGCTGAAAATTACTTCATTGGTAAGCAGAGGATTCTCACAGTGTTGTCCTCCCTTGCTTTTGCTGATGAAGCTGGCATCTATTTATGGAGGGAAGGCTTATAAGTTGAAGTCTTTCCTTGTTTGGATGCTACAGGTAAGTGTAGATAAGCAGGAATTCACCCCGACCAGGCTGATCAGCTAATCAAATTTGACTCTCCCTGTAACTAAAGGAGAAACTCAGGCTATTCTAAGGCAGCATTTCAAACAGCAACCTAATTTAGCTGCTTTAAGTCACACTCCAGAGGAGCTCTCCCTGCTCCCCATTGATTATGGAGGGAGGAAGCTAACTCAACTGATTAAATCAGATGCTTGAAATTGCATGGTACAAATATCCTGCAAAGTGCCCTAAAAAGAGGGAAGATTAGCACAGGGCTGCATAAAAGACCTCGAACTGTATCCAACCTAAATTGCACAGTTCTTTCCTACTGCTACTGGGCTTTTGGTAGCTGGTGCTGCTAACAATTCGCTGCATGAAATATTGTTCAGTTGCTGTAAAACAGCTTAGTTCTGAAGCAAAATAACACATTAAATAAACACAAATCCTGGATATTGATGGCTTTTAGGTTTTTTTTTTTTCCTTTTTTCTTTTTCCCTAGGATTTGACTCAGAGCAGGGGTTGACAGAAGCTGTGCTGAAGGGAGAACTTCTTGTGGTGTTCGAAAGAGAAATATGGGGCTTGAGGAAAAAAAGAGTTTACAACAGTGTTGGAAGATGAATTGCTCTATCAGATGAAAGACTTTGTGAAACAAAGGTTGGATAAGTGGGCAGAGGCCAATGGGATGAGATTTAACAAGGCTAAGTGCAGGGTTCTACACTTTGGCCACAACAACCCCAGGCCAGGAGAGAGTGGCTGGAGAGCAGCCAGGCAGAGAGGGACTTAGGGGTGCTGGGAGACAGGAGCTGAACATGAGCCAGCAGTGTGCCCAGGTGGGCAGCAGAGCCAATGGCATTCTGGACTGGATTAGGAACAATGTGGCCAGCAAGACCAGGGAGGTTATTCTGCCCCTGTAGTCAGCCCTGGTCAGGACACACCTTGAGAACTGTGTCCAGTTCTGGGCCACTCAATTCAAGAGAGATGTTGAGGTGCTGGAAGGTGTCCAGAGAAGAGCAATGAAGCTGGTGAGGGGCCTGGAGCACAGCCCTGTGAGGAGAGGCTGAGGGAGCTGGGGGGGTGCAGCCTGGAGAAGAGAAGGCTCAGGGTAGATCTCATTGCTGTCTACAACTGCCTAAATGGAGGTTGTAGACAGGTGGGGTTGGGCTCTTCTCCCAGTCAACCATCAACAGAATGAGGGGACACAGCCTCAAGTTGTGCCAGGGGAGGTATAGGCTGGATGTTATCAGGAAATTCTTGAGAAAGAGAGTGATTGGCATTGGAATGGGCTGCCCAGGGAGGTGGTGGAGTCCCCATCCCTGGAGGTGTTCAAGAAAAGACTGGATGGGGCACTTAGCACTATGGTCCAGTTCATTGGCCAGGGCTGGGTGATAGGTTGAACTGGACAATATTGAAGGACTCTTTCAACCTGGCTTATTCTGCGATTCTAAAGAGTAAAGAAGTGCAACTCAAAATCAAAATATTAAGCATAATGATTAAGCTTTCAATTTTTACTGCAGCCTGACAACTGATCTGACAACTGAACATAGGGGCTGGAAAACAACCCAAAATATCTTAATAACTTTCCTTTTTTCCTCTTTTTTTTTTTTTTTTTTTTTTTTTTTTATTTTTTNTTTTTTTTTTTTTTTTTTTTTTTTTTTTTTTCTGTAAAAGGAGGAGAAACAAACATCATTTTGAAATAATTGAGAAGGTTCCTGTCAACTTCAGCAATACCTGCTCATGAACAATCTTTGGGTAAAAAGGTTTTGATGCAGCTCCACGATCATGAAGTTTATCAGTCCTTCAGAAGATAGAAAATGGAAATGGCTGTTCTTCCATAAGCAGATGTCATACAGCAGTTTCACTCTTTTTTTTTTTTTGTTTGTTTTGTTTTTGTTTTTTTGTTTTTATTCTACAGCATTTTGGTGTAGCTACTGCTTGGGAAAAGGGTCTGTGCTAGGGTTCAGCCTGATGTGTTCCCATAGAGATATATCCTGAATTCATAGGTATTTAGGGCCATTCCTGCATTAGCAGAGACTCTTTATAGCTGATGTTTCCTCTGTTTGGGCTAATGGAGCTCCCTTGGCACTGCAGAGACACTGTGCCCTACAAAAACTCTTCCAAGGCAGCCTTTCTTCCGTGGCTCTTCTGCATTTCTTTTCATCCCTGTAGAGCCGTAGCTTACAGAGGCTCATTTTACCGAATACCTCTCAGCTGACTTCTGTGGCCACCATGTTGCCCCTGTTCACTGGAGCAAAAGCATTTTTCTCCCACCTTCCAGTCCTCCAAGTCCTGTTACTGGAAATGAAGTTTTGATGTCTAAGGCATTGGAGCAGTTACTCCTGCCTATGGAAGACGGAAGCACTAAACTGTTAAATTAACAGCTGCGAACAGCTCGTGGAATTGGGATAAAAGCAAATGAACGTGACTCCAATTCATTCTTTCTCAGCAAAACAGGTCCCCACGCAGCCCAGGGCAGAGCCACCAGCGCTCAGGGCACAAAGCAATCAGCCCAGCAAGCACCCTGGCCGGGGCAATAACTCCACATCTTAACCCAACCTCTGCCTCCAAGATCAATCTGTTCGGATAAAAAAAACTTAGAGGGAGGAAAACAATCTCGCAACCGATGGAGAAACCTTAACAAACCATTGCACAGCAGAGATACATTAAGCCCCACACTGCTGCTCAGCTGGGGGTATTTTTTTCTGGGCTGCTTCACCCGTCCCTACCCGATGATAGAAAAGTCAGCGCTCCATTGAACTTTCTAATAGCCAGGACATATTTCCTTCACAACCCCAGCGCTCGCTCTCTCGCTAGGAGCTTTCTCCTGAGCAGCACGACACAACATATTGTAAAGGGAAAATGATAATTAGAAGGAACATTCGAGCAGGGGAACTTGTCTGGAAAAAAATGCTTTAGTTAAATGGAGCGCTAAAGATTGTTTTTAACTTAATCTGTTAAACACACAGGCTCACACACGCGCGGGCCAAGCCACCTCGCCATAGGAACGTCTGCTCACTGCAGGCTGGCAGCCTCTAGGTACAGTACCAAGCGGGGAGAGAAGGGGAAGTCAATTCTTGTTTCAGTTCTGTGGAGGTTAAGTGGAGGTGCAGACTGATTAAAGGTGCATAGAAGCACAGAAAGGTAGGAGTTGGAAGGCACATCTGGAGATTACCTACTCCAACCACCCTGCCAGAGCAGTTTCATCTAGGGTGGGTTGCCCAGAATGAATCATAGAATCCTAGAATCAGTCAGGGTTGGAAGGGACCACAAGGATGAGCCAGTTCCAACCCCCCTGCCATGCCCAGGGACACCCTACCCTAGATCAGGCTGCCCACAGCCTCTGCCAGCCTGGCTGCAAACATCTCCAGGTATGTGGCCCCAAACACCTTCCTATGCAATGAATTCCAGACTCTCATGGTGAAGAACTTCCTCCTCACATCCAGTCTGAATCTCCCCACCTCCAGCTTTGCTCCATTCCCCTAGTCCTGTCACTCCTTGAGAGCCTAAAAAGTCCCTCCCCAGGTTTTTTGTAGGCCCCCTTCAGATACTGGAAGGCCACAAGGTCACCTGGGGGCCTCCTCTTCTCCAGCTTGCACAGCCCCAACTCTTTCGATTTCTCCTCATAGGAGAATGGCAGAATCTTGAGTGACTCTAGAGAGGGAGATGTCACCAGCTCTTTGCACAGCTTGGTCCAGTGCTCTTTCAGCCTCAATGTAAAGAAATTCCTTCTCAAATTTAGATGGAACTCCTTACATTCCAGTTTGCACCCATTACCTTCTCCTGTCACTGGGCACCACTGAAAAAATACTGTCCCCATCCTCCTGATACCAACACTTTAAGTATTTCACAGAATCACAGAATGTCAGGGGCTGGAAAGGACCTCCAAAGCTCATCCAATCCACCCCCCTGCCAGAGCAGGATCCCCTAAAGCAGATCACAGAGGAACACATCCAGGTGGACTTTGAGTATCTCCAGAGAGGGAGACTCCACAACCCCCCTGGGCAGCCAGTTCCAGTGTTCTGTCATCCTCACAGGGAAAATATTCCTCCTCATGTTTCCATGGAACTTTCTTTGCCTCAGCTTCCACCCATTGACTCTTGTCCTGTCATTGGGCATCACCCAGCAGAGCCTGGCTCCAGCCTCCTGGCACTCACCTGCACATATTTAAAACCATTGGTGAGGTCACCTCTCAGTCTCCTCTTCTCCAAGCAGCACAGCCTCAGCTCCCTCAGGCTCTCCTTCTAAGAGAGATGTTCCATTCCCTTCATCATCTTTGTGGCTATGTGCTGGACTCTCTTAAGCAGTTCCCTGAGGTCCTTCTTGAACTAGAGAGCCCAGAACTGGACATAGTACTCCAGATGCAGTCTCACCAGGGCAGAGTAGAGGAGAAGAACCTTTCTAAGCATTGATAAGATTCCCCCCCTCAGCCTATTCTTTTCCAGGCTAAAAAAAACCCAACAAAAACCCAAAAAACAAATCCCCTCAGCCTTTCTTCATAAGAGAATCATAGAATGGTTTAGGTTGGAAGGGATCTCAAAGACCTCAAAGAATATTTAAGTACATCAAGTACCTAATGTCAGGAGTGTAATGCTGCAGGAGACACCTGTGTGACCCAGCTCTGTCCCACACTGTGGGACTGACTGCTTCTTGCCCTCACCACAGTACCTTCCTTCTCGAGGGCCAGCATTAAAGCCATTGGCCATTTTCTGACAAGCATCTATCAGGCAATGAAGAAATACCTGATGCAAATTACAACTACTGGAGAGAGAAAGAAATAGAAAATGTTGTCCCGAGGGAACAAAAATGATGTACATCTATTGCCCTGACAGTCTATTTCTGTTTCAGCCTTTGGCTAGTGGTGTGGCTGGAGGGAGTTAATGGTAATCAGAAACATCTAATGTTTAAATTTTAAAACATTCCCAAGCATATTTTTTTTTCTTTTTTTTTCCCTACAACACATTATGGAAATGTGGGAATAAGGCTTTACTTAAATTCAGATCTATCCATCTACATCTCTCTTCAATGACAGGGCCTCAACGATGCTTAGGTCCAACCGTGGCAGTCTCTGCACAGCAAAAATATACATTTGCTGTTTGAAAAGCATTAAGCATCACCTCAAACACCTCAGAGGGTGTCTTTCTGCCATCTCCAGTGGATGATGCATTTCCTCTGCACTGACAGCTGAGCAGCATTTGCAGCAAGTCCGCCCTGGTGTTACTCTTACAGCACAGCTCTTGCTGTCTGCTCCACTCCTTCAACTTATAGTGGAGTCAGAGGGCAAGACTGCTCCCCGAGAATCTTGCCCTGGCTTTGGATAAGCTTCTTGAAACAAAGACTAAAATTGTTTGGTGCTGAACTATTCATGAGCTGTACTAATTGTTCAGGTGTATTTTTCTAACCAGACCACTGCAACACAAAGAGCTCCTCCACTCAGAAGCATTTTGCTCTTGCATGGAAGAGGGAACTACTGTTTGGTGGTTTGGGGTTTTGGTTTTTTTTTTTGCCAGATACACAGTGATGGATCTCTAAAAGCTACAGGGATGCAAGGCTTTCAGAAGTAGTCCCAGGTGAAAACAGGTGGCACAACCTAGGACAAGGGACACATATTGGAATCATAGAACTAGGCAGGGTTGGAAGGGACAACAAGGATCATCTAGTTTCAAAACCCCTGCCATATCCAGGGACACCCTACCCTAGATCAGGCTGTCCACAGCCTCATTCAGCCTGGCCTTAAACACTTCCAGGGATGGTGCCTCAACCACTTTCCTGGGCAACCCATTCCAGGCTCTCACCACTCCATGCTGAAGAACTTCTTTCTCATGTCCAGTCTGAATCTCCCCACTTCCAGCTTTGCTCTGTTCCCCCCTAGTCCTGGCACTACCTGATAGCCTAAAAATTGTTTAATAGATGAGGTTAATTAAATAATTAAATTTTGTTTAATAGGTGAGATAAATCTCCATCCTGCAAGTGTTTTGAAATTGTCAAGAGGGTTCTGTGTAGAGGTTAAAGAACGAGACCATGAACTGCCAAACAGTGAATGATAAGAAAGATCAGGAGAGACCTCAGCAGTGCCTGCTGTGACAGGGCAAGGGGTGATGGTTTGGGCTGGTTTGAACTAATTGTAGCATTTGAATGCGAAATTAGACTATAGGCTGAGAAAGGAAAACAAAACTGGATTCTACTTCACTCATTTGTTTACTGAAATGGTATAAAGTTAGAATCTAAACAAAGACAAGACAGATTGCTTTGCTCTGTGGCTGCTGCTGCATCTCTCTCCTTGCCTTTATAGCTGGATCTGAATAACTTCTAACTACTCTCCCACTGCTAATCCCCCATGCCAATATACTTTCACTCATCTGGCACTTAAGACAGATAAGTAAGATAAGATTGGGAAGTGGGGGAAGGTGGTAGTGTGGTTGAAAGTCCCTCTTAGGGACTCTGATCTCTGGGAGGGCTTTTTTACTGTATATATCTGTAAATATCTATTATGTATTGTAAATATCTGCTTGGACATTGTGCAAAGCTGTAAATATAAAGCTTCATTTCCTTAACTTCCAGCCAGCTGAGTTCTAGCCTGGGTTATTTCAAAATGTGGGGGGGGCGGTGCAGGGAACTGCCGAACCAACACATGGTTTGACACTATAGAAGAGGGAATTCAGACAAGAGAGAAGGAAGACTTTTTTTTTCTGCTGAGGGTGGTGAAGAGACCCAGGCTGAGGTTGCCCAGGGAGGTGGTAGGTGCCCCATCCTAGAACCATTCCAGGTCAGGTTGTCTACAACTCTGAACAACCTCCTCTTGTTGTGGAGGAGGTGATTCCAGTGGGTTTGGTCTAAACAACCTTTAAAGGCTCCTTCCAACCCAAACTTTTCCATGATCATGCCACACAGAAGGAAGCAAGCAGTGCTGCAATTGCAACAGGACAGCGTGGGAGAGAGAGAGAGGGAGTATTCCTACTATTTGTAACTGAGCCTGAGCCTGCCAGTGTAGTGCAAAGTCAGATCAATACATCAACACGTGTATTCTCCACAGCACAGACGACTTCTCCTTTCTGTATTAGTGTAACATTTCTTTTCTGGTAACCTTCTACTTTTCTCTTTCAACCATTGGTTTCCTTTTGTCTTCAAACACAGAGAGAAAAGAATGCGAGAGCAGAGCTGGATTCCAGCTCTTTCCTGGAGGCACAGGGCAGTGCAGCAGAACTCATTTGTGCTCAGGCTCCTTTCAAATAGCGTTGCAAAGTCAGGCTGGGACAGGATGGCTGTGGGTCAGCCTTACAACCATCTTCTCCCACACTGGCATTCAAAAGTCTTTCAGAATAACATTCGAGTCAGCAGCGTGGGTAAGAATTGGTG
Organism: Psilopogon haemacephalus; assembly: GCA_013396835.1. Classification (NCBI taxonomy): domain Eukaryota; kingdom Metazoa; phylum Chordata; class Aves; order Piciformes; family Megalaimidae; genus Psilopogon; species Psilopogon haemacephalus. Next base: position 700,496 of record VWZI01006230.1, on the reverse strand, counting down.
ACCATTTCATCTGGTGACTTATCTCAGGGAACAATTGCAGAAGAAGTGGGGTTGCATCGAGGTTGGGCTGGGTGACCTTTAAAGGTCCCTTCCAATCCAAACCAGCTGATGATTCTAAAAGAAACCTCACAGGAAAATATATTAAAAAGCTGCTACCTGGGGAAATAACACAAGAGACCCCCAGCAGAATAGGAAATAAGTCTAAAGAAGAGCCATGAAACTCTTAATACATTCAGAAGCTCCCCTCATGATTAACTATTCCAATTTTGGGTATTTTAACGGCCCTCTTTGAATCTGGCTAAAAATCATGGATGGAAGATGAAATTAATCTGGCAGCCCTGGCCCAGTCTCACCCTCTGTATCCTTCCACCCATTGCTCAGACAAATTGCCTTGTCCCAGGAGGTGTTAGAGCCTCGGTACCGTTCACTTATCGTAATGTTGGTCTACAAATCTGCTCTTCCAGCCTGCGTAAATCTTGATTCATTCCACCCTTGAAAAGAAACCAATTCCTTGTGGCCAAATGAGAAGATAAGAGGATAATCCAACAGTGTGATGACGGACACTGAGTAATTATCCAGCTCTTCTGAATGGAAGCACTAGAGGCGATTCTGCATTTGGAGGAAGCAAGTCAGAAGAGGTAATATTCTCCAGCAGAAGCTCTACAGCAGGCTATCAGCACATATGATACATTTCTCCTTGTTGGATTTTATGTTTCCAGTAAATTTTGTGTAGGTGGAAAGTGCCACCTTCATAACCCTGGAGACCCAGATGCCGTTGCAGAGGTTATTTCTTTTCCTGACACCGCCTATAAACTAGTATGCTTTTTTGTTTGTTTGTTTCTTGATTTCTTTCTTTTTCTTCCCCTATTCTTTTATGACCTCTCCCAGCACGATGGTGTCCAAATTCTCTCTTTATTCAGGCAAAACACAGAAGCAATATTTATAGAATCATAGAATGGTTTAGGTTGGAAGGGACCTCAAAGCTCATCCAGTTCCAACTCACCACCATAGGCAGGGACACCTCCTGATAGAACAGGTTGCTCAAGGCCTCAGCCAGCCTGGTCCTGAACACCTCCAGGGAGGTTGTGGAGCACAGAAGCACCAAATGTGATCTTTGATCACTGATCACATTTGGTGCTTCTGTCATCCACCACCTCCCTGGGCAACCTGTGCCAGTGTCTCATCACCCTCACTGCAAACAACTTCCTCCCAATATCCAGTTCCAATCTCCCCTCTGCCAGTTCAAACCCATTCCTCCTCATCCTGTAGTTACATGACCTTATCAATAGTCCCTCCCCAGCCCTCCTTCAGATCCTGCAAGGCCACTCCAAGGTCTCCTGGAAGCCTTCTCTCCTCCAGGCTGCAGAACCCCAACTCTCTCAGCCTGTCTTCAGAGCAGAGCTGCTGCAGCCCTCTCAGCATCTTGGTGGCCTCCTCTGCACTGGCTCCAACACGTCCATGTCCTGCTTGTGTTGAGGGCTCCAAAACTGTACACAGTACTATTTACAGGGAGCAAACCTGCAACTGCTCAATTACAAACTTCCAGTGGCTTTACCTATGCCATAATCTCATAGTTGTTCTCCAAGTACTGCCATTTCTTTGGGTTTAGTTGTCACAGAATCAGAGCCAAAAACATAAATACTTCCCTACAGATAGAGTGGAAAGGCAACCAAAGAAACTTGTATCAATACCAAAGTCAACAAAGCTACAGCACCCAGATGCTCTAAGTACCTGTTCCCAAGCAGAAAGCAGAACTTTTGGCCATTCATTCTGGTGAGTGAACTCTGGCACAGGTTGCTCAGGGAGGTTGTGAATACTCCCTCTCTGGAAGTGTCAAGGTTGGATGAGGCCTTGAGCAACTTGTTCTAGTGAGAGGTGTCCCTCCCTATGATGGGGGTTGGAACTGGATGATCTTTGAGGTCCCTTCCAACATAAACCATTCTATGATTCTATGGTTTGCTCAGATCTTAAACACTCAGCTCGTGTATCTGTGGAGCTCCTTGCTGCAAGACACTATTGATGCACACAGAAATTGCTATTGTGTAATGTTTTAGTGTGATGCAAGTCAAATTCCTTCTTACATTTGTTCTCAGCACATTTGAACCTAAAAATCAGAACTATGGTTTGCATCCACATGAATCCTCTGAGGTCACAAGTAATCAAAATTGACTTGTGAAATTTTACTTCTGGACCTGCATTGACTTCTGGGCCTGCAAATTGGCTTTTGGCATCTTTATGGCTTCACGTGGCAGGAAAACATCCATGAATGCAGCAAAGCTGCCAGGAGCAGAGAGTTAAAGCTCTGGCACCTGACAATGCTCTTGCATTTACAGCTCCCTGCAGCAGGTTTCAGAACTACATAGCAGCCAAATTTTCTTACCAGCTTCTCTTCCCTTGAACTTTGGTCACTGCTATCAGCATTGTTCTTGGGAGCTCAGAAATTCCAACACACCAACTATTTTCTTCCAGCAGAATCCATCGCAGGAGGTGCTGTAACAGCAGCCACTGCCCACCATGCACAGCCTGGTGTATCAGCCATGCCCAGTAATACAGAGTTCTAAGAGACACTGTGGACACCAGGCTGTCTCTGAAGGCTGAAAAAGTCCATTTTCTGTGTCAGTGACAAAAAGACAGGGCACAGAATGGTCACTGGCTTTAATAGCAGCAGGACAGGCTATAGCTTAAAAGGAATCTGCTCCAGATGTCCAGTCAGAGCCTGTGATTTATTTTTAGTCTTGAAACATCAGGGTGGCAGCAGATATTACTTTGGGGGCCACATCTTGGGTACTGTGTCCATTTCTGGTCCACTCAATTCAAGAGAAATGTTAAGGTACAGGAACGTGTCCAGAGAAGGGCACCAAGGCTGGGGAGGAGCCTGGAGCACAACCCTGTGAGGAGAGGCTGAGGGAGCTGGGGGTGTGCAGCCTGGAGAAGAGGAGGCTCAGGGCAGACCTCATTGCTGTCTACAAATACCTAAAGGGAGGTTGTAGCCAGGTGGGGGTTGGTCTCTTCTCCCAGGCAACCAGCAAAAGGACAAGGGGACACAGTCTCAAGTTGTGCTAGGGGAGGCACAGGCTGGATGTTAAGGAAGTTCTTGACAGAGAAAGTGATTGGCATTGGAATGGGCTGCCCAGGGAGGTAGTGGAATCACCATCCCTGGAGGTGTTCAAGAAAAGATTGGATGGAACACTTAGTGTCATTGGATCTGGCTGGGGGACAGGTTGGACTGGACAATCTTGAAGGTCTCTTCCAACCTGGCTTATTCTATTCCATTCTGCATGGGCTGTCAGGGAGTTGGCACTTGTGTGCTTTTCTTCCCATAAGAGCAGTAAACAGTGCGACAGCTTCTACCCAGGAATATATACAGCTACAGTCACAGAGAACTATCAGATTAAATTTTCAAACCAAGGCAAACTTCCCCTGGTCCTATTAGAGCATTACAGATTTACTCAGCAACAGTAAGCAAACCTCAGCATCATTGGGTTTGATTTCTGGGTTAAAAAAAATAAAAAAAAGTGAAAAATAAAATTCAAGTTCAATAACTTCTCTCCTTGCAAAGCATGGATCACCTAGAAACATCCATCACATATAGCTGAGTGCTACAGCTCTCTCATTTACACTTTGTCTGCAGGTGGCAAACTAAACCCAGGAAATAAATAAACTCTAACAGAAAAGTTACATGTTACAGAAAAAAATTAAGAGTAGAATAAGCATTTTCACGTGAGAGGAGCTTTGTCTTTGTCACCATCATCTCTGTATAGAAAAAAATCTTGTAAAGGATCTCAGCTCATGCCAGGAAGATCCTGTTTGTGGGTCTAGAGAATGAGTCTTAAGAGAACTACCTGAAGGAACTGGAATTATTTAGTCTGGAGAAGAGGAAGCTGAAGAGAGAGTTCATTGCCCTGCACCCACTTGAGAGGAGGTTGCGGTGACAGTCTCCTCTCTCAAGTAACTAGTGATAGGACAAAAGGAAATGTCAAATTGTGCCAGAGGAGGTTTAGGTTGGATATTAGGAATAATTGCTTTCCTCCAAGAGTGGTCAGGCATCAGAGCAGGCTGCCCAGGGTGGTGATGGAGTCATTTTCCCCGGAGGTTTAAAAGAAACACCATATAGACAGGACACTTAGGAGCACAGTTTAGTGGTGGTGGGTTGATGGTTGCCCATCTTTTTCCATCTTAATGATTTGATGATCCTATTCTAATAAGTGTAAAATAGCATCTCCCCCTTCCAGATGCCCTTTCCTCTATTCTTACTTTCAGGATGCCATTGTAAGTAACTGCATCACTGCCTTTATTTTTTTTGTCAGGGAGCCCTGACTGCTCCATCTTCCTCTGCTCCTTGAAAGTCAAACACAAACCCAGTGTGCATTAAATGAAGATGTGCTTTTCTGAAGAGACCTCTCATCTTTAAATGTAAACTATTGTGACTAAGCTTTCCCATTCTTTCTCTTTTATCAGGGAAATAATTGTTTGCACTGGACATTGTGGAGAAGCACAATGCAGAGAACAGTAAGCAGGTATGTGAACAAATAAGATGAGTCAATGTTGCTTATTTTTGTTAAGTCAACTTGTGATCAGAAATCTCCTGGAGTTCTTTGAGGAAGTTGATGAGCTTACAAACAACAACCAAAAAAAAAAAGATCGGTCAACAAAGCACAGCTGGATTTCCAAAAGGCTTTCATTTCCTCACTAGGGGTCTTCAAGAAGTGAGACCATGGGATAAAAGAACAGCTCGTTTAGGGGATTAATAATTGCTCAGGAGAAAGAGAAAGTAAGGATGCTTCTTGCTGGTTTTCAGCAAGGTCATAAAGAGATATTGGTTAGAACTAGTTTTGTTCAGCAGTTCCATGTAAGCACAAAATGGAGATAAAACAGCAATATGGAAAGTTATTTGCAATAACCAAACCTGAAGTTTATCTCAAAGATATGTAAAAGGCTCCCACAACACATAAAAAAAATGGTAGAGGGAATTCAGTGGGAGGGAATTTGTGACCAGATAGATTATAGGTGTCTGGACTACATTAGACAGATGGCAATTATTCAATGACAGTGGATGAAGTAGGGTAAAAAATGAGACAAAGCTATGAAATTATCAGTTGTGTGGAGAAGATGAACATGGAGTGATCAGTTTTTTGCAATATGAAAACAGGGTAGCTCCTAATGAAAAGTGCTGGCAACAATGGTAGAACAAATAAAACCACATTTTTTTTTAGCAGAAGATAAAGAATTACTTTGAGGAGCTCCCTGTCACAGGCTGAAATCATGAATAGAGTGGGGAAAGATTCATTCATTGAGAGAAGTTGCTGTTGTTGCACACAGTAAATGTACAACACATTACCAAGCCCAGAAAGCACTGAACTCTAGAAGCTGGGAAAATAATCCATTTAAAAAAGCCTGTGTTGTTGTTGTTGTTATTATTATTATTATTATTAGTAGTAGTAGTAGTAGTAGATGCCATCCCAGCTAACCTGCTCTTGGCTACTGTCAGCAACAAGACAGGGAGTTACATGGGTCCTTGATCCAGTACTGTACAGCAGTTCTTCCACTGTCACTCCAGCAACTCCACAGCACAACGACCTTCTCAGTCCAGGCTGCCTGGAGGGGCCATGGGCTGCAGCTACTTCTGGAGGGGCAGAAGGCCTCCAACAATTCTGGATTTTATAACCATGTATCTGGAGATGTGTTCTGGAGACCACAACACAAGAAGGACATGGAACTGCTGGAGCCAGGCCAGAGGAGACCACCAAGATGCTGAGAGGGCTGCAGCAGCTCTGCTCTGAGGACAGGCTGAGAGAGTTGAGGCTCTGCAGCCTGGAGAAGAGAAGGCTTCCAGGAGACCTTGGAGTGGCCTTGCAGGATCTGAAGGGGGCTACAGGAGGGGTGGAGAAGGACTATTGACAAGGCCTTGTAATGACAGGACGAGGAGGAATGGATTTAAACTGGCAGAGGTGAGATTGAAACTGGATGTTAGGAGGAAGTTGTTTGCAGTGAGGGTGGTGAGACACTGGCAAGGTTGCCTAGGGAAGTTGTGAAGAACAAAAGCACAGAGTGTAATCAAAGACCACAACCTCCCTGGAGGTGTTCAAGGCCGGGTTGGATGAGGCCTTGAGCGACCTGTTCTAGTGGGAGGTGTCCCTGCCTATGGTGGGGCATTGGAACTCTATGAGCTCTGAGGTCCCTTCCAACATAAATCATTCTATGATTCTATTCTATGATTGTCCCTTGATTACACCTTCAATACACCTTCTTTACAAGATTTGCACTACTCATTTGCAACAAGGTGGCATAACACCATGTGAAAAATGGTCTGGGCTTCAACAAAACTTGTCTGTCTGGCTCTAAAAGCAAGTTTCCCAAGTGTTAAAAGTTATTCTCAATAGTTCTTAATAATCTTCTTCATTATCTGTTAGCACAGCAAGTGGGGCAAGCTCACTAGTTCTTCTCAGCTGAAAGGGCAAGAATGTAGTAGAGTCAAACATGGTGTGGGAAGCCACTGATGGTTCTCAATAGAAGCAAGGAGGCTAAAAACAAAATGAGAGAGATGATGCACTGTGACCATGGCCTCAAGACTGCCCTCTTCCAGTTCCAGTCCTTCTTTTCCTGTTAGCATATGAGGCTTTTGGAAAATGCTTGGCTGTGAAGAGCATCCAGAAAACATCCTGCTCATGTCCCCCTTCAAAGACCTCTGAAATCAAAGGGGCTCTTCTCTGCAGCATCAGTTCAAGATTAGCCACAGTGGATACGTGCTGGGAAAGCAGCACTGCACTGTTTTCTTTTGTCAGCCATTAACTGCAGAGGCACATCAGCTTCCCAGATACCCATGACAAGAAAAGTTTGCCACTCTCTGAGCCAGTTCTTGCACTCCATCTGCCCACAGGCATGTGGCTCCCTTCTCCCCATCACCTCCTCAGTGCTGCTAAACTGATCAGACTCAGACCCTTTCTTCAAAGCTTCTGTACATGGCTGATATCTCCTGAAAGCCCCTCCCCTGATGGTTGTCACTGGGACATTATTAATGGACAAAGATACCATCTTGTTGTGTGCTAAGCTATCATCTCCATCCTGTGCCAGGCTGCTTTCCCCAGTGTTCTTTAAGGAGTGTGTGGGCTGCCTTGTCACTTTGGTTGAGTAATGAAAGGGTATAGAAAACAGCCTGAGACCTGGTACTGCAGGCATGTAATTATTTCTGATATGGATATTGCTTCTGAGTTGGGGGTTTTCTATTATTTATGCTAAGACAACTGGATCTGAGTGTTTACTTTTTAGCCTTATCCCATATTTAACCAGCGAAGACAAATGCATTAGCAGGGAGAAGATTGTAACAGAGTTTTCAGTCCCCCTTGCTGATGTGTGAACCTTTCTGAAACATGAGTTAGAGATGTTTCAGTTAGATTTTGTCCTGCATATTTTACCAGTGCTTAATATCACACAGCAAAAATATCATGGCACATGGCTGGGCTCTTCTCACAGAAGAGCCCTCCTTCAGATAGAGGGGACACCTCAGAGGCTCACAGGATGTCAGGGTTGGAAGGGACCCAAAGAGCTCAACGAGTCCAACCCCCCTGCCAGAGCAGGACCACACAATCTAGCTCAGGACACACAGGAACACATCCAGACAGGCCTTGAAAGGCTTGAGAAAAGGAGACTCCACAACCTCTCTGGGCAGCCTGTGCCAGTGCTCTGGGACCCTTCCAATAAAGAAGTTCCCCCTTTGTGTTGAGGTGGTAGCTCTTGTGCTGCAGCTTCCATCCATTACTCCTTGTCCTAATTCACGTGAGTTTGTCTATTCTCCCTAGCATCAGGAGAGGAAATGGCCTTAAATTGCGCCAGGGGAGTTTTAGTCCTGTAGTCCCCTTGAGATAGAGGGAAGACCTCATGGGAGTTAGTCTCTTCTCACTAGTATCAGGTGATAGGAGAGGAAATGGCCTGAAATTGTGCCAGGGGAGGTTTAGTTTGGAGATTAGGAAAAAAATTTCTTTCCTTCAACAAGTGGTCAGGGATTGGAGGCCCAGGGAGGTGATGGAGTCACTGTCCCTGGATATTTTAAAGAAATGTGTGGCCATGGCACTTGGGGACATGGTTTAATGGCCAGAGTGCTCTGAGTTTTAATTCAATCTTAGAAGTCTCTTCCAACCAAAACAATTCTATGTTTCCATGATTCTCAGTGTGTGTTGAAACACAAGCAATGGCATACACAAACTGAATATGGATTGTGAAAGCACACTACATATTTAATTTGCAGAAAAAAATGCACCAGAGCAAAGATCTGAGCACTCAGTTTTTGTCTCCAAAACACAGAGGCTGTTCTAGACACAGTCTGGCTGGGAGCAAAGGGGGAAGAAAGCCTCAGAGTTGAGAAAAAAAAAAAAAAAGCAGATTGTGTGACTCAACTACAGTGCAAATGAGCTGTGATCCAGCCAGAGTGAGAGTCTGGCACTTGCCTTACCTTCATCCGTGCTGCTTCCTCTCCTGCTGCTTGAAGATAGCCAAGAGCTTCCTTTTTAATCAAGGACCATTGGAAAGCACCAGCGGGCTCCCACTCACGAGGCATTGATTGGCTTCCAACCGCCGTGACAATTGCATCCTGTAATCAAAATAGCAATAATTAATGGCACAATTACTCCCCTCCTCCACACACACACACACACACACACACAACCACTCTCCTACTGCTGAGTAGTGATTCAGAGATGCAGATGACAATGTGCAACATACACCAGGACAAGGTGCTTGTCCCCGGCATCTCACTGGCACCTTGCTCCTCCCATGCTCCAGGAATCAGAGAATGGTTTAGGTTGGAAGTGGCCTCGAAGATCATCCAGTTCCAACCCCACCCCACCATAGGCAGGGACACCTCCCACTAGAACAGGTTGCTCAAGGCCTCATTCAACCTGGCCTTGAACCTCCAGGGAGGATGTGGATGACAGAAGCACAGAATGTGATCTCCAATCACAACCTTCCTGGGCAACCTGTGCCAGTGTCTCACCACCCTCACCGCAAACAACTTCCTCCTAACATCCACATTCAATCTCCCCTCTGCCAGTTCAAACCCATTCCTCCTCGTTCTGTCATTACAAGACCTTGTCAATAGTCTCTTCCCAGCCTCCCTGTAGTCCCCTTCAGATCCTGCAAGGCCACTCCAAGGTCTCCTGGAAGCCTTCTCTTCTCCAGGCTGCAGAGCCTCAACTCTCTCAGCCAGTCCTCACAGCAGAGCTGCTGCAGCCCTCTAAGCATCTTGTTGGCCTCCTCTGCACTGGCTTCAACACTTCCATGTCTTTCTTGTGTTGGGGGGTCCTGAGCTGCATGCAGTGCTGCAGGTGGGGTGTGAAGAGAGCAGAGCAAAGGGCCAGAATCCCCTCCCTTGCCCTGCTGCCCACAGCTGCTCTTGCTGCAGCCCAGCACATGGTTGCTGTCTGGGCTACACTCACACTGAAGCCTTATATTGAGTTTCTCATCAACCCAGACCCCCAGGTCCTTTTCCTGGCACTGTTCTCACACTCCCCACCCAGCCTGGAGTTGTTCTTGGGATTGCACCCACCCCGGTTCAGGACCTTACCCTTGGCCTTGTTTAATGTCATGAGGTTGGCCTGGGCACACCTCTCTGGCCTGTCCAGGTCCCTCTGGATGGAATCCTGCCCTCTAGCAAATCAACTGCTCCTCACAGCTTTGTGCCATTTGCAGACCTTCTGAGGGTGCACTCAATTGCTCTGTCCATGTTGCTAAAAAGACGCCAACCAGCACTGGATACCAGCACTGACAGGAGAGCAGGTGCTGATGGCAGAGTCTGTGGATCAAAGGACTGCTCAGAAACTGGAACAAATACCCAAAGGAAATGAGATGGGAATCCAAGTCTATGTGACTCTCTTTTTTACAGAGTGCCTCCCTCTCATCCTCCCCAAGCGTGCTGCCTCATCATCCCTCACAGGATTCATGTGTGTTGGGCTGGGGATTGCTGGTTTCCATCCCCATCACTTACAGTGCTCTGTGGCTGTGCTAGAGTCATGCTCACAGGGATGTCGGATTGATTTTGTGGCTGGTCTGAACAGAGAGCTGGGACAGTTCATTCTGAAGATTCCTAACTGTACTTCCAGCTTGTCCTTTCCTCTTTTGTTTCTTCGCCTTCTTCCAGCTGCCTTTCTGATGTTTCATTATCTAAACTCAGTACATAGACAGGGGCTTTTTCTCCCACTGTGTGCCTTATGCTGTCCTCTTTGGTCATCCCCCTCCATCGGTGGCTCAGAACTCCACTTCTTCAGCAAAAACTGCCTTTTCCCATTCTGTTGAGGAACATATCCAGCTGAAAGACAGGTTTCTTTAACCTTAACACTTGGACACTAGATGCTAAAGAATCAACTAAAGGCCATCTTCCAACCCACGCTCTTGTTCCAGCTGAGTGGACAATGGACCTCACAGCCTACATTAAAGGCAGGGTTAAAAAAAAAAACAATTGTTTTGTAAGATCTGCCTGTGTATTGTGCTTGATGAGATGAAAATCAATTCCTTTACTTTCGCCAGCCAACATCTAGCATGCATTTAGAAAGCTGGGTTTGGTTGACTCCCCAATTATTTTACTTTAAAAAGCTATTTGTGAAGAAGGTTAATTTTTAAAGGTTGCTGTTTTGGAACAAAGAGGTTGCAAAGCTGCCTTCTGGAATGTCAGAAAAATAGAAGCGGTGACAGGCTCAGAATCCACAACTTTACTTTCTTCTGTCCCACCATAGGTGAGCACTGACCTGAAGCCTATTTTGTGCAAAAATGTCATCCCTCTTATTTTCAGTTTAGTGTTTCTTCAGCTTTCCTTCTTGTAAACAGCTATCCATTCCTCACACTTATGCTCTTTTTCCTCCCTTTTCAAAACACCCTTCAGTGTCCTTGAGGAACCCAAAGCCTGGAGGTGTCCAGCTTAGAGCAATCAATGTGTTTATCTGTAAAGAGGGGCTGGAGCTGGCTATGGAGCAGTGAAGATCCAACTAGTAAATGATGCCCATATTCAGAATGTGTGGATATTCTCTAAGCCCTTGCCAGGAACATGTGGTACCTTTGGTGGGGGGGAGTGTGAGACTGGATCAACTACTGACAGACCTTATTGCTGACCTGCCATTAAGTCAGAGTTGGGGGTTGCTGATGCAGTAGACTGGAAGAGCTTTCAGTATCATGTGTAGGTAGCTGGAGGGTGTGAATCTATAGGATGGATTGATTGCAATACTTCACCAGCACTACATTTATTCATGTAAACCTTTGTAGACAAGCAGGAGAGAATGCATCTTCATTTTCCACTTTTGGGATAGAAGAGAATAGAATAGAATAGAATTATCTCCTCCACCTCTACTCTGCTCTGGTGAGACCCCATCTTGAATACTGCATTCAGTTTTGGACTCCCCAGTTGAGGAGGGACAGGGATCTGCTGGAGAGGGTCCAGCAGAGGGCTACAGGGATGATAAGGGGACTGGAACACTGCCTGAGGAGGAGAGGCTGAGGGACCTGGGGCTGTTTAGTATGCAGAAAAGAAGACTGAGAGGGGATTTAATCAATGTTTATAAATCTCTGAGGGCTGGGGATCAGGAGAAGGGGGGGGGAACAGGCTCTGCTCGCTTGCTCCCTGTGATAGGACAAGGAGCAATGGATGGAAGCTGCAGCATGGCAGGTTCCAGTTCAACACAAGAGGGCAGTTCTTGACTGTAAGGGTCCTAGAGCACTGGCACAGGCTGCCCAGAGACATTGTGGAGTCTCCTTCTCTGGAGCATTTCAAGGCCTGTTTGGATGTGTTCCTGTGTGACCTGAGATAGATTGTCTGGTCCTGCTCTGACAGAGGGGTTGGACTGGACAAGCTCTTTGGGTCTCTTCCAACCCCTGACATCCTGTGAGCCTGTGAATGAAGCAGGTCCCAGACCTGAAATTAGATGGAGAGTTTACAAAATGTTCCTCACAGATAAATCTCTGGCCAATAAAAACATAATTTCTGTTTACTCCTCTGCAATGTGCCTTCTGGAAACGCTCTCCTGACACCAGGTTTTGATTCTTTCTTCCACTTCTCTCCTGACTTCCAGGTGTTCTGCAGAAGATGACTCTCCTGTAATCAGTATGAGATAGAAACACAAACCTCTCACACTGGGAGAAGTATTTCCTTGTCAGCCTGCATCTGCCTGACTTATTAGCAAGTCATTAGCAATGAGCAGATCTCAAGAGTTTGGAATTTCATTCCGTTCTTTCCAGATAAATATTTAAATGTGTTTGCCTTTATTACATTTCTCTGGCCTGATTCTGATACATTTGGCCTGGAAATCAGATTGAGGATTTGGGAGTCTGAATCAACTTGGCACAGCCCATGAACTAAATGCAGAATGAATCAGTGCACAGTGGTGCCTACTGGTTGCACTGGGTGGCTCAGCAAGGCATAGTGGTTAAATAAAAACATCAGACTGGATTTAGGACGCACAGTAGAAGAAAGCAGAAAGGGAGGATGTCCGTGTACTAACAGGAACTGCACAAACATCCATTGAGTCCTACAGTCACTTTCCTCCAGGCTGAGTTGCACTCCATAGTAATTTAAAGCCAATTTCAAGGCTGCTCATAGAATAATAAAATCTTTTTTTTTTTTCAACCAAAATGATTCTAAGATCAAGTCCAACCCTTATCTAACTCTACTAAGGCTGATGCTAAAGCATAACCCTCAGAACCATATCTCTGCCTCTTTTAAACAGCTTTAGGGTTGGGAATTCAGGCTGGGAGGCCTGTTCCATTTGAGAACCCTGTCAGGAAAAAAAGTTTCTTCTAACCCTATCAGGAAAAAAGTTTCTTCTCATGTCTAACCTAAACCATCCCTGGCACAGCTTGAGGTTGTCCTTGTCCTGTCACATTTTCCTAGGGAGAAGAAGGTCTCTCCTCAGCCTCCTCTTCTGTAGACTCAATAATCCCAGTTCTCTCAGCCACTCCTCACAAGACCTCTACCCTAGACCCTTTGCCAGCTTCCTTGTCCTTCTCTGGACACACTTCAACACCTCAATATCTTACCTGTAGTGAGAGGCCCAAACCTGAACGCAGTACTCCCCAGTGCCAAGTACAGAGGGGAAATTGCTTCCCTGGTCCTGCTGGTTACACTACTGCAATCTAGGATGCTGTTGGCCTTCTTGGCCACCTGGGCACATATTGGCTCATCTTCAGGCAGCTGTCAGCCCACACCCCCAAGTCCTTCTCTCCTGGGCAGTTTCCAGCCACTCTGCCCCAAGCATGGAACACTGCAGGGGCTGCTTGTGACCCAAGTGCAAGACCAGGCAGAGGTAAACCACGGTGCACAGAGATCCAGGCCCTGGCTGGATTAGGTCACCTATAACTGAACCTTAACAGCCAGGATGGTCTCTTGCTCTGGTATCTGCAAAGTTTCCTGGTCCACCTTTAAGCCAACCCTTCTTGCAGTCCTCACTGCTTCTGCTTTCAAGTGAGATCAAATGCAGCAAAATCTAAAGTTGCCTTTCAAGCTCCAGCAAACAGCTTGGGATAGTTTTAAGAGCCTTTGGTTTTTTGCTGCTTGTTCAGCTGCCTGTAAAGCCCTGCAACAGAAAGGAGGATCCTAAGGTTTAAGATGACAAAAAGTCTTCCCCTGCTCAATTCTATTAAGCAGCACATTCATTTCCAGGCACACACACTTTTTATTGCTAACAACTAGCTCTGACCTACATCAGGGACTTCATTCAAGGATGGCTATCAGCTAGGGTACATTCCAACTCTCAAAGAGCATAACAGCTCCCTCAGCCACAATTTTGCAGCAGTTGGACTGTTGGAAGGAAGGCCAAAAGCAAACCCTGCCTTGCAGGGGAGTCTTGCACTGCTACCAGTCGCTCCAATCCCTGGATTCAAGGCAATTCCCAGTGCAATGGTGGGGGGGTAGAAAATTATTAAAAATTTGTCTGGCTCCTCTGCTACATGAACAGACACAAAAGCACAAACATGTGCAGCACCACATTTCCTTAAAGAGCGTTATTATTAACTGGAAATAGCAGCCAGATCCATCATGTTCAGCATGCCCCACATCATCGCTTCACTAAACACCGCCGATTATTTCCCCGTAATTGCCTTCCTGAGCTGTCTAGCAGCCTCTATTCATTTCCATTAAGGCTTGGGAGGATGAGATCATTTAACACTACCCCATCCCTCCCTTATTTTTTCCCCCCTGTTTTTTTTTGTAAACTCGGCAGTTATGTGCTCACTGCCATCCTCTCACTCACAGAAGTTAAAAGTTTAGTACTTTATGCTGGAGAAGCTGAAACAATAGTGAAGTGTTTGTTCATTTTCACCATGTGTGTTTTCACGCTCCCCCTCCCCCCCTTCACTTGAGAGGGAAATTTATTTCTGCCCTGCAAAATCAGGCAGAGAAAGAGTTTCAGTTCTGTTACATCCCTGTGTTTTGCACAGAACAGCTTGATGGAGCGGTCAAGAGGAATTAAATAACTCACAGAAGCAAGCCCCCTAGCCTGGTATCATCCAAGTACCAACAGCAGTCTTACAAGTCAGTTGCTCTTTTTCTTTTTTCTTCTTTTTTTTTTTTTGTTTTTTTTTTCTCCTTTGGTAGCTGCAGAGAATTAATTAAAAATGATCTGGGTGTAGATTAAGTTTCTGCACTCAGAAGTTATCATCAATGCCTCACCTGCCTTGAAATGATGACTGCACGCTCCTTGATAAATGGATTGAAGGCTTTGCCTGGCTTCCCCAAGTGCCTGCATCTTCCCCTGGAGGATTTATTCCTTAGCAGAGTCTGTGTCATCTCCTGGGCTGCACCTCTGTGCAGGGAGTGTGGTTGTCCTCTATCCATGAAGCAGCCTCCACCTGCTCACATCAAGAGAACTACTCAGGTATGTTGGGATGATCACAGATTCACAAGATATTAGGGTTTGGAAGGGACCCAAGAAGATCATTGAGTCCAACCTCGCCGCCAGAGCAGGACCAGACAATCTAGCTCAGGGCACACAGGAACACATCCAGACAGGCCTTGAAAGGCTCCAGAGAAGGAGACTCCACAACCTCTCTAGGGAGCCACTGCCAATGCTCTGAGACCCTTACAGTAAAGTTCTTCCTCTTGTTGAGCTGGAACCTCCTCAGTCTTCTCCAGACTAAGCAGTCCCAAGTCCCTCAGCCTCTCCTCATCAGGCAGTGCTCCAGTTCCCTCACCATCCTCAGAGCCCTCCTTTGGACCTTCTCCAGTAATTCCCTGTTCCTCTTCAACTGGGGAGCCCAAATAAAATTTTGGATTTGATGCCAGGGCTATCTCCTCACAGGAAAATAGGTATTAGGAGCACAATCCTTCCATCAGATACGTCCAAGTCCTGGAACTTCTGTCAGTCTCGAGGGATTGCTAATGTCTCTATTACAGTTTCAGTGCTGGCTTTGCCTTGTTGATGCTTTGATTTTAAGAACAGGATCCAAATTGCCATGTTGCCATGTTCCTTTTCCTAATTTTCTGCACATGAGGTTTTCAATTCTGATTTTTCCCCTTTCTGATAAGTGGTAATCTCATAAAGGAGCTATCAGATATTTCAAATCTCTCCTGTTCTGGCAATTACTACACTTTGATGCAGCAATCTTTTGATGTTGCTGCAACCTCATTTTTCCATTAATACCCAATGCCACTGCTTTGGGAATCTGACCTGATCTGACCCCATGCCCCCCCAAATTTCAACTGTCAGAGAGAAGCCCAGAAAGGTTCAGGCAGGACTTTCCATTTGCATTCCCTGTCTGAGCCGTGGAAGTGCCAGGTGAAACCTGGATCCACATAGCCTGTGCTCATCTAAGTTCTGCTGCCACTGCGCACCAGCTGATCAGATCGAGGAGGAAAAACCCACTTAAAACGCCTGCTGAGGCAGCTCAGAGAACTCTACATAATTCAGGGGATCCCAGTCGGTGCAGAAAGGTGCATTCCACATTGACACCTCCATGAAGGTGTCAAACAAACAGCAGAAATGTATACAATGTCAGCAAAGAAACTGGCACAGAAGAGGACATACAATTAGCAAGAAGGATAATTCAGAGCAGAGGGCCCTGATGTTATCTTTCCAGTCCTGATCTTCTAAAATAAATCTGGGGCTTTTTTTGCAGGATTATTGTTTTTATCCATGCATGATTTAAGCCACTTTCATCCTCATTTTTGAGTATACCCCTGCTCACTGAGCTTCTGGGATCCCACTCCTCAGCTCTGCCGGCACCCAGAGGTTGCAAGCATAACAGAATCATAGACCCACAGAACTACTGAGGCTGGTAGAGATCTTTGACATCATCAAGTCCATATGCAGTCTTTGAGCTCACAATCCCACCATGACCAATAAACCACACTCCTAACCACCACATTCAGTACCTTTTCAATACCTCCAGTGATGGTGACTCCACCACTTCCCCGGACAGTCTGTTCCAATGCTTGGTAACATATTCCGGGAAGAAACTTTTCCTAATATCCAACCTGAACCTGCTCTGGCACAACCATCATGCTGAGACCCTGCCTGCTTGCTGCCTGCAATAGCAGAATTGGGGGAAAGCAGGAAAAATGGGAAATGGGAGGGGTGTCCCTGTGCTCTAAAATGCACAATTCACCTCCCAAAACAATTAAATAATAGAATCAGTCAGGGTGGGAAAGGACCAGAAGGATTATCTAGTTCCAACCCCCCTGCCATGCCTAGGGACACCCTACCCTAGATCAGGCTGCTCACAGCTTCTGCCAGCCTGGCCTTAAACACCTCCAGGGATGTGGCCCCAAGCACCTCCCTGGGCAACCCATTCCAGGGTTACCATTTGTAACCAGATAGGCACTGCCTTCACCCCTGTCGGGGTGACCCCAATTGAAGGAGGAGAAAGGAAATTGAGATTTATAAGGGGAAAGTTTGGCTCAAACAAAAAATAAGCAAATAAACAAACAGGGAATGTCAAATGCTTCTCTTGCTGATTTTGTCTACTGCTGTGCTCAGAGAACAAGAAGAAAAGGAATAAAGTGGTAGATTTTTCTGTCTGCTGCACTCATATCAGTCTAAGATAACTTAGGGAGGGCTGTGGATTTATTCAGATCTTATAGAGAAACATGAAAGTGGTGTAAAATGTGTTTGAATCTATGTTTTATAGAAAAGAAGAAAAAAAACATAGAATAGAATCATACAATCAGTCAGGGTTGGAAAGGGACCACAAGCATCATCTAGATCCAACCCCTTTGCCATGGGCAGGGACGCTACCCTAAATCAGGCTGCCCACAGCCTCAGCCAGCCTGGCCAAAAACACCTCCACAGATATGGCCCCAACCACCTCCCTGGGCAACCCATTCCAGCCTCTCACCACTCTCATGCTCAACAACTTCCTTCTCACATCCAATCTGAATCTCCCCACCTTCAGATTTGCTCCATTCCCCCTAGTCCTGGCACTACTTATGAGCCTCAAAAGTCCCTCCCCAGCTTTTCTGTAGGCCCCCTTCAGATCCTGGAAGGCCACAAGAAGGTCACCTGGGAGCCTCCTCTTCTCCAGCCTGCACAGCCCCAACTCTTTCAGTCTGTACTCACAGAAGAGGTGCTGCAGCTCTCTGAGCATCCTCGGGGCCCTTCTCTGCACACCTCCAGCATGTCCACATCCCTCTCGTCCCAGGGGCTCCAGAACTGGATGCAGTACTCTAGGTGGGGTCTCACCGGAGCAGAGTAGAGGGGGAGAATAAAAATAAATATCCTATCACAGGTTTATGCAACACTTGGCTGGCTCCTAATTTTGACTTCAGTGGCTGGGTGTTTATCACTAGGTAGATATATTAGGATCTGACAGAATTACTAGTGCTGACAGAATTCAGGAGGAATTCACATATAAGAGAAAGAAAACACAGAACTAAACTGCCTCAAAAATGTGTCTTTGAGCCTCCAGAACAGAGAACACACCCACCAAGGGCACAGCGGGAAATGATTTGGGGAGCAGCTGAGTGAAGCACCCATGAGAAGTTCTCAGGGTCAGCTCACTAAGGACTGTGTGAGGGCTTTATTCATTTCAGAGCTTTACCATGGAGCTGAGGGCTACTTTCTGTACAGAGAGAGATTATTCTCTAAACTTCAAGGCAGGAAGGAAGGAGAGATCATAATTTCTCATGGAAAGGCAAGAAGGAGACAGAGTAAGACAAAAGAAAGGGGCATGTTACCATTTATCAACACTTCCACAAACAAGAGAAAAGCAAGACTTGTTTTGCATGGGACTAAACAGACTCCTGAACTCAGGAGACTAAAAATGTCAGAGTTTTGTCTGTTTCTCAGTCCTACGGACACAAGGGGAATTAAAACGTGACCAGCATGCCACCAAGACACTCATGCTGTTAGGGTCAGCCAACAGTCAAGAAATAGCTCTGAGAGCCCAAATGAGCTTCTTTTCCCTGGGGAACCTGGACGACTGTGAAGTTACTTTCAATGTTTTGCTGCAGTTGGGTCTCGTCAAGGTAGGCTGAGGAGGGAATTGCAGCTTAACTGCCTTCTCTGGCCTGGCCAGACCACAGAGCCCCCCATGCTTAAGGCTGAGCAGATAAAGGGAAAGGTGTAGGCCATTTTCCAGTGCAACGCATTGGGGCCTCCCAGCTGTGGAACCTCACACTCCTCCAGGGCCCTGCCTGCTGCCACCTTTGTCCAACCACCCAAGCTATCCTTTCCCACAGCTCATGGAATTCTGGGATTTGCTCCTAGATTCCTTTCTTCTTGCCCCCTCTACTGGTTTTGGATAGGAGGAGAAGGCTCAAAACTGCTTCCCCACCCCTGCCCTGTGAGTTTGAAAGGGGGGGACAGCAGAGCGCCCTTTTGGCACGTTTTGAGGCTCATGCTGCCAGCCCGTGCAGGGATTTGAGCTGCTGTTGGCAAAGGAACAAAAAGGCATAAATAGGCAAGGGAGAACGGCACAAGTGGCTCCCAGCCAAGAGGCTCCCACTTGAAATGTTCCCGCCTGAAAGGAGCCCCCCTGAGAGGTCTCTGCCTGAAGAGTTCCCACCTGAGAGGCACCCACATGAGAGGTGCCCGCCTGAGAGGTTCCCTGCCTGAAGAGTTCCCACCTGAGAGGTTCACTGCCTGAAGAGTTCCCACTTGAGAGGTGCCCCCTGAGAGGTCTCTGCCTGAAGAGTTCCCACCTGAGAGGCACCCACATGAGAGGTGCCCGCCTGAGAGGTTCCCTGCCTGAAGAGTTCCCACCTGAAGGCTCCCCGTTATGGGACCACCCCGGCTCTGTCTTTTGCACGGCTCTTGGGTTTGTACTGTCCCTGCCTTTCGGACAGTCCCCACTCTGCACTACCCTGCAGCTTTGCAGGCTCAGCAGGTTCTGGGCCCCTTTTGAGAGAACTGTAGACAGCACCTGGCCCCAGCTCCTCTGGGACAGCTAACAGCCAGCTCCCTGTTTGCCACCTGCCTGTATCCTGTTTAAAGGATTGAAGCAGCTCAGCTCTCCCTCCTCACTGCTGGAGGCAGTGATTCCCACAGAGCTCTGCCTCGTGGGAATCACATTTTTGAAATACTGCACTTTGCCTTTTGAATCTGATTGGATATTATTTTATAGCCACAACCAGCTGAGCCACAGGGAGAATAACAGCAAGGATTCGACAACCAGCTACTGTGTGCAGTTCTGGAGCCCCCAGCACAAGGAGGACATGGAACTGTTGGAGAGAGTCCAGAGGACAGCCACAAAGGGCTAGAGCACCTCTGCTATGAAGACAGCTGAGAGAGTTGGGGCTTTTCAGCCTGGAGAAGAGAAGGCTTTGAGAACACCTTATATATAGTAGCCTTCCGGTATCTGAAGGGGGCCTACAGGAAGGCTGGGGAGGGACAATTCACAAGGTCTTGTAATGACAGGATGAGGAGGAATGGGTTCAAACTGGTAGAGGGGAGATTTAAATGGGATGTTAGGAGGAAATTCTTCACAGTGAGGGTGGCAAGACACTGGAATGAGTTGCCCTTGGAGGTTGTGGCTGCTCCCTCCCTAGAGGTGTTGAAGGCCAGGCTGGATGAGGCCTTGAATGACCTGTTCTAGTGGGAGGTGTCCCTGCTTATGGCAGGGGGTTGGAACTGGATGATCTTTGAGGTCCTTTCCAACCTAAACCATTCTATGATTCTATGATCATTCTCCTCAATGTACTGAGCAAGCCATGGTTCCCTTAATTCTCTCCCTAAGTCATATTGATAACAGGGTAAGAAGCTGTTTATAGCTTAGCCTTTTCCATTTTCTGGCTTCCTAAACCTCTGAATTTGTCTGCAGCACCTTTTGGAAGATTTTTCCCTAAATCAAATTGAAACCTGTTAATAAATAGAAAATTAATTCTGTATATAGTTGAAGGTGGAGATTTCTGGGAATAAAATAATTCTATTTTTACAATTCCTGACTCGGCCACTTTAATCCCCCTGCCCTTCACAACACTCTTCTGCAGCTCTTTGCTCCTTCTGCTTTGGCACAGCACCGAGCCTCCTACCAAGCCAAGGCCCCCAAACCGTGTCAGCCTGACTCCTCTAATGGCGAACTGGGAGGACGCATTTCCACTGCACGAAACCTCTAATTTAATTTTTTAAGGCAATCAATAAGCCAATGATTATAATATTCCCTTCCTTGCCCTTGATCAGATCTGTGTCAGCTGGCTAATGTCACCGAGTGGAAGCGGTTACTAGTCCTCCAGGGCTATTATGCCAAACGAGGAATCACTGCATATTCACTCACAAACAGCTGCTAATGTTTAATTTTTTTTTTTTCCGTTCTTTCTTTTTACATAAAACGCTCTGGAAATACAGATGCAATGCACTGAGCAGCTGTTAATGCTCTGTTTGCTTTGTGCACTGCTTGTGGAGGGCAATGCTTATCTCCAGCATCGCTGCTGCTGCTATGTGAGATTGAATATGGCAGCATAGGGTGAGGTCGTGGCTAAACCCCTGTCCAGATCAGCTCCAGCTACTGGGCTTTCACAGTGCAGAGAGGTTTCAGACTTAAATGTGTTGTCAAAAAGAAGAAAGAAACAAATTTTTAAAGTCATTTCCAAGTAAAGAATGTTGGGGTTTTGTCCCTTCTTTTGTTTCTGCACATCAAAAAGAGTTCAATTTTGTTCCCCATGTCATAGGAAGCCAAACTGTTTGGTTTGGGTTTTTTCTGCTTACCTGCACCGCGTTTGATTTCTTCTGATCCCACATCACAGCTTTCTAGGTGGGTACCAACAGCTGAATGAGGCTGGACACTGCCAGTCGTCTCCAGGTACAACAGGTTTTCACCTCTTCCTCTAGCACTGCATATGAAAACAAACCATCAAAAAGACTACAAGCAAACTACAGGTCTCAAGAGGCTACAGAAAGTGGAATTAGTCACCCTTTGAAATATGGAGGCCACAGCAAATGAGACTAGTTGGGCTTTGATGTCAGGAGGAGAAGCTGGCAGTTGAGCTCAAACTCTGCTAGCTCTTTCTCAAATCCTTGCTCAGATTGGCTTTCATCTTCCAAGCCCTGGAACAGTTCTGTGCTTCAGAAACAAAAATAGCCTTTGAGGGATCTCTCTACTGAAAAGGGAAGGAATTAGAGTAAGGCAGTCCCATCAACAAGTCCAGCAGTGCTCAGCCTGTGAATTGATGCTGCCCAAGACCCGTTGTGTTTGCTCAGGAAATCCATGTGTTAGAGCTAGAATTAGGAAGCTCAAGTTTGAGAAATGGCTGCTGATGCCCTTTCACTAAGAAGTGACTCTGCTCACTGTTGTCTTGACACTATCTGAGCACACTCCATCGGAAAGCACATGGCAAACAGGTTAATCAAGCCTCCAGTAAATAAACCTATAGGGAAGATTTATTAAATCAAGGCACAGAGCCACAAAGCAAGGCTATGGCTGAGGCTGGTCCCCAAATCCATTCCCTGGGCACCACCAGACAGTGCTTTTTTTCTGAAGATCACTCCCTCCATGTCTTCCTTCTGTACCACAAAGCTCAGCCAGACCATAAAACAGATTAAAAGAGGTCACTGAATGCACAAGCACTCTGGACAACTTCCTGCTGGGTTTCCTCAACTAAGAGAGCAGAGTTTGGTGTCAATGCCTGAGGGCAAATGTCTTTGAAGGAGACTGTGTATGTGTGTGTGTGTGTGCACGACACCGAATAAATTTGATCAGATTTGGTGTGACAAAATTATCAAGGAAACATTTGCATTGCCATTTATGCAGCAGGCTGCAGGATGCAAAGCAGAAAGAGAACATGTTCAGGGTGTCAGGCAGCAGCACACTGTGATTAATGGAAGGAGACATGTGAGCTAGAGAACAATCATACTCATTAACAGTGACATCCAAAGCGAACATGGACAGTGCCTCCTCACCAAGGGCAGCTCATGTCTTTGAAGCTCCCCTGACTTGAGCTGCTGCCGCAGCAAAGCTCAGGGCAGCTGAGATGCTGCATATTTGTCCCAACATCCTCCCTTTCCCGTGTCTTCATGTCCAGCTCATCAGATAACACTCTGAAGATGCTGCCACCACAGATGCTGAAGAGACTTGAGAGTGCAGGTGAAGGAGGCTGTGGGACACAGCAGTGTATCACAGAAAGTAAAAGCTTTTTGCTTCTTGCTCACCCCGAAACAGGAGTGTCAAGAGAAGGGTGACGAAGCTGGTGAGAGGCCTGGAGCACAAGACCTATAAGAGGCTGAGGGAGCTGGGGTTGTGTAGCCTGGAGAAGAGGAGGCTCAGGGGTGACCTCATTGCTGTCGACAACTATCCTAAAGGCAGGCTGTAGCCAGGTGGGGGCTGGTCTCTTTTCCTAGGCAACCAGCAACAGAACAAGGGCAGACAGTCTCAAATTGTTCTGGGGTAGGTATAGGCTGGATGTTAGGAAGAAGTTCTTGCCAGAGAGAGTGATTGGCATTGGAATGAGCTGCCCAGGGAGGTGGTGGAGTTGCTGTCCCTGGAGGTGTTCAAGAAAAGCCTGGATGGAGCCTAGGGCTAGATGCTAGGTTGGACTGGATAAGCTTGGAGGTCTCTTCCAACCTGGCTTATTCTATTCTATTATGTTTTATTCTCTTCTGTTCTATTCTATTCTACTCTACACAACAGAAAGGGATCTGCAGCCTATTTATTCTCCTACTAAAGTGCACCTGGAAGTCAGAACAAGTAACTGAACTCACTTTTTCAGCCCCTCTCTGAGATCAAGGGTGATAATTTTAGGGTGTATAATTCTGTGATCATTCTAGGAAATCTTAAGCGTACAGCATTTTCCCTTCCACTTTTTAATCCAATTACAGGACTAAAGATAGAGAGAGCAGTTTACATCAGAGAGACCTCCTGAATGAAGACAAGCTGGAGAGTGAATTCATTTTGCAGGTCTCTGTATCAGCTAGTTTCTGGTGTGAGAGCTCTCTATAAGTAAAGACTGACAGACCTCCAAACCTGAGCATCTTGTGCGTGTGTGTCTGTGCTAGTGGCTTCCTCATCCTTAACCAGCTCATCCTTTATTCCAAAAAAACAGAGCAGGGTTTGGCAGGGAGGGGTGCACAGGGTGGAACTGAGCAATGGCTCTCAGGGTTTCCATGAATGAAGAACACCCAAGCTGACAAGGTGCACCTCGTCTCTGCCCGTTTAATCCCCAAGCCCATGCCAAGCCTTTCACAATAACCTTCCTCTCCATTTCACACCTAATCATGTGTAGCAGAAATCCCACAGATCAGAGACTTGCTCACAGGGCTGAGGAAGGATCTGCCTGGGGTGTTTATCCTCAGATGTGATCAAGCAGTGACAACTCTCCTGCCCCGCTCACCCTGCACCACGGCAAAGGAACCTCAACCCAAGGGAATTATTGGGGGTTGGCTTACTTCCTGATTTGGATGCAAAGCATCTTGGATGTCCCCACTTGCTGTGCTGTCCACCAACTTTTCCGTTTGTAAACTCTGCTCTGGTAAGACACCACCTGGAGTATCGCATCTGGTTCTAAGGTAGGGTGTCCCTGGGCATGGCAGGAGGGTTGGAACTAGATGATCCTTCTGGTCCCTTCCAACCCTGACTAATTCTATGACTCTATGTGTGTGCGTGTGCATGTAGGACAAGGACAATGGGTGTAAGTTGCAGCACAAGAGGTTCCACCTCAACAGAAGAGGTGACTTCTTTCCCTGGGACAAGAGGGATGTGGACATGCTGGAGGTGTCCAGAGAAGGGCCATGAGGATGCTGAGAGGGCTGCAGCACCTCTGCTATGAGGACAGACTGAAAGAGTTGGGGCTGTGCAGTCTGGAGAAGAGGAGGCTCCCAGGTGACCTTCTTATGGCCTTCCAAGATCTGAAGGGGGCCTACAGAAAAGCTGGGGAGGGACTTCTGAGGCTCTCAGTTAGTACCAGAACTAAGGGGAATGGAGCAAAGCTGGAGGTGGGGAGATTCAGATTGGATGTGAAGAGGAAGTTGTTGAGCATGAGAGTGGTGAGAGCCTGGAATAGGTTGCCCAGGGAGGTGTTTGGGGCCACATACCTGGAGGTGTTTGCAGCCAGGCTGGCTGATCTAGGGTAGGGGGCTTGGAACTAGATGATTCTTGTGGTCCCTTCCAACCATGACTGATCCTATGATTCTATAAACAAGTGACAAGGTGCAGGTGAGCAGTTCTGCCCCTCACTTTCCAGACTAGCCCAGTACTTTTAAATAAGAGCACAAACATGATTAGCACATCAGCCTGATCATCTCCCAAAGGCTTTGAGATGGTGAGTACCAGACAGCTTCCAGTCTTCAAAAATCCTATTAAGGTTAAAGAAAGGCAGGAGTGCTCACAGCAAAGGAGTGGTGATGCAGGGGATTACTGCTGTAGTTCAGGAGAGTCACGGAAAGGGAAAAGCTGCTCCATCATGCTCTGCCTCTTTGTGTCAGCCCAGCAGCACAAGCTGTTGCAGAGAATTGCTAAATCTGCCCCTTTCTTTGATGACAAAAGCAAATATTGTACTAGAAACTCACTGAAGTGCCCTCTCTTGGCCTTGTGGCACTTTTTGTCCTTTGCTCACAAATTACACTTTTCAGATGTTGTTGACTTTCTTTCTGCTCTTGTAGACACTTGTCTGGCTTTTCAGACAGTCAATAGCCCAGGCAGAGCCCTTGCTCTCAACCAGCCTGGACAATGCACCTTGTGACAAGCTACCCACAACTGTCAGAGGCATTCAGCTTTCTACAGACTTGAAATATGTCTTTTTTTTTTTCTTTT
>VWZI01006230.1:621610-675343 GCA_013396835.1 Psilopogon haemacephalus | reverse complement strand
TTTTTTTTTTTTTTTTTTTTTTTTTTTTTTTTTTTTAGTTTAGTGGGCTGCCTGCAAACATAGCACAGCATTTGCATTTCCATCTGGGACACAGAGAAGAAATCTGGACAGACATATGGGAGTCAGTTTAGATTTCCAACTCTGATAGATAAACATCTGAATTTCCACGGTCGTCTCCTCAGCTGGAAAGAGTCAGCTGCATTTGCTCTTTGTTGGGTGAAAGTATTTTAGACCAAAACTCCACCAATGAAAAGACAGAGCTCCTGCCGTGTCTACAAGAGAGATGCACTCCCTGTTGGCAGGCCACACACTGCTGCTGGGACTCACTGTGCTGTCTTGCTTCAACTATGTAAGAGCCTGCAAGGAGAAATTCAGCACAAAAGCTGTGAGTGCTTTGTCACACTGGAGCCTGAGAAGCCAGACCCAAGTATTCATGGAGATGTGGCAATGAGGACATTCCCTCTACTGCATGAATGAGGTCAATTTTCAAATCATTTTGCCTTTGCTGACCTTAAGAAAAGGGTTTGGCTTGTCTTTTCTTGCCCCATCTGCTTTTCACACTTATTTTCTTCATAAACCTAAGTTAAACTATCTTGCTGTTAGCCACTTATGGAGATATATATATATATATGCAGGGCCACAAGGATGCTCAGATGGCTGCAGCAGCTCTGCTAGGAGGACAGACTGAAAGAGTTGGGGCTGTTCAGTCTGCAGAACAGAAGGCTCCCAGGTGACCTTCTTGTGGCCTTCCAGGATCTGAAGGGGGCTACAGAAAAAGCTGTGGAGGGACTTTTTAGGCTATCAGGTAGTGCCAGGACTAGGGGGAATGAAGCAAAGCTGGAGGTGGGGAGATTCAAATTGGATGTGAGAAGGAAGTTGTTGAGCATGAGAGTGGTGAGAGGCTGGAATGGGTTGCCCAGGGAGGTGGTTGGGGCCAGATCCCTGGAGGTGTTTGCAGCCAGGCTGGCAGAGGCTGTGGGCAGCCTGATGTAGGGTAGAGTGTCCCTGGGCATGGCAGGGGGGTTGGAACTAGATGATCCCTGTGGTCCCTTCCAACCCTGTCTAATTCTATGACTCTATATGTGTGTGTATGTAGGACAAGGAGCAATGGGTGTAAGTGGCAGCACAAGGGGTTCCACCTCAACAGAAGGGGGACTTCTTTACTGTAAGGGTCCCAGAGCAGAGCACTGGCACAGGCTGCCCAGAGAGGTTGTGGAGTCTCCTTGTCTGGAGCCTTTCCAGGCCTGTCTGGATGTGTTCCTGTTTGACCTGAGCTAGATTGTCTGGTCCTGCTGTGGCAGGGGGGTTGGACTCGATGATCTCCGTGCATCTCTTCCAACCCCTGCCATCCTGTGTGGTCCTGTGTGTATCTATATAAAGATACACAGACGTGTATCTACCTCCCTACATATAAACACACACACATACACATCTATATGTACATATCCCCATCCAAGTTTTTTACATCCTTGAAGTCTCCTGGAAAATCCCCCAGCAGGCATTAAAAGGCAAAGATCTCCAGAAAGGCTCATAAATCATTCTAAGTACGATGTTTGTAGGGGAAGACATTTTGGAGATGATAAAAAGAAGCACATTTTCAAAATGTCAATGAACCCACAGAAATGGAGAGCAGCTTTTCAGATGTCTGCCCACTTATTAGATGTGGGCAAAGTCAGGTACCTGAAAGATTCGACTAAGAAAAGTTAGAATATAAATGACTCTGTAGCCTTTCCAATCCTATAAAAAGGCAGGCAGGGGATCAGAAATGATTGTGGCTGGGGGTGGGTGGGGGAATGAATATCCCCAATGCCTATTTGTCAGAAAGTAGAGTTCAGCTTGCTCCTGAAAGCTGCAGGAAGCACAGCACAGGCAGGTAATTGCCCATGAGAAATTCTCTTTGAATATGATGTTACTGGGCAGCAGGTAACAGAGGCAACAAACACCACAGCTCTGCCTTGCTCAGGAAGCTGATTGTAGCCTTTGCTACAGATGCCTGTATTTGTTGTACAAAAACTAACCATAGAATCATAGAATGGTTTAGGTTGGAAAAGCTCATCCAGTTCCAAACCCCCTGTGCCATAGGCAGGGACACCTCCCACTAAAACAGGTCACTAAAGGCCTCATCCAACCTGGCCTTGAACACCTCCAGGAAGAAAGCAGGCACAGCCTCTCTGGGCAACCTGTGCCTGTGTCTCACCACCCTCCCTGTACGGAACTTCCTCCTAACATCCTGTTTAAATCTCCCCTCTGCCAGTTTAAACGCATTCCTCCTCATTCTGTCATTACAAGACCATGTGAATAGTCCCTAACCAGCCTTCCTATAAGCTCCTTTCAGATAGGGGATGCTTGGGGTGAATGACACCAAAGGCAAGGACTTGGTGTGTCTATTGTGAGTTCGCAAGTCCTGGCATCTCTCATATGCTGTGTACAGTTCCAGAGCCCCCAACAGAAGAAGGACATGAAAGTGTTGGAGCCAGGACAGAGGAGGCCACCAAGATGCTGAGAGGGCTGCAGCAGCTATGCTGTGAGGACAGGCTACAAGAGTTGGGGCTCTGCAGCCTGGATAAGAGAAGGCTTCCAGAAGACCTTGGAATGGCCTTTCAGTATCTGAAGGGGGCTACAGGAAGGCTGTGGAGAGACTACTGACAAGGTTTCTTAATGACAGGATGAGGAGGAATAGGTTTAAACTGTCAGAGGGGACACTGAAAGTGGATATTAGTAGGAAGTTGTTTACAGTGAGGGTGGTGAGACAGTGGTACAGGTTGCCCAGGAAGGTTGTGCATGACAGAAGCACCAAATGTGATCAAAGATTTCATTTGGTGCTTCTGTGCTCCACAACCTCCCTGGAGGTGATCAGGACCAGGTTGGATGAAGCCTTGAGTGACTTGTTCTAGTGGGAGGTATCCCTGCCTATGATGGAGAGTTGGAACTGGATGAGCTTTGAGGTTCCTTCCAACCTAAACCATTCTATGATTCTATTCTTTACAGATGGCAGATGTAAGAAATGCTGAGCATAAAAGCAAACATCTAACTGCAGAAATGAGATGTGATGATTGCTTAGCTGAGAATACATTCATTACACTCCTGCTTTTGAATGCTGTAGGGAACTGAATGGTCACTTCCCTCCCCACCCTCACAATTACAAAGCATTTTGCAACAGCATCCCAGGTATTTTTTTTTTTTTCCCCTCCTCTTTTTATGATTGGTAGAGTAACCATTTGGAAATGAAACTCCTGCAGCCTTTCATTAGAGAGGATGGGAAGCCAAGAAGGTGGTATTATGGATGGCATTTTTATGAAACATTAGGCAGAAAGTGATAGGCATATTATTGTATATTAGAAAGCTCCGAAGGATGCTCAGCCAACATGATAGCTTTCATTGCATGAACATTGAAATACATCTCCTTGCAAAAGAGATATGGGCTAATGGAACATGCTGCTGGCTGCTGAGGGGCTGATTTTTAAGGCAGAGCTGGAGCTGAGGTTTTTAGCTTCCTAGAATATGGGTTAGTTTTCTAAGACAGTTGAAGCTTTCGCAGCTCTTTTTCTACTGTGCTGGGGACCTGAGTCTTCTCCCACATGCAGCACCGCTTCAACTGAATCTCTTCCTGAAGAAAAACTCAAGCTGCATTGTTCTTTATCTGTACCTCCATTCCACAAAATCTTTAAGCACAATTTCAAATCAATCCCTATTCACCAAAGACTCACAAAGATCTCAGGCTTTCAAGTAAAGAAACACGCTTAAGAGCTTTACTTAATAGGAATGAGTTCCAAGCCAGGGCTTTAGCATCTGCTTTAGGTTAGTACCAGTAGCTTTCCTGATGAACCTTTCTACAGAGCCATTATTTCAGAAAGAAGTATCTGTGGTGTGAAGATCGACTTATCTTGGGCCTGCAGGGAAGGTTATTAATCAGCTGCAGCATCTCAGCAGAAAGGAAAAAAAAAAAAAAAGTTGATATTGATACTCATCTGCCAAATGGAAGGAGTCAAAAGAAGAAATTAAATAGCCAAATATTAGATGGCATTTTTAGCAGACTTCCCCAGCTGCATCTGCAGAAGTCACAAGCTGCAAAAGAGTAGTCCACACTGAAGTGTGTGCAACACACACAGGTGAGCTCTGGAGCCAACAGAGCAGTACTGCAGCAAAGCCCTCCCTAAAGCCTCCCACTACCTTTGCACTGTGCCTTTTATAGATGCAGTTAAAGCCTGGCTGGAAACTTATTTCCCTGTGTTTCACATTAAGTGCATGTTGACTGTAATTAAAATAATTTATATTTTGCAAGGGCAGTTTTGTAGCTCTCTTCCTTGGCTGAGGGCCATGAACTGTAGCAGCAATTAGGAAGAGACATGAATGATGGAAGTTGTGGTTTCAAAAGGTCACAGAGAAGTTTTCTTGCTCACAATAGCTGCATACAGCATCAGATTTGAAAGGAGCTAAAACCTATATCAATGTGTTGAGGTTTGTAAATGTCTTGTTGGACCCAGGTACATGTAGGTGGCACCACCAGACCAGACATTCCTATACAATATCCAGTTCCTGAGGGTCCTGAACCTGATGATGAAGCCTCTCAAGCAGCTAAAGTGTGGTGAATCTTTCCTGGTGGACTTCTGCAAAGCCACCTCCTAACTGATTCTGCTGATCTGCTCCAAACCAACATGCTGGGGAGGTCAAGGGCTGCCATTGCTCATTGAAAAATGCCATCCAACCTTTGGGGTGTATTAGAAGTGCTGTGGTTAGCAGGTTGAGGGAGGTTCTCCTGTCCCTCTGCTTTGCCCTACTGAGGCCACATCTGGAGTACTGTGACCAGTTCAGGGCCCCCCAGTTCAAGAGGGGACTGCTGGAGAGAGTCCAGCACAGAGCCACAAGGATGCTGAAGGGAATAGAATATCTCTGTTAAGAGGAGAGCCTGAGGCAGCTGGAGCTGTGCTGCTTGGAGAGGAGAAGACCGAGAGGTGACCTCAGTGATGTTTATAAATATGTAAATGTGAGTGCCAGGAGGCTGGAGCCAGGCTCTTTTGGGTGATGCCTAATGACAGGACAAGGGGCAATGGGTGGAAGCTGAGGCATAGGAAGTTTAATGTAAGCATAAGGAGGAATTTTTTCCCTGTGAGGGTGACAGTGCCCTGGAACAGGCTGCCCAGCAGGGTTGTGGAGTCTCTCTCTCTCTGGAGACATTCAAAACCCACCTGG
Source organism: Psilopogon haemacephalus (assembly GCA_013396835.1). Lineage (NCBI taxonomy): Eukaryota > Metazoa > Chordata > Aves > Piciformes > Megalaimidae > Psilopogon > Psilopogon haemacephalus. The sequence goes on along the minus strand of VWZI01006230.1, from coordinate 670,153 downwards.
ATGTGTTCCTGTGTGAGCTGGTATAGGAGGTCCTGCTCTGGCATGGGAGTGAACTGGATGAGCTTTGGAGGTCCCTTCCAGCCCCTGACATTCTGTGATTCTATGATTCCCAGCCTGTGGGGTGCCCACAAGAAATGTGGGGGCAAACTGGAGCAAGGCTCCATCTGCACATCCCTCCCTGCCTTCTCCTCACTCTGCCTGAGCTACAGCTTCAAAACCCTGGTCTCTCTGGGCATATCAAATGGAGCAAGGGAAGGATGAGGCCTGGTGCAAGCTAGACTTATCTCCAGCACAAGCCAACAGAGAACAGATGGGAAGATTTCCTTTGGCCCCAAGATGATCAAGTTGTTTCTCTAGTGCAGTCTGCCAAGAGTACACAGGAGGAACATCTATAAATAAGCACATACAGGTGTTTGGGGTTTTTTAAGAATAAAACCATTCTAAGGTAAATTTGTTGCTCTGATAGGTAGTTAGGGGTTAGGAAATCATACAATATCCAGGGCTTCATTAAGGACACAGCTAACTATGGATCTGTATAATTGCATGCAGACATGAGCGTCATTGTTCTGAAAAGCACAAAACAATTAGGAAAAACAACAGAAAGAAAGTCCAAGTAAACACATAGGTGAAGTTCTGTGATTGAGAAGGAAAGCTTGGAAATGTAACTTACCTGGAATGAACTGTTGGGGTACTGCAGAGTATCTCAGTGACACAGCTCTGGTGGTAGTGATGCTGAGGGTTTTCCACTGGAGCAATTCCATGGGGCACAGCAACAAATTCCACAGCTGCTGGTGATCACTGGCTGCTGGGATAAAGAAATGTTGATAGCAACAGGACAAGAGGGCATGGTTTTAAGCTGAAGTTTAGATGGGATCTCAGGAAGAGCATCACGAGAGTGGTGATGCTCTAGAATAGGCTGCCCAGGGAGGTTGTGGATGCAGCCTCCCTGCAAGTGTTCAAGGCCAGGTTGGATGAGACATTGAGCAGCTGAATCTAGCTGAGAGGCATCCCTGCCCATGGTGGGGAAGTTGGAGTAGATGATCTCTCAAGTCCCTTCCAACCTAAGCCATTCTGATTCTAAGAAAGGGGGACACATCCTCCCACAGGCAGCATGAACACAGGCAGTCCTCCATGGCACCTGGAACATGGCTTGTGGAGCACACTGGGCTGTGATCACCCATTCAAGGCTCTGCAGAGACAGACATAAAAGTTACTGCGGAATTCACCGTCTCTCCACCTTCCATGGATATATTCTGGAGCAGAGGAGGCTCCAGGTGACCTTCTTGAGGCCTTCCAGTATCTGAAGGGGGCTTATGAGAAAGCTGAGGAGGGACAGTTTAGGCTCTCACATAGTGACAGGACTATGGGGAATGGAACAAAGCTGGGGGTGGGAAGATTCAGATTGGATGTGAGGAGGAAGTTGTTGAGCATGAGAGTGGTGAGGCCCTGGAATGGGTTGGCCAGGGGAGTGGTTGGGGCCACATCCCTGGAAGTGTTTAAGGCAAGGCTGGATGAAGCTGTGGGCAGCCTGGTCTAGGGCAGGGTGTCACTGGGCATGGCAGGGGGGTTGGAACTAGATGAACCTTGTGGTCCCTTCCAACCCTGACTGATTCTATGATTCTATTTGCAAACACTTGGGCATCTTTTATGTGCTAGTAATGACCATGGCAAACAAAATCTGCTTTCTGTGTAATAGTTGTACAGTCTAAATGTATCTAACATATTCTACCTATTTTTTTCTGCTTTTCCGTATGTATCTCACAGTCTATATTTTTTCTTGCTCTTCTATAAAACATAGGTTCTAACACATTTTACACCAGTTTCACATTTCTCTATAAGATCTGAATAAATCCACAGCCCTCCCTAGGTTATCTTAGACTGATATGAGTGCAGCAGACAGAAAAATCTACCGCTTTGTTCCTCTTGTTCTCTGAGCACAGCAGCAGAGAAAATCAGCACAAGAAGCATTTGACATTCTTTGTTTGTTTATTTATTTGCTTATTTTTCGCTCGAGCCAAACTTTGCCCCATTTAAATCTCAATTTCCTTTCTCCTCCTGCAATTGGGGTCACCCTGGCAGGGGTGCAGGCAGTGCCTATCTGGCTACAAACAACAGAGAGCAGCCCAGCAGAAATAAAAGGCAGAGCTCCCCACGTCACTGTAATTGTTAGTACAGAAATGCACCGGCCTAAATGGAATTTCACCTTGGGAGTTTGGGCTGAATTGAGTCTAAACAGAGGTGAAATTCCCCAGGCATATGGCAAGTCCTCTGGGCTGGCATCGGCAGAGCCCCCACGGCACTTCATCAGGCCCTCAGAGCCCAGCATCAACTCTGCAGAGTGTGGTTATTAGGAGAGGAGAACAGCTGTAAATGTCTCTTAATGCCAGTGGGGAGCTGGGGAGTGCTCAGCTACTGCATGGGTAATAGAAATGGAAGAGGAATATAGCTCCACTGAATTAGCTTAGGCCACTGAGGTCTGTTTGTTTCAATTATCACTGGTACACTCAAGTCCCCTGAAAGCTCCCATTAGCTCCCACCGTGTTCTTTTACACACAGGCACCTTTTCAAATACCTTTGGCTTTAATGAACCTCTCTTATTTTTATAGCAGACACTGGAGCAGCTAGCGAAGAGCGAACGCCGGCGCTTAAAAAGAAATGGGTCAGATGTGTCCCTGGTGTAGCACAAGGGGGTGTGGTGGTGCTCTGCTTGGATCTAAGCTGTTGGGCAACTGAAATGGCAGTAAAAAGGGAAAAGAGCAAAGAACTAAAACTAAATAAAGACCTGCTTGGTCTCTTTCACTTCAACAGAAGGTCAGTACCTGATGTTTTCACTTTGCAGTGAGGCTTTTGTGGATAAGTAGTTGTACCTGTCACCTTCTGCCTGCTAATGCTATCGACCAAACCCTTGCCAGGGAAAGGGTTAAATCCGTGCCTGGTGTCTCCATTCATGCTCACACTTACACAGCTGGAAATTAAAATAGACTCCAAAGAGGAGCATGCTTTCCCCATTTCTCTGGCCTGGCTGCTACCAGAAGTTTGAATGTTGAAATGACTGAATGTTTAATTGTGTTTAAAATGCCCAGGACTGAACCTCGAGTAAAGTTCAAAACCCATCAAGCAAAGCCAAGAATACAGAGATCACAGAATCCCAGCATGGTGAAGGGTGGAGGTGGCCTCTAGAGATCATCCAGTCCAACTCACCTGCTATAGCAGGGTCACCCATGGTAGGTTGCCCAGGATCACAACAGCCAGGCTGGTTTGGAATCTCTCCAGAGAAGACTCCACAACCTCTCTGGGCAGCCTGCTCACAGCAAAGAAGTTTTCCCTCATGCTCAGATGGAGACTCCTATGTTCTAATTTGTGCCCATTGCCTCTTGTCTTGTCACTGGGCTCCACTGAAAAAAGAGTTTGGCCCCATCCTCTTGGCCCCCACATTTTAGATATTCATAAGCACAGATAATATTCACTCTCAATCTTCTCTTCTCCACTCCAAACAGCCACAGGTCTCTCAGTTTTTCCTCACCAGAGAGAGAGAATCATTAAGGTTGGAAAAGACCTCTAAGATCACCCAGTGCAACCATCAACCCAGCACCACCATGTCCCAAAATGACATGTCCACATGTTTTTTGAACACCTCCAGAGATGGCAACTGCACCACTTACCTGGACAGCCTATTCCAGTCTTTCATAGAATGGTTTAGGTTGGAAGGGACCTCAAAGATTATCCAGTTCCAACACCCATGTGCCATAGGCAGGGACACCTCCCACTAGAACAGGTTGCTCAGGGCCTCATCTGAGTTGGCCTTGAATAACTCCAGGGAGGGAGCAGACACAACCTCCCTGGGCAACCTGTGCCAGTGTCTCACCACTCTCACTGCAAACAACTTCCTTCTAACATCCAGTTTAAATCTTCCCTCAGACAGTTTAAACCCATTCCCCCTTGTCCTGTCATTATAAGACCTGGTCAATAGCCCCTCCACAGCCTTCCTGTAGGCCTCTTTCAGATACTGGAAGGCTACTATAAGGTCTCCTGGAAGCCTTCTCTTCTCCAGGCTGCAGAGACCCAACTCTCTCAGCCTGTCCTCAGAGCAGAGCTGCTGCAGCCCTCTCAGCATCTTTGTGTCCTCCTCTGGACTGGCTCCAACAGTTCCATCTCCTTCTTGTTTTGGAGACCTGAACACAGTGCTGCAGGTTTGGTCTGACTAGAGCAGAGAAAAGGGGCAGAATCCCCTCCCTTTACCTGCTGGCCAAGCTGCTCTTGCTACAGCCCAACACACAATTGCTCTCTGGGCTCCAGCCCCCTAAATGTGCTCTAATTCCTTTGTACCTGCTCTGGCATGATCTTACCCTAGGAAAGAGGGACCTGCAAGCACAACGCATGCGGGAGCAGAAAGGGGATGGAGTAGAAAGGGAATGGAGCTGCAGGACTGTGATTCAGAGCCTTCAAAAGCAGTACAAGCATGCCAGGCTCCTGCCAGCACTAACAGACAAGGAAGAGAGGTTCTTGCTGAAATTGGATGGAAATCCTTTTCTTTTAAGATAACAAATCTCATTACAGACAATCCACTTGCAAGTCCACGGCCAGCCCCGCTCAGTCTGGCTCCCAGGAAATGTTGCATCTTATTTCCAGGCTGAATTTCTCCACATTCATTTCCCCAACCTTCTTGTTAGGCTCAATTTTGCAAGGTCAAAAGGCTCTTGACTCTCCAGACTCCTCTCCATCTACGTGTTCTTAAAATGAATGATAAAATCTCCTCTCCATCTTTTAATAAGCTAATGAATGGAGCTTTTTTGTACTTCAGGTCGTGTAATTTGTGTCCCACCCCCTGAATCATTTCCGTAGTGTTCCTTTGAGGTCTGTGAAGATCTTCTTGTCTCTCCTGAAAAGGCAACATCAGAAAGAGATGCAGTGCCTCCAGCAGGCATCACTACAACTCTGAGGACAGAAGTGAGGTGCCTCCAGCAGGCATCACTACAACTCTGAGGACAGAAGTGAGGTCACACCCCTGGTTTCCATGCACAAAGAGCTTCACCCTTCTGCTGTAGTGTTTTATACTCTGCCCTGGTGAGACCCCACCTAGAGTACTGCATCCAGTTCTGGAGCCTCTGGGACAAGAGGGATGTGGACATGCTGGAGTGTGTCCAGAGATGGGCCACGAGGATGCTCAGAGGGCTGCAGCACCTCTGCTGTGAGTACAGACTGAAAGAGTTGGCGCTGTGCAGGCTGGAGAAGAGGAGGCTCCCAGGTGACCTTCTTGTGGCCTTCCAGAATCTGAAAGGGGCCTGCAAAAAAAAGCTGGGGAGGGACTTTTGAGGCTCATAAGTAGTGACAGGACTAGGGGGAATGGAGCAAAGCTGGAGGTGGGGAGATTCAGAGTGGATGTGAGGAGGAAGTTTTTAAGCATGAGAGTGCTGAGAGCCTGGAATGGGTTGCCCAAGGAGGTGTCTGGGGCCACAATCCCTGAAGGTGTTTAAGGCAAGGCTGGATGGGGCTCTGTCCAGCCTGATCTAGGGTAGGGTGTCCCTGGGCATGGCAGGTGGGTTGGAACTGGATGATCCTTGTGGTCCCTTCCAACCCTGACTGATTCTATGATTCTATATCTCTCTGTCTATTAGTGGATTTTCTTCCTTCCACCCCAGTTGGTTTATTTTCTTTCCTACCCCATTAGTCTCTCTCTCCTAGTCTCTTTCTCTTCCATTTAGGAAGGCAGAGGGGTTCATAGAGAGCCTCTGTCACTCACCTGGTGACTGGCCTGGCCTTGGTCCTTGAGAAGAGTGAAGAGGAGCTGAATGTTGTCAGTAGATGCCCGGGAAAGTTGCAGTCAGAGAGCTCATGGCTGGTACCACCTCTCTTTCTTAACAGGAAGCTGAGGAGCCTTCACCACACGGTGCCTTCAGCACCCCAAGGACTGGAGGAAGGAGCAAGCACACTGTAAACCAGCACAAGCACACAAAGCAACACTGATGGGAATATTAGCAAACATCTCCCTTTTCTCTGAGACTTTTTTTGAAGAGAAAAGACGAACAGCCTTGTCCTTCAGAGGAAATCTATTCCACTGAACAGACCACTTTTTACAGTAGCTGATGCTCCTGCCAGCCCACAGGAAAGAAAACTGAGTGATTAGAAGCATCTAAAAACCTCTTGCTGCAAGTGACAAAGGACGTGGAGCAAGGACAACTATTTTTAAGCTATGCAGCAGTATTGCCTGCTGCTTCCCCAGCACCAAAGTTATTATTTCTTGTTGATTACACAGTTGTTAGGGTTCTTTTCTCTTTTCAAACCAATAACCAAACTTGCAATCTGTGTCCTGTGAATTACTATAGTGGCTACTAGAGAGAAAGGAAGTACTACTAGAAAGAAAGGAGGCACTACTGTATTTACCTGGAGAAGAGGAGGCTCAGGGGTGACCTCATTGCTGTCTACAACTACCTAAAGGCAGGCTGTAGCCAGGTGGGGGTTGGTCTCTTCTTCCAGGCAACCAGCAACAGAAGGAGGGAGACAGTCTCAAGCTGTGCTGCGGGAGGTATAGGCTGGATGTTAGGGAGAAGATGTTCATAGAGAGAGTGATTTGCCATTGGAATGGGCTGCCCAGGGAGGTGGTGGATTCACCATCCCTGGAGGTGTTCAAGAGAAGCCTGGATGGAGCACTTAGTGCTATTGGCTAGGGCTGGGTGATAGGTTGGACTGGATGATCTTGGAGGTCTCTTTAAACCTGGCTTATTCTATTCTGGAGAGAACGAAGGCACTACTAGAGAGAAAAAAGGTACTACTTGAGGACAAAGACATCATGCAACACTCACACTCCTCAGACTTTCACCCAAGCACAGTGTAGCGACAGATCTTAATGACAAAGGAAAGGAAGCCCTAGATTAGATAGACAGGCAAGAACAGATTATTTGGGATTTAGAAGTGTCTACATTTAGCCCACATCTACAGCTAAACTCTAGCAATTGCTCTGTCACCTGGTGCCCCCACTTCCGGAAGAGGAGAGCTGGGAAAAGGGTAAGAGACTCGAGGGCTGAAATGAAAATGGATTTAAAGGAAAAACTAAACTGATCTCAATGCAAACATAAAGCACATAAAGTTTTACTCAGCCCAACAAAAGCACCATGGTCACACTAGATGTGAAAGCAGCCCTCAGAAGCAGAAGGAAGTGGAGCAGCGTCAAGGAAAGCATAGGCAGATGCAGCAAGCTTCCTCCTTTTATACTGAGTGTGGAGCTCATGCTCTAGGTTACACCTGGAGTCAGCTCAGCTCAGCTTTCCTGGCTGAATCCAAATTGCTAATGGCCTGCAGCCCATAATCCCTGTGGCTAAGAAGGCCAATGGGGTCCTGGGGTGTATTAAGAAGAGTACGTCCAGCGGATCGAGAGAGCTTCTCCTCCCCCTCTACTCTACCCTTCTGAGACCAAATCTGGAATATTGCCTTCAGTTTTGGACTCCCCAGATTAAGAGGGACAGGGATCTGCTGGAGAGGGTCCAGTGGAGGCTACAAGGATGCTGAGGGGACTGCAGCACTGCCTGGTGAGGAGAGGCTGAAGGGCCTGGGGCTACTTAGTCTGCAGAAGAGAAGACTGAGAGGGGATTTAACAAATGTTTATAAATGTCTGAGGGCTGGGGGTCAGGAGTGGGGGGACAGACTCTGCTCACTTGCTCCCTGTGATAGGACAAGGAGCAATGGATGGAAGCTGCAGCACAGGAGGTTGCAGCTCAACACAAAGGCAACTTCTTGACTATAAGGTTCCAGATCACTGACACAGGCTGCCCAGAGAGGTTGTGGAGTCTTATTCTGTGGATTCTCTCCAGGCCTGTCTGGATGTGTGCCCTGAGCTAGATTGTCTGGTTCTGCTGTGGCAGGGGGGTTGGACTCAATGAGCTTCTTGGGTTCCATCCAACCCCTACTGTCCTGTGAGCCTGTGACTGGCTGAGGATTCTGACCAGCCAAACAAGGACAACGAGGAGGAGTGAGTGAGTGCATACATGTGCACGAGTTAACGGCAGTGCATTGCAGGTGTTCTACGCATGGCAGGGCAAGGATCCTCCAGCTAAGAACCTGAGAACTTGGTTCAGGAGATGGTAAAAAACTTCTGGGCTGAAGCACTGCTTGTAGAAGGTGGAAAATGCGTGTTCCCTTGAGCCCCTGGGAAGCAAACAGGTGAGGGTGAATGCTGGCCTGATGAGATTTTCAGGCTGGGCTGAACTGCAGGCAGTTTTCTTTATCCTGCAGTAAATACCTTAGCATAGCTTAAAAGAGGGAGGAGGTAAGAGAAGTCCTATTCACTGGTGTTAAGTGGCAGAAAGAATCGTATATAAACAGCACAAGCCTGCAGCAGCTGCAGTCAAGAAAACAAATCAACCATTTATTACTTCTCCTTCAGTGTTTTTAAACGTTTATGGAGGGCCATCAATAACCAAGTTAATTGTGAATGGCTGGTAGTGTATTTGCAAAGCCCTTCTACCTGCCAGCACCAGAACTGCCATGAAAGGCACTTTTCATCAGTGACAATCATTCTGCAGCCCTCTAACCACTTCCTGCAGGCCTGGGGGTGTGATCCTGTTCAGCCAGCCACAGTGGTGTTTATTATGAATGAGTAGAGTTGAGGGACATGGAGAAAAGGGGAACAGCTCCCTGGAAGGAGGCTGTAGTGAGGCCAGTGGGTCTCTTCTCCCAAGTAGCTAGCAATAGGATGAGAGGAAATGGGCATTTTAGGTTTGGATTGGATGTTGGGAGGAATTTCTTTACTGAAGGAGAGGTCAGGGATTGGAACAGGGAGGTGGCAAAGTTACCATCCCTGGAGGTGTTCAAATAGCGTGCAGATATGGTGCTTCAGGATGTCATTTAGAGGCCATGGTAGTTGGTTGGATCTGGTGATCTTAAAGGCCTTTTCCAACCTTAATAATTTTATGAATCTCTGTGTGTGTGTGCATGGTGGGAGAGGACCCTCGCAGGAGAAAGAAACCAGGCAGCACTTTGCCAGGCAGAGACTTGCAAACATCCACAGCAGAGTAGAGGAAAGTGCTGGACACTCCCTGCCTTTTCCCAAGGTAGACATTAATCTGGCACCTTGCTTAACTATCTAAAATGAAAAAAAAACCAAAAAAACAACAAACCCCAAACCAACAAACCCAAACTGCATACTTGTGCAGTGACCTAGTGTCAGAAATGAAGAATTTCTCTCCAGACTGATTTAATCATATCAGAAAGGTGGATGCCAGGATTCATTACTGTGACAAAATGCTTATTGTTTAATCACATTATCTGCCAGCTTTCAGCTAGGCTGAGACAAGCTAATCTGACATTGACCTGCCTCCTGGCTGCTGCTTGCCCCAAACCTTTGGCTTTGGGATGTTCCTGGATTCTCCACAAAAGGCTGAGCACCTGAAGGCTGCATCATGCAGCCTTTATTACTCCTCTGGCTGCTGTGTTTTACCCACTCCCTTCATTGCAGTGAGCTGGCTTATATGGAGAGGACCTTGTACTGGTTTGAACTAACTGGAGGGTCTGAATAAGAAATTAGACTCTGGGCTGAGAAAGGAAAACATTCCAGTGTCTTCTTCACTCCTTTGTTTAGTGAAATGGTATAAAAGTTAGAACCCAAACAAAGGTAAGACAGAGCTGTTTGAGCAAGGCTGGCTGCTGCATCTCTCTCCCTGCCTTCTTAGCCGGGTCTGTATAATTTCACTAACTACTTTCCTGCTGCTGACCCCCCCCAATCTACCTTTGCTTATCTGGCACATAAGACAGAGAGTGAGATAAAATTGGGAAGTGGGGGGAAGGTGGTAGGGTGGTTGGAAACCCCTCTAAGGGTCCCTGATCTCTGGGAGGGCTGTGGTGCTTCTGTATTACCTTTTCACCGTATATATCTGTAAATATCTGCTATATATTGTAAATATCTGCTTGCCTATTGTGCAAAGTTGTAAATATGAAGCTCCATTTCCTCAACTTCCAGCCGATTGAGTTCCAGCCTGGGTTATTTCAAAGTACTACCTTTTCACCCAGGACAGAGAGAAACAGGGCATCAGGAAACAAGTACCAGGCAAAAAGAAATTTCTTACCCCTTTCCAGATCCACATTTTTTAATGTGGAAGCCCATTACTACCTTCAGATGAAATGCAAAGTTTGCTGTTTTTACTGATTCAAAACTTTTTCAGGCTTAAGGCACTAGTGAGGCTTGCCACACTGCCTCTATAGAAATAAAAATACATGGCACAGAAACCCCAAAATTCACTTAAGGTATTTCTGAGTTTTTGGTTTTTTGTTCATTTTGCAGACCTTGAACAAATTTTAGTGTTCTGCACAGCTCTTGTGAGAGCTCTTGGAGTATTGTGTGCAGATCTGGAGCTCCCAGCACAAGAAGGACATGGAACTGCTGGAGAGGGTCCAGAGGAGGGCCATGAAGATGATCAGAGGGCTGGAGCAGCTCTGCTATGAGGACAGGCTGAAAGATTTGGGGCTTTTCAGCCTGGACAAGAGAAGGCTTTGAGGAGACCTTATAGCAACCTTCCAGTATCTGAAGGGGGCTACAGGAAGGCTGGGGAGGGACTGTTCACAAGGTCTTGTAATGACAGGATGAGGGGGAATGGGTTCAAACTGGCAGAGGGGAGATTGAAAGTGGATGTTAGGAGGAAGTTCTTCACAGTGAGGGTGATGAGACACTGGAACAAGTTGCCCAGGAAGGTTGTGGCTGCTCCCTCCCTGGAGGAAGTTCTTCACAGTGAGGGTGATGAGACACTGGAACAAGTTGCCCAGGAAGGTTGTGGCTGCTCCCTCCCTGGAGGTGTTCAAGGCCAGGCTGGATGAGGTCTTGAGTGACCTGATCTAGTGGGAGGTGTCCCTGACTATGGCACAGGGGTTTGGAACTGGATGATCTTTGAGGTCTCTTCCAACCTAAACCATTCTATGATTCTATGATGATTCTATGAAATGAAACAAAGCAAGCTCATGGCTTTAGAGCACAAGCCATGTCAGGAGCAGCTGAGGGAGCTCGGGTTGTTTAGCCTGCAGAAAAGGAGGCTGGGGAAGATTACCTGGCTCTCTACAACTCCCTGAAAGGAGACTGCAGCAAAGTGGGGGGTTTGTCTGTTCTCCCAAGCAACAGGTGATAGGAAAAAAGAGAAATGAGCTCAAGTTGCTCCAAAAGTTTAGGTTGGACATCAGGAGAAATGTCTTCCCTGCAAGGGCTGTCAGGGCCTTGAGCAGGCTGACTAGGGCGGTGTTGGAGTGCTCAGCCCCTGGAGGAACTGAAAAAGCCTGGAGATGTGGTGCTGAGGGACAGGGCCAAGAAGATGCTGAGGGGGCTGCAGCAGCTCTGCTATGAGGACATGTTGAGAGAGTTGGGTCTCTGCAGCCTGGAGAAGAGAAGGCTTCCAGGAGACCTTATAGTAGCCTTCTAATATCTGAAGGGGGCCTACAGGAGGGCTGGGGAAGGACTATTGACAGGTCTTGTAATGACAGAATAGGAGGAATGAGTTTAAACTGGTGGAGGGAAGATTTAAAAGGGATGTTAGGAGGAAGTTGTTTGCAGTGAGGGTGGTGAGACACTGGCACATATTGCCCAGGGAGGTTGTGGCTGCTCCCTCCCTAGAAGTGTTCAAGGACAGGTGGGATGAGGCCTTGAGCAACCTGTTCTAGTGGGAGGTGTCCCTGCCTATGGCACAGGGGGGTTGGAACTGGCTGAGCTTTGAGGTCCCTTCCAACCTAAACCATTCTATGATTCTATGGTTCAGTGGTGATCAGGCAGTGCCAGGTTAATGGTTGGACTTGATCTGAAAAGTCTCTTCCAACCAAAGCAATTCCATGTCCAGCTGGATTCGCTCTGGGTAGCAGGCACTAAATATCTTCCTGAGAGGTGAGCAAGGTTAGAGTCCTGCTCTCAGCTGGCAGGAGAGCTGTGTCCCACCAGTAATTTCTGTAGCTAGCGCACAGAACATGAATAACTCTCCCGCGGCCCCTGCTCAATGGAGCTGGAAATATATAAGCATGTCTTACAGAGAGCACACCCTTAAGCTTATAACTTCTCTCTGAGCTATGACATATCTCTCACAAAGGCATTTAGCCTCAAGCTAAGGACTTCAAATGATGGAGAATCCACCTTGCCTCCGGGTAATTTATTTCAGTGCTTAATTACTCTCACTACAAAATGTGCCCCATATTTCTGGGCTGCATTTGTCTAGCAGCAGCTCTAGCACAGGTGTTTTGTTTTGTTGTTGGGGTTTTTTTGTTTTTTTGTTTTTTTTTTTTTAATGGATCCAAAGGCAGACTGGAACAGGACTCTGGGAGTTAATTAATACTGTTTGGATAGGCAGACAGTGCAGACGCATTCAACAAAGCTGACATTTATGTATCACTATCAATTCACAGAGATGAAAGGTGCTAAATACCCTGGCAAAGAAACAGGCTTGTGCATTTTCAGACATCTCAGTGGAACTGCAAGAAAGTTATAAGGCATAATCTACTTAATTTCCAGCCAAACCTCCTCTCTGCAGTATAAAGGTAGAAGAGTTCTACCTCCTCATCTTCAGAGGAAAATATTCACTCATTGGTCCCTCAAAGCCTGAGTTGAGAAACATTTACATTACTATTTTTTTTGTTTGTTTTTTTTTCCCCCCCTTCTCCATGATTTATAAATGCTGCTGCCTTTCCCTAGAGATGGGCCTTAGGTTTGAATTGCTGACATTGATTGATTCAAGGGGGGAAAATGAGGTAACACTTGAGCTGACAAGAGGAGCACATTCAATCCTTGGACAGATGTACCAGTGAGAGAGGTAATACCTTGAGCCTTCAAGAGAGTTCTGTTCAGATGTTTTCTGATTTCAGATTCTACAGGAAATTGTGGTGAACATGCAAAGAGAAATAAAGCTCTGGGAGAGAAAAAAAAAAAAAAAAAGAAAAACAGTGGTACATAAACTGGATAGCTGTGGCCAAGGCATTTGTTGCAATTCCCAAGCTGTGTGGTGCAGCAGCCAGGCTGGAGGGTAGAGATGGCATACAGAAAGACCTGGACAGGCTGCAGAGGTGGGCACAAGCCAACCTCAGGAGGTTCAAAAAGACCAAGTGCAAGGTCCTGCAGCTGGGTCGAGGCAATGCCAAGCACCAGTCCAGGCTGGGCAGGGACTGGCTGGAGAGCAGCCCTGAGGAGAGGGACTTGGGGGTGCTGATGGAGGAGAAGCTGAAGATGAGGCAGCAGTGTGCAAGTGCAGCCTAGAAAGCCAAGCAGAGGCTGGGCTGCAACAGGAGCAGTGTGGGCAGCAGGGCCAGGGAAGTAAATCTCCCCCTCTACTCTGCTCTGGTGAGACCCCACCTGGAGTACTGCATCCAGCTCTGGAACCCCTGGAAGAAGAATGATGTGGACATGCTGGAGGTGTGCAGAGAAGGGCCATGAGGATGCTCAGAGGGCTGCAGCACCTCTGCTATGAGGACAGACTGAAAGAGATGGGGCTGTTCAGTCTGGAGAAGAGGAGGCTCCCAGGTGACTTTCTGTGGCATTCCAAAATCTGAAGTGGGCTACAAAAAAAAACTGTGGAGGGACTTTTTAGTCTCTCAGGGAGTGACAGGACTAAGGGGAATAGAGCAAAGCTGGAGGTGGGGAGATTGAGACTGGATGTGAGGAGGAAGCTGTTGAGCATGAGAGTGGTGAGAGGCTGGAATGGGTTACCAGGGAGGTGTTTGGGGCCACTTCCCTGGAGGTGTTTTTGGCCAGTCTGGCAGAGGCTGTAGGCAGCCTGCTCTAGGGTAGGGTGTCCCTGGGCATGGCAGGGGGGTTGGAACTAGATGATGCTTGTGGATCCTTCCAACCCTGATTGATTCTGTGATTCTATTCTTTGATTCTTCAGATTCATGCCTTGCCTAGAGTAGACATACAGGACTTCTGCTCAGCTCCTAAATCAGACAGGCCAACAAATCTTGGGCACTACCTAAAAAGTGCTAAGACATGAAAACTGTTTTGCTATCACTGCAAAGACAAATATCTTCTTCCTCTCCCTACCAACAGAGAAAGCAAGATTTAAGGGGATTTCACACTTTCAGAAAAAACAAGTCACAAATCACTCCTGCCAATTGTCAAACAGTGCTGAGGTGACCCCTAAGAAGGGGCAGGAACTGATTTTTTTTTCCTATTCTGTGAAGAAGGATGGGAAATATCAGCATTCTCTCCCCGCTCAGCTCAACACAAAACTTCAAATTTGAATCTGTTTTGAAAACTCAGGAGTCCAAGGGAGATGTTTAACTTCCATGGTTTGGATCGCTTTGAATATTTCAGATCAGCTTAATTTGAAGCAGCTCACTTCAGTCTGCTTCAATGCTTTGTTCTGCTTTTTTGTGACCATGATGTTATTACAGTTAAAGCCAGATGAACAAACCCAAGTTGTCTGGTGCTGGGAAAAAACAGCAATAACAAAAAACCTAGAAACTTACATCTGGATTTTAAAAAAGATAAAAATCAATACCATTTGTTTGTGTGTGTTAATGCCTTCCTCCTCTTTTTAGTTTGCCAATACGTTCCAAATGTGTTTCTGATAAATTTGCTCAGAAAATTCCCAAGCATCTCCAGTAAAGTAATTTTCTTGTGTTTGCGAACCCTTTTTGTCTCCCTCTGCAAGCAACTTTTGTGTTTCATAGAACCACACAATCAGTCAGGGTTGGAAAGGACCACAAGGATCAGCCAGTTCCTACCCCCTGCCATGCCCAGGGACACCCTACCCTACATCAGGCTGGACAGAGCCCCATCTAGCCTGCCCTTAAACACCTCCAGGGATGCGGCTCCAACCACCTCCCTGGGCAACTCTCACCACTCTCATGCTCAACAAATTCCTCTTCACATCCAATCAGAATCTCCCCACCTCCAGCTTTGCTCCATTCCCCCTAGACCTGCCACTCCCTTATAGCCTATAAAGTCCCTCCCCAGCTTTTTTGTAGCCCCCTTCAGATCCTGGAAGGCCACAAGAAGGTCACCTGGGAGCCTCCTCTTCTCCAAACTGCACAGCCCCAACTCTTTCAGTCTGTCCTCAGAGGTGCTCCATCCCCCTGATCATCCTCATGGCCTTTCTCTGGACGCACTCCAGCCTTTAATCTTACTCAGTAAACAAAATGTAGCCATCACCAAATGTGGGGAAAGTGCAGCATGCCAACACCCACCCGAGTTCAAATGGCTCTGACAGGCATTTCTTTCCTCTTTCCCTGGTAGTCACCTGGCAAGCCTTGGAAGGAGCTGGCCCTGAAGCAAAACAGATGCACAGAGCCTTGTAACCCCCACATCTCCGTTTCAAATGTATTGCTTTGAGAAGAAGTGCAGGTGTCTAATGGGGCTGGGGAAAGTCACATTTTCCTTCAGCTACACCCTCAAAGTGAATCAGGAGTGCCGAGTAAAGAGGAACTAATTCTATTTTGCTTGCTTTCAATAAGAAGGAGAATTGTCTTTCCTCCTCCTCTCGCCCCAAGCAACAGCCTTGGCAGCAAAGAATTTTTTTTTTTTTTCCCCATAAAGCATAATGCAGAAGCAGCTCTTATTCACTCCAGCAAATCCTGTTTAATCCCTGGATTTGTATCGTTTGCTGACTAGACTGAGAAATTTGGCTGCATCTAATCCTTTGGCTTCTGAAGGAAAAATGGCTTATTTAAATATTTAGCTGCACTTTGTCAATATCAGCGGGACAGAGGTGATGGATGGCAGCAATTATGCTGGGTGCATCTCCATTAGCATGCTTCTTTTTCCAGGTATGGAGTCTGCCTCTCCTATGGTTTGTTTAATGATCGGGACTGAGGAGGAATTTTAATGACCCCTTAGCAGCTCCTGCTCGTTTGAGGTTGGGTATTTATGTACTGGTGTACCAGTAGCTGGTGAGTTGTGGTGATTAGGACATGGATCGAGCACACACGCTCTGCGAGCAAGTTTGCTCTGTGACTCCCCTAATTTGCAGCAACTAAGCCATACCAGGAGATAATGACAAGCCCTGCCACAAAAGCTTAAGTCACTCCTCCTGCTCTCCAACGGAAGGGATCACATTTTTAGTACATGATGTGATGAAAGCATCCAACACTTCTCACCAAGTATCTGTCAGCTGCATATTGCTCTCATAAATTATTTCTTACCAATATCTAGAGAGACAGAGATGAGAGACTAAAGAGAGAAATACCTTACACGCTTCTGTCAGCAACGATGTCTTCAGCACCCTGGATTTGGTGATCAGCCATAAGCAGAGATGGACTCCCAAGGATTTCTTCACGTACACTCCACTTTCCTTGCTTTTCAGGCCATGGTGGATGAACCCCTGAAGTCCAGCACAGAGATGCATTCAGGCCATGGCTTTATGTGAGACACAGAGCTGGGCATGTACACTCCTGGTGACAAGTGCAAACAGTCTTGGGTCACCTGGATGCCTGCAGAAGCCATCCACTGTTTTTCATCCTTGACATGATCATCATTTATAATGGAGTGGATCCAGTCCTGCCTCACTGACATCTGGAAAGGCAAATACAGAAGATTGTAAATCTCACCATAGGCTTGTCACAGGCATCACAAAAACTTGAGTTGACCTTAAGTTCCTTTCCCCTGCACCCAAAGCTTTCTTCTTTCTGTCTGGGCCAAGGGTGCTGTTCCTGCCACTATTCTCTATATGCACATTGGGTGGATTTATTTGGCTGCTACTTTTAACATTCCTTGTTTGCTTTTTGTTTTATATGTAACTGTACACGCAGGCCTCACATGAACTGTTTCTCCTCTTGGCCAGAGCAGTACATAAGAGAGAAATATTTGTTCTGAATGGACTCTTGGAGAGCAGCCCTGTGGAGAGGGACCTGGGAGTGCTGGTGGATAACAAATTAACCACGGCACAGCAATGTGCCCTTGTGGCCAAGAAGGCCAATGGGATCCTGGGGTGTACTAAGAAGAGTGTGTCCAGCAGATCAAGGGAGGTTCTACTCCCCCTCTACTCTGCCCTGGGGAGAATCCATCTTGAATACTGCCTTCAGTTTTGGGCTCCCTAGTTTCAGAGGGACAGGGAGCTGTGAGAGAGGGTCCAGCAAAGGGTGACAAGGATGATTAGGGGACTGGAGAGCACAACTTAGGAGGAGAGGCTGAAGGACCTGGGGCTGCTTAGCCTGGAAAAGAGAAGACGGAGAGGGGATTTACAAATGTTTATAAATCTCGCAGGGAGGTTTTAGTGGGTCAGGAGTGGGGGGACAGGCTCTGCTCACTTACTCCCTGGGATAGGACAAGGAGCAAAGGATGGAATCTGCACAACAGGAGGTTCCAGCTCAACACAAGGGGGAACTTCTTGACTGGAAGGGTCTGAAAGCACTGGCACAGGCTGCCCAGAGAGGCCGCAGAGTCTCCTTGGGTGCCCAGAGGACAGATAAACACAACAGAGATCTTTGCAAGTAATTGCACTGCCAGGTAATAGACACCCTTTAAAAAATATAAACTACATAATTAAAGTGAAATATTGAGAGCAGTCCTGATCACTAACAGTGCAGTAACAAGGGATGCCTACAGCAGCACTGCTCTCTCCATCCTTAGGCACTTTGAACCACAACAGGCAGCTGAGTATTACCTCTGTATTTCAGAGGTGGAAAAACAACCTCCTGTTCCCCTCTACCTCCAACAAAAGGCCTGTTCAAAGTCTGCCTCCTCACAAATACAGGCTGCACCAACACATTTCTCCTGTCTTTTTCCTCTGCTACAAGGCATTGTTTGTTTGCACTGGGAGGATCCTTGTACAGGTGGTGTGATGAGCAGGTTTAATCAGCCAGTCCACAGACCTGACCTCCATCCTCCACTTCATCTTTCGTTGAAAGAACTATCCAGAGGCCACTTTAAAAAAAATAATTAAAGGCAGAACACAGAAGGGATCTAGACAGCACTGCCATCTGTTAATGGAAATGATGGATGCTCTGTATGGACCTCAATGCAGTTGCAACCCTACACACAGGGAAAGGAGTGGCTGTGTGAGGGACTCAGTGAGGTTGCCTTTTGCAAATTGTACTAATAATTCACTTGTCTGCAGGAACAAATCCCTCCTTCCCAGCCTGAGGGACTGGAACCATTGAATGTTGCAAGGTTCAGATAGCCACATGTGCCTCCAGACAAAGCTGAAACAAAACCTTCCTCCTCAGACTGCTGTGACTGCTAGGTAAGAGCCATCTTCAGGAGCAGACTCCTGCTCCAGGTGCTCTCTTGGTTCACCACTGAACTTCTTGCTGCTGCTTGCCTATTAGGGGCTGTGGCATGGTCTGTGAGAAGCCTTTGCCTCCTTGTAGCATCCTGTTGTTGGAGGCCTGGCCTTAATGCTTCATGGCCTTAATGCATCATCTGCTGCTCAGTATCCTGCATACAGGCACCTCTGTCCCAGAGGATCCCATAGTCTGAGTGCTAAGGGATGGTCCTGCTCTGGCAGGGGGTTGGACTCGATGTTCTCTAGAGGTCCCTCCCAGTGCCTCCCAATTAGTCATTTACTATAGACAGATTGACCAGCATCACCTTTCACCACCTGGAGACCACCTATAAACAGCTCAGTAAATCACAGAGAATGATGGGTAAGGGTTAAAAGGGACCTCTGAAGACCACCTAGCCCAAGTCCCTTTTTGGAGCAGGATACTGTGATCCTGTGACTCTTTGCTGGGCTCTGTGCAACACGGTGATGCCCATCCTCTCTTGTGGGACAGCAGAAACCAAAGGTCTCTCTAGCTCTGGGGATTTGCAGCCTGGTGACACCCTGTGCAGCTGTGATTCATCAAAACCTCTCTGAACACCTTCCCTGGAGGCATTAAAAAAACACAAAGACATGCCCCTTTGGGGCATGGTTTAATGGCCATGGTGGTGTTAGGTCGATGGTTGGACTCAATGATCTCAGAGGTCTCTTCAAGCTGAAACAATTCTATGATTTTATGAAACATCAGCAGAAGATGATCGATATTTCAGCCTTGACAACATCAGACACAGTAACAGGAATTCACAATGTTTTTCTTGCCTTATTCCCCACAGACCAGAGCTTGAGAAGAGGAAATTTAATTAATTAGTCATTTACTGTAGACAGATTGACCAGTGTCACCTTTTACCACCCAGAAACCATCTATGAACAGCTCACTAAATCACAGAGAATCATGGATGGGGTTAGACGGGACCTCTGAAGACCATCTAGACTGAACCCCTTGCTAGAGCAGGATCACAACTTCTCATTTATTCATTACTCACAAGTATTTAAGCATTTTCTCAAGCCCACCCAATAGCAGACACCGCTGCTGGTGCTGCCCACCCATCACTCCCCATAGCATCATCTAGTTTCAACCACCCCTGTCTTGCCCAGGGACACCCTACCCTAGATCAGGTTGCTCACAGCCTCTGCCAGCCTGGCTGCAAACACCTCCAGGGATCTGGCCCCAAACACCTCCCTGGGCAACCCATTCCAGGCTCTCACCACTCTCATGCTCAACAGCTTCCTCCCCACCTCCAGTCTGAATCTCCCCACCTCCAGCTTTGCTCCATTTCCCCTAGTCCTGTCACTACCTGAGAGCCTCAAAAGTCCCTCCTCAGCTTTTGTGTAGCCCCCTTCAGATTTTGGAATGCCACAAGAAGGTCACCTTGGAGCCTCCTCTTCTCCAGTCGGAACAGCTCCAACTCTTTTAGTCTCTCCTCATAGCATCAAACCAACAGTCTTTGAGAAATGCCCCAAGATGTGGAAGGCAGAAGCATTAATGCCTTCAAGACCATGATGCTTCTTTAACTGTTTATACCTCCTTGCTGAATGTCCCCAAACTTGTTTTTATGGCAACCTGTCACGTGTTAAATCCCCCTGTCTTCTGCCTACCCACACAGCCTAAGCTGGAGTTTCCTGCTAACAATAATTACACACCCCACAGTGATTTTGTACCTTCTCTTTTTTTCCCCTTGGGGAGCAACCATTTTTACACCCTGTGAGGCGGGAGATGAGCGCAGCTGGGACTGAGCAATCCTACTGTCCATGTTGTCTGTGGGTGGCAGAGGCAGGGAATCTGGGAAGATTCAGAAGCAGCTGGTAATTACCTGAGAGACGAGCCTCACACCAACCCCCACAGCTGCATCCTCTTGCTCTACCCACTGCAGCTCCCATCCTCCCTGCTGGTTTTGCCCTGCTTGTACAGAGAGACTCGGGGGCACAGGGTTACTCCAAGCACAGATCTGTAGCTTTAACTCTGCAGCTTTAAACTGGGAAGAGCTTTACATGACTGGAAGCTGCAAATGTTATGGCTTTCCAGCAGGACTTTGACCATGTAGCTGTGATACCAGCTGTGAAAGACTGTGCTGAATATAATTGCTTTTTTTGTTTGTTTGTTTTTTTCCTCCTGGTGTTCTTCATCAACCACTCAACCAACAGATGAAGCAGAGGAATCTGCCATATGAGAGAGGAAATCGAGTGCAGGCTTTGCTCCAGTTTCCCTCTGTGATGATCTGCTACCAAAAAGAAACACCAACAGATTAGGGAATGCCCAGGTAAGAAAGGGCCATTTGCTGAAATGGGTCAAGAAGTGGCTGGAGGGCCAGGCCCAGAGAGTGGTGGTGAATGGTGCCACATCCAGTTGGTGACTGTCACTAGTGGTGTACCCCAGGAATCAGTGCTGGGCCCCATCCTCTTCAGTATCTTTATTGATGATCTGGACAAGAGGATTGAGTGCAGCATCAGGAAGTTTGCAGAGGACACCAAGCTAGAAGCAGGTGTGGACCTGTTGGAGAGTAGGAGGGCCCTGCAGAGGGATCTGGTCAGGCTGGATGGGAGAGCAGAGGTCAATGGAATGAGATTGAACAAGGAAAAGTGCAGGGTTAGACATTTTGGGCACAATAACCCCAGGCAGTGCTACAGGCTGGGGACAGAAGGGCTGGAGAGCAGCCAGGCAGAGAGGAACCTGGGAGTGCTGGGAGATACTAGGCTGAACATAAGCCAGCAGTGTGCCCAGGTGGGCAGCAGACCCAATGGCATCCTGGCCTGGATCAGGAACAGTGTAGCCAGCAGGACCAGGGAGGTTATCCTTCCCCTGTACTTGGCACTGGTCAGGCCTCATCTTGAGCACTGTGTCCAGCTCTGGGCCACTCAATTCAAGAGAGATGTTGAGGTGCTGGAAGGTGTCCAGAGAAGGGTGAAAAAGATGGTGAGGGGCCTGGAGCACAGCCTTGTGAGGAGAAGCTGAGGGAGCTGGGGGTGTGCAGCCTGGAGAGGAAGAGGATCAGGGCAGTCTTCATTGCTCTCTACAACTACCTGAAGGGAGATTGTAGCCAGGTGGGGTTGGGCTCTTCTCCCAGACAACCAGCAACAGAATGAGGGGACAGTCTCAAATTCTGCTGGGGGAGGTATAGGCTGGATGTTAGGAGGAAGTTCTTCCCAGAGAGCATTGGAATGTGTTGCCCAGGGAGGTGGTGGAGTCACCGTCCCTGGAGATGTTCAAGAAAGGACTGGATGGTACACTTAGTGCCATGGTCCAGTTGATTGGCTAGGGCTGGGTGCTACGTTGGACTGGGTGATCTTGGAAGTCTCTTCCAACCTGGCTGATTCTATTCTATTCTAAAGGCCTGGATGTTAGACACAGAGGGAAGAACCATGTGTGATGCTCTCCCTAAGGAACCCTAAGTCTGCTGCCTTTTGAGAAGTGCTACCACAAGTTTGGAAACAGAGACCAATGTGTGGATGCCACTGGCCAGGTGACAGCTGCTCAGGTCTGTTGTAGCCTTTTCCATCTGCAGTTCTTCAGATTCTGTCTGCAGCTCCTTTGGTTACCTGGTAGCTTCCTCAGGTCTGTGTCTTTCCATTTCCACCCTCCACACTACTATACATTCCTGTCCATAGACACATCTTTGCTCTTGTCCTGTCCTGGTCTGAGCCACACCAGAACTAACTCTGTGCAGAGATCTGACTCACCAGCTCAGTCTTTCCTCTTTGAGGCACTTTCTGAAGTTCAGGGCAGGTTGGCACAGCCAGGGACTGCTTCTAGCAGAGAGAAGCTTCTGGGCAGAGTCACTGCCAAGGGCTGGGCTGCAGAATGGCTCTGACTTGGACTTGCTCCTGTGTGCACCAAGGGCACTGCCACAGCTTGTGTCCCACACTGGGGTGCAGAGATGACACTCGTGCAGAGGACCAGACAGGAAAGGAGACCCCCAAATGGTCAACAATGGATTACACCCCATGGAGACAGCTGTGGGACCACCAGGGTCAAGTCTTTTCTTCAATGGCCTGTGTCTGAGGGGCATTCTGTCCATTCTGTCTTCCACCACAAACTGTGCTCCTGGGTCCAGTTTTAGTATCCAGCTCCTGAATCTGGTTCCCACCTGCTGCTGAATCCAGTCTGGGACTTGCCCAGTGCCTGCCCCCAGCATCAGTGATGACACTGGTGACTTCATTGCCATCAGGGATTGGGCTCCATATCATTTTGCTTCTCTTTGTCTCTGTTTCATTGTATTGTTCTCACATCATCCCAGATGGTTCACTTTCTCTCTCCCTCCAGCCCCCCATCAGGTTCTCTCCTTTGTTTGCTTTCTCTTCCCTTTGGGAAGGCAGAGAGATCAACAGTGTCTTTCACTCACCATGCACCCAGCCCTTCCCTAACCCTTGATCAGCAATATTCAGCACCAACTATCTATAAACCTATGACATTAACAGAATAACACATATAAGAAGCAAGTCAAGTAAAAGTCGCTCTTCTCTGACAGGATGCACAGCAGTTGGTGCTAGCACAGGTGAATTTCCTCAGCAGCTCCTAAGCTCCCCAGCACTAGGCAGAGGGTTTTTTTACTTCCCGTTCATTCCTGCCCTCTATGGGTCTGAATGACATAGGCAGTGAAGAAATAAACCTGGATCTTTCCAGGGAAAGTAGTTCCTGAGGAGAGAAATACAGAAAGAGGCAGCCAAGCAATGTGTTTCTTGTTCCCAGCTACCAGCTTTCCCAGGCACTGGCCAG
Organism: Psilopogon haemacephalus; assembly: GCA_013396835.1. NCBI lineage: Eukaryota > Metazoa > Chordata > Aves > Piciformes > Megalaimidae > Psilopogon > Psilopogon haemacephalus. The sequence continues at coordinate 647,239 of VWZI01006230.1, read as the reverse complement.
ACTAGATCTGGGAGTCCTTGCTCACAACTTCTGGATGAACCCAGGATAAAGGCAGAAGAATTCTGAAAACCTCTACCTCATTTTTGTCCCTTATGTTTTTTTATTTACAGGTCAAATCTGCATTGAAATAGGAGCGCTGCGGCCTGGGGAATCGATTTCCTACAGCTGATTATTTGAAGGATGCTCTCCCTTCTTTCACCTCGATTCAAAAGAAAGAGTGTGATTTTGGGGGTTTTTTTCCCCAAAAAGGGGAGAAATTGCAATCCACTGAAGATTCACTCTTCAGCAAGGAGTTCAATTCAGAGTGTCAGCTTCCCCGTTGGTTTGCAATATAGACTGTGAGACACTCTCATTCTGGAGCCATTTACTTTGCACAGTCTCATTGTACAGAGCTCTTGACCCTATCGAATTTGGCTCAGGACTTCCCATATGGAATAAAGTATGAAGCAGTGGCTTAAAAGGGAACCTGAAAACTGCCAGCATATTTGTTTAGAGGGGAACACTAATGAGGTTTTTGTTGTTGTTGGTTTTTTTTGTTGTTCTTTTTGTTTCCAGAAAGCCTCATGGTTATTTACAGGTGCATTTGAAAGAAAGAGGAGTGAAAAAAAAAAAACAACAAACCAGGACTTATTACCTCATTGACAGTGGTAGGAAAATAACAAGTAAAAATGCTTGAAGCTCCTCAGAAAAAAACCAAACCAAAAAACCACAAACAACCCACTGCCAGAAACAAGCATTAACATCACAAACACTGCAGTGATGACAGCAGAAGGATCTCACAGGTGTGGTCTTTGTGATTTCAGTTGTGGTGTTAGCACTGCTTACGAAGACTTCAGCAAAGACATGCCAAGGGCTAATTTGAACCTTTCATTTCCACTTGGAAATAGTAATAATTAAAAAAAAAAAAAAAAAAAAAAAAAAAAAAAAAAAAGATGTTTGTTCTCTCTCTGGCTGCTCCCAGGTACCTTTCAAGCCAGACAGTTATTTTTAATAAGCAGACAGTACTTTTTGTTACAAGAAAGTCCTGAATGAAGCCCCAGCCAGAATGGCAAATGCATATGAGCATCATTTTCTGGAATAATTATCAGGAAAGTTTAGCAACAGCTGCTCTGATTTCTGGCATTTTAAGCAGCAAAAGTAACCTTTGCAGCACAGAGTTGAATCTATGGAGGCATAAAAAGAGACTCCATTTGCCAACTTCATTTTAGGGCAAGTGATCTTATAGAAACAATCAAGACAGAGAAATTATGTGGCTGCCTCTCCCTGAGCTCACAGTGAATTCAAAACCTCATTTCTGCACTCACCCTCACCAAGCACTGATGAACCACAGAATTGTCAGGGCTGGAAGGGACCTCAAAAATCATCTAGCTCCAAACCCCATGATGTAGGCAGGGACACCTCACACTAGATCAGGTTGCTCAGAGCCACATCCAGCCTGGCCTTAAAAATTTCCAGGGATGAGGCTTCTACCACCTCCTTGGGTGATCTGTTCCAGTATCTCACCACCCTCACGGTGAAGAACTTCTTCCTAACACGAAGATATGGCTTTTAGCTCCACAGCCATCCTCATTTCTCCCTGCCCTCTGTGAGGAATGGTGGCTTCCCAAAACGTGGAAGATCATAGCAGCATGGAGATGTAAGGAGAACAAAACATGAGACTGCCACAAAAGAGAAGGGAAAACAACCAAGGAATAAAATGACAAATTGTGCTGGTCACCATGGAGTATGGCCACTGCAGCCTTGAGGGACTAAGTAGACAGCCCTTGGAGAGGACCAATTTAGGGCCTGATTCTTAGAAAGCCACTGTTGAGAAAATAATTCAGTTTGCATCATGCTTTTATACGCAAGCTGCATCAAAGTAACTGAGAAAGGCAATGCAGTCTATGACTACTGGCAACCAAGGAGGGTTTTACACATACAGCAGCACTTTGCAGCCTGCCTTGGAGAAGAAGGACAATTTGTTCTACTTCCTCCTACAAGGATGCTCCTCACAATCTGCCTTCACTTCCCTTAGGGCTAATGCAGAACCAGTAGCAAAAACTACCTTCACCAGTCCCACCCTGAGACCAGCATAACCATCTGTATTTAGTTTTGGGCTTCCCAGATTAAGAGGGACAGGGAGCTGCTGGAGAGTGTCCAGCAGAGGGCTACAAGGATGATGAGAGGACTGGACAACTGCCTGATGAAGACAGGCTGAGGGACCTGGGGCTGCTTAGTATGCAGAAAAGAAGACTATGAGGGGATTTAATCAATGTTTATAAATATCTGAGGTCTGAGGGTCAAGAGTGGGAGGACAGGCTCTGCTCACTTACTCCCTGTGATAGGACAAGGAGCAATGGATGGAAGCTGCAGTACAGGAGGTTCCAGCTCAACACAAGGGGCAACTTCTTGAAGGGTCCCAGATCACTGGCACAGGCTGCCCAGAGAGGTTGTGGAGACTCCTTCTTTGGAGCCTTTCCAGGCCTGTCTGGGTGTGTTCCTCTGTGACCTAAGCTAGATTGTCTGGTCCTGCTCTGGCAGAGGGGTTGGACTCGATCTCTTTGGGTCCCTTCCAACATCTAACATCCTGTGAGCCTGTGATCATCCTAACCCAACTGAGTAGTTCCATTGCTGTGAGCAGGTGGAAGCTGCTTCATGGCTGGAGGACAACCACACACCCTCCACAGAGCTGCAGCCCAGGAGATGACACAGACTCTGCTAAGGAATAAATCTTCCAGGGGAAGATGCAGACACTTGGAGGTTGGACTTGATGATCTCTTTGGGTCCCTTCCAATCCCTGCCATCCTGTGAGCCTATGATCTGCCATATAAAGAAACGGAAGAATCAATCTGCTCAGTCAAAGTCCTGTACAAATTGCTGAGGTCTGTACATTCCCCTGGGCCAACACACAATCTGAGAGCATCCAGCATCACCTAAGCAAGCAGTGTGAGTAGCTGGGGTGGCTGGGTGGCCCTGTTTGAAGTGGCTGTTCAATCGCTTTCATTAACTCTCACCTAATGATCTTTCCAGGGGTGGGATGGCTGCCGGCAGAATCATTTGTCTGCCTGTGTAGGGAGAAGCTGAACATTCTCACTGGGTATGTTTTTCTAGCATATGTTGCCTTTCTCCAGCAGCAGACCTGTATGACCTTGAGCTAACCTGCAATCCCAAATTACTGTGCTGGAAAGAAAATCTGTCCGCAGACTTGGGCTGAGCTGCGTGAAGTGAAGCTACGTATGAATAAAACAAGGCAATTTGTTAGCTTCTATTAAGCCCTTGATGATTTCTGCAGAGTTTGACTTGATACGAGGTTTCATCAAACCCAAAGTTCAGGGCAAACGTGGCAGAAATATGTGCACAGAACCCTGTGAGTCAGAATGATTGGCTTGGTCTCAGATGAGGAGAAACACAAAGGCTGCACTGTGCAGAGGAATGGATGTAAATTATTGTAAGGAGAACCTAGCAGCTTGTTTACAGTGTGTGTTACCTAAACTATGTCAATATTTCTCTCTCTTCTTTTTTTTTCCTTTTTTTTTTTTTTCTTTGGTCAAGCCCTCCTTCAAATGCAAACAAATCCCATTCCCACCCCTCAGCTTTCAGAAAAATCAAGCAACCACAAATCCTCCTAAGGTGCCAGTCAATCACACCTTTCAGAGTGTAAGCAGAAAACAAAAACACCTCCGTTTTTTGTTTGTTATTGAAATGAACAGAAAATAAAATAAAAAAAACCCAACAACCCAAGCTGCAGCATCAGACCATCATTAGTGGGTATTTCATCAGGAACAACAGGCTGGCCTTCGCTCATCACTGCCTGACAACTTCCCTGCTGCAAAGTCTACCTCTCCTGGCTAGTGCAGGGGAGCTCTTGCAGCATGGTGTGCACAGGGGTTAATGAATTCTCTGTGATCCCTGATTAAATTTGTCCTAGAGGATCACTGAACCTGACATGGCCAGGGCCATTTTTTATGCACCCTCCTGCAAGGGAACGGAATTAGGATGAATACCCTCTTCTGCTTCAGTCAGGTAAGGCAAGTAATGAAGAGAGTTGGGTTTTGTGAGACAATCAGGAAGGTACAGCAATAACTCTTCCCAGCAGCTGGAAAGTTCTGGAGCTATGTTGTTTTCTTTAGCCGTCTGAAGTAAATCCCAGGGGGTAATTACAGAATGGAGAAATAAGACATAAATCCTGTTTAATTGACAGCAACAAGGAAAAAGCAGCAAAACAGAGTTTTGTCTCTCCTCCTACAACTGCCCAAGTTGCTCTTAAAATCTTTGGGACATTTGGAAACCAGGGAGGGTAAGACCCAGAAATCTCAACATGGATAGGGAACGTAAAGTTCCTGTGGGAAAGCTTCCATCTCAGTCCCTGGCTTTACAAGGAAGACCAAGAGAGCAGAAAACAGGTATAAGCCTAGGTTGCCTCACTCCAGGACTTCTGACCCTGCATGCCCTGTCCCACAAATGACTCAGGAGCTTTCAGCATCCACAGCACAGGCAACAAGAACAACAAGCAGGACACACTGGTGACTCATGTCAGAGAAGACAGAGATGGAGTTCTCCTTCTCATCTGCACTAACCTGCTGCACTTCTCAGTCCACAGCACCATGGTCCCAACTCCCAAGTTTTCCAGCTGTGTCCTCCAGGTAGCAAAGGGCTTGAAAAGAAATGGTTAGAAATGTGAGTGATTTTTCTGTCCAATGATCAGTGTTTTAAGGCAAACTCCTTGGAAAAAAAAAAAAGCTGTGTGCAGTCTGCCTTTGTGAGTTTGAGTGTAATTCTGTGCTGGGAGGGGCAGGACAGCCAGCTCTATTTTTCTGATACCACTAACTTCTGCATGCTCATCTTTAGGGAAAATAAAACAAATATAAAAAGGAAAGGGGCTGGAAATGTCCTTGCTCCCTGAGCTGTCTGAAAGGGGGCTGCTCAGTGTCTTGCAGCAGACAGAGCATCTGTTCCTTGGCACTGACATTTGAAAGGTGCTCCTGGTACAGGAGATGGGGAGCAGAGGGAGGCACAGAGTCAAGGCCATGAGGCCAGAGCATCTGTCTGCATGGGCATGGCAGCTGTGCTCAGCTGTTAGAGCAGTGTATGCTTCTCTTGCTTGAGGAGCCCAGGACAAATGATAGCAAGGACCAAGTCTGTGACCCCCAGTGTCAGTGAAAAATGTCTGCATCCTGAGCTACAGAAGTTTCTCTCAATAACTGGGTTGTAGCCTTGGAGCTGAAGGAGATGGAATTGCATTTATTAAGCCAGTGTAATCCACTAAAACTGATTTGACACTAACCTGGCACAAAGAAGCAGTCAGATTGCACCAAGCCTCCTGCAAAGGCATTCAGGATTCAGTCTGCCTCTTTTCCAGCCTGAGGGAGCAGAATCAGTCCAGCCTGGGGGCACAGAGAAAGGTCCAAGGGCAGGGCTGCTGCTGCTGTTCAGTGGTGGCTTTTGTTTTTGCTGGTGGTGATGGTTCTGTCAGGTCTCACTGCTGAGGCATCTGAGCGAATCACTGCTGGAGAGCACAGAGTGGTGTCCACAGAGCTGTCACCATCTAAATCTGGCTTTTTTGCTTACTGCTTCCCCAGAGACAGCTCTGCAAGCTGCTGGTTATGATAACCTACTGTCCTGTCCTGCTGTCCAAGTGGCTCCCCACTTGCCCCTGCAGAAAGGGCAGGGTGAGAAGGGGACCTTGCTGCCCTTCTGCCCACAGGGAGCAGGCACTCCCCACCTCCAGATCTCCATCTTCCTTCTCCTAGTTGACCTAAGCAGATGGGTCAGACACAAAGGACAGGAATGCAGATTTCCAGTACTCCCATGCAGGTGCCTTTTTCAGACAAACAAAGCAAAACAAGGTCTTTAAAACACATCTACATGGAGGCTGAGAGAAGACATAGAAGGATGCTGATACCACACTGACCACGAGCCACTACAGAGCCCTCTGCTTGACCTGCAGAGCAGAAACCATCCAGGTATAAATAAGACTCTAGTACCTAGTATGTAGTACACATACAAGCATATTTTATGCCATCTTAGCCCCAAAGCTATTTTATTAGAGAAGAAACTTCATAATGTCAGTTGTGCTTCCTTGAATCACAGACTGGTTTGTGTTGGAAGGCACATTGATGGTCATCTAATTCCCACCCCTCTGCCATGGGCAGAATCACCTTCAGCTAGGGGTCCAGCAACACGTTAAAGCATTGCCTCATAGTCTTTAGTTACAGATGAGCACATTGAGTTAGAGAGGAAGCACAAATCATGAGAGATCAGAACATGGAAACTTGGTACAGCTCCATTAGGTGCATGAGCCTTGGGATTGCTGCTCTTCAGTGGGACACTTTACATCCAGTTTTATACATAACAACACTGAAGGCATGGGTCATAAAACTGATCAGTAGAGGGAGTTTGAGATGGTTGTGTTCAGGTCTGAAAATCACCACCTGAATCTTCAAACCCAGATGATCACATAATCAATCACTTAAGCTCAGGAAGGCTCAGCAAGATTCTGCTCTGCTGCTACACCCCAAGCTCACTGCTGTAGCCCAGCCTAATGCTTTTAGCAGGAGAGGCCAAAAGCCTTGGGAAGGTGCAGCAAAACACAGAGAGGCAAAGCAAGGAACCAAGGGCATCACCAGTGCTGTGCACCACGGAGAGGCAAAGCAAGCAACCAAGGGCATCACCAGTGCTGTGCACCACAGAGAGGCAAAGCAAGGAACCAAGGGCATCACCAGTGCTGTGCACCACAGAGAGGCAAAGCAAGGAACCAAGGGCATCACCAGTGCTGTGCACCACAGAGAGGCAAAGCAAGGAACCAAGGACATCACCAATGCTGCGCACCACAGAGAGGCAAAGCAAGGGACCAAGGGCATCACCAGTGCTGTGCACCATAGAGAAGCAAAGCAAGGGACCAAGGGCAGCACCAGTGCTGAAGCTTCTCTGGGCAGTATGTTGGAGAGATTCTGCCTCTGACATGCAATGAAAAATCATAAAAGAAGACAGATACCTACTGTGCTCTCCACCCATGCTCCTGATTAGATGAAAATAAAATGTTACCTCCTCTAGTGCAGCTCACACAGCATTATAGTGGCTGAGTGATTACTGTCCATGTGTCATGGGTTAACCCCACACAGCCACACTAGCTCATTGCAGGAGATGAGGGAGAGAATAGGAGAAAAGAGAAAAAATAGTAGTCATGGGTTGAGATAAATACAGCTTAACAGGACAGAAAACAAAGGGAATAATAATATGACTGCAAATGACATTGTAAATATAAATAAAAATACAACTGCAAGAGATGCACAATGCAACTGTTCATCACCTGTTGATCAATGCCCAGTCAATCCCCAAGCCATGGTGTTATCCAGCCCAGCTAAAGATCAGTGTGGTATCATTATTCTTGTTCTAAATCCAACATGCAGCACTGTACCAGCTACTAGGAAGAAAATTAACTTTATTGTATCCTAAACCAGGACACCACCCTATGGAAGAAAGTATTTTGGCTATTTTGGATTCTTTCCTTTTTGACTTCTGAAGGGCCAAAGGACACCTCACTGCTGTTCCAGTCCTGTGAACTACTTTCCTGAATCAACCCTGCTGCAGCCCAACCTTTTCTTATGCTGGGGCACAGATCCATGTAGCTGTAGAACAGAACTGTCACTCCACACAGCAATGCCACACAGCTTGCAGTTGTCTCTGCCTCTCTGTCCCCAGCTGGCAGAGACAGGCCCTTTCCCTCAAAGGGATGGAACTTGACTCTCAGTAAATCAGGATGTCACCACTGATGCCCTACAGACATGTGAGCAGACTTCTTGCTCCAGGGCTATGCAGAGAGGCGTTGGCAACAGCTGCCACTCGGGTTTTTGTTACTTTGCTATAGAAAATTAACTTGTGGTGCTTAGGAAGAGCTGAAACCAAATGGCAGGAGGAAGAAAACATCTGGAGCAGGGATTAGATTGTCTTTCCTTTCCTGCCCTTTCCGTTTTCCTTTCCCTTTCCCTTCTCTTTGCCTTCCCTTTCCCTTTCCTTTTCCCTTTCACCTTTCCTTTCCCTTTTCCTTGCTTTCCTTTCCCTTTCCCTTGCCCTTCCCTTTCCCTTTCCCTTGCCCTTCCCTTTCCTTTCCTTACCTCTCTTTTCTCTTTCTTTCTAGTATACTCCTGCCTTACACATTCTAGTTTTGTTTGTTTCATAGCTGGATTTGAAACCGTATAGTAAAAGGAACCATGTTGCCCCCTTTTCACTGGAATTGGGGGTGTTTTGCCTGGAGTAAAGGGGAAATCTTCTTGCTTTCCATAACTATCAGAAAGGAGGTTGGGCAAGTGTGTGTGTGGGGAGGGGGAGGTATGTGGTTTCTTCTCCCAAGTAACAAAAAATAGGACAAGAGGAAATAGCCTCAAGTTGTACCAGGAGAGGTTTAGATTGGACATGAGGAACATTTCTCCTCCAAAAGTATTGTCACACCCTGGTACAGCTGTCCAAGGAAATGGTGGAGTCTCTATACCTGAAGGAATTTCAAAGCCATGTAGATGTGGTGCTGAGGGACATGGCTTAGTGGTGACCTGGTGGTGTTGGGTTAATGGTTGGACTCGATGATCTGAATCCAACCAAAATGATCCTATGAAGCCAGCAGAATGATGCACAAACTGGCATATAGCCAGGCAGGTCCATTCTGGATTTCAGGAGAAGGCTGTGAGTGTGTTTGCTTTCTTCACATGTCCATTTCAGACCTGGCATCAGCCCCAAGACTAAAAGGGGGATCAAGTTCCAGGTGCAGCCACAGTTCATTATGCAGCTCCCCAGGGACAGCTCTTCCTGGCTGTGAACACTTGTGAGGAAATCCTATCCACTGCACTCAACTTAGGATCAGAACAGGGTCGAGATGGGTCTCAGGGTTTTCATTTCACACTATTGCCAGCTTAAACCCACTCATTCTCATCCTCATTTTTCTTTAAGTGTACCCATATTACTGTATCTAGACTGCACCACTGTAGTTGTTCCTTCTTCTGTGACCAAATGCAAGTAATACTGGGCTGATTCTTGCAGCTTCCTCTTCTGCTCTGACTTTGCTCTCTTTCCCTTGTTCATTCCATCTAAGCTTTCTCACTCTTTCTATTCCCTTCTCACTGCACTTTATTTTATGTCTCACGTGGGCCTGCTTTGGTCAGTGTCTGGCTCTGAAAGTAAATTCTGGATGCTGTGCACTCTGGGGAGTCCTATTAGCCTGCATCCTTTGGGTAACACCAATACTTTTTTGCATTTCCACCCCCCCACCATGAGCAGGGACACCTCCCACTAGAACAGGTCACACAAGACCTCATCCAACCTGGCCTTGAACACCTCCAGGGAGGGAACAGCCACAACCTCCCTGGGCAACCTGTGCCAGTGTCTCACCACCCTCACTGCAAACAACCTCCTCCTAACATCCCATTTACATCTCCCCTCTTCCAAGTTTAAACCCATTACCCCTCATCCTGTCATTACAAGACCTTGTCAATAGTCCCTCCCCAGCCCTCCTGTAGGCCCCCTTCAGATACTGCAAGGCTACTCCAAGGTCTCCTGGAAGCCTTCTCTTCTCCAGGCTGAAAAGTCCCAACTCTCTCAGCCTGTCCACAGAGCAGAGCTGCTGCAGCCCTCTGAGCATCTTTGTGGCCTCCTCTGAACTGGCTCCAACTGTTCCATGTCCTTCCTGTGTTGGGGCTTCCAGAACTGCACACAGTGCTCTAGGTGGGGTGTGAAGAGAGCAGAGTAAAGGGACAGAATCCCCTCCCTTGCCCTGATGCCCACAGCTGCTCTTACTGCAGCCCACTCTCTGGTTGCTGTCTGGGCTGCAAGCACACACTCTCACACACCATCTCTGGGAGTATTCCAAAGCCATGCAGGTGTGGGGCTTAGAGATATGGTTTAGGGGTGGACTAGGCTGTGGTGGGTTAATAGTTGGACTTGATGATCTTAGAGGTCTTTTCTAACCTTAATGATTCTGTGATTCTCTTAGAGACACAACCAATGTGACAATGTCTGGGGAGACAATAGAGACAAGGTGAGCAATGTCTGGGGTAAACCTACCCACACCCACACACTGGAATGTTCTGTAGAATGGGAACAGAAAAGAGAGGAAGGAAAAGCAGCAAGCTGGAGCACAAGCAGTTTCAAATCGAGATGGATGGTGCTCTCTGCTTGTGCAAGGCACAAGGAAAGAACAGCAAAGATTAATTCATGAAGGCCCAGCAGGAACAGTGCATGCTAGGGAGTGTGGAGGAAATAAAGTACAGAAAAAGACAGTTTTACTGTGAGGGGAGAAAGCAAATAAATCAGTGCACATTAGCAAATATCAGCTGCAGGAATAAATTGGCAGAGCCCTTGTGGCAGAGTAGTTTCATGTAGCTGAATGCAGGCTGCTCAAAGTTCATTCCTGCATGGGGTTTGCTGGTCACAGAGGTTAAGTCCCATACCTTTAATCCACCTGATTGACCAAGGATGTGATTCTTTGCATGAAATGATATAAATCCAGCTAACAAATTCTATTCCAGAGTCTGTTTTGCTTCCAGATTAAAAAAAAGGGAAAAAAGTGTTCCTCTAAAATCTGGGTCTAGTCTTTCCCCCGTTGCCCCAAGCCTTCAGCAGAACACATACCTGACCAAACCAGTGGGCATCACCACAGGTAGTGCCACCAAAAATGGACTAGAAAATCCCTCTCTGTTACTATTGAGCTGTGGAAACACAGGAGTAAGTGAATACGTGAAGCTGTTGGAAGGAAAGAGGAGAAATGGCTGAGGTTGATCTCCCTGCCCAACGTCATGAGCAACATCCCAGTGCTGTCACCAGATGGTGTAACCAAAAGGCACACATCTTCCTCCCTGGAGGAAGTGGACATTGAGAGATGCTGACACCTCCTCAAGACACCACAGAAAGGTGATGCTCCTAATCATGGTTAGGACAAAACTATGCTTTGCTCAGTTCTCTATTGAATGCTCAACTATTTAAAGCATCATTGTGCAGCATCCAAGTGGAGAAGCAGAGTTTCAGAGAATAGTTTTTCCTACAAGCAGAAATACTACAGAGATAACACAAACTCTCAGAAGCCTCTGTCATGCCTTTCCATATTATTGTTTACACAAGGTTGATTTCCCACCCCACCCCATCCCCCCCTAAAACCTGCTGACTCTCTTCTTCAGGGAGCTCTTTTAATTTTGCTTATAATATTATTTCAGTAGGAGCATTATAATTTCTATATATTGAAATTACTTCATTAAAAAAAAAAAAAAGGGTTGTAATTCTCTATAGGGTCCAGCAATAAAGAGGAGATGATCCATCCATGTCCTCTTCAACCTGGATGCAAGACAAAGGGAGTGAAAACCATGTCAGCTCCCTGCCTCTTATCTTGAGAATGACTTGAATCACAATAATGAAGAACAGTTTATGGAACTGGGAGTGTTCTGCCCTCTGAGGGAGGAGAAAGTTTCGGGTCTGCTACATTTTTTTTTTTTTTTTTTTACTCTGAGGTAGCAGGAATTTGTAGTCACCTCTGAAAATCTCAGCTTTACATTCCATCTGAAACAGCTCCAAAAGCAGTACTCTGCAAGCACAGTAAGGAGAAGTGCAGGGAGGAATCATGGAGTGCTGTATAGAATCATAGAATGGTTTAGGTTGGAAGGGACCTCAAAGATCAGCCAGTTCCAACCCCCCTGCCGTAAGCAGGGACACCTCCCACTAGATCAGGTCGCTCAAGGCCTCATCCAACCTGGTCCTGAACACCTCCAGGGAGGTTGTGGAGCACAGAAGCACCAAATGTGATCTTCAATCTTCAATCACATTTGGCGCTTCTGTGCTCCACAACCTCCCTGGGTTACCTGTGCTGCTATCTCACCAACCTCACTGCAGAGAACTTCCTCCTAATATCCAGTTTCAATCTCCCCTCTGCCAGTTTCAACCCATTCCTCCTCCTCCTGTCATTACAAACCCTTGTCAATAGTCCCTCTCCAGCCTTCCTGTAGCCCCTTTCAGATACTGGAAGGCTACTATAAGCTCTCCTGGAAGTCTTCTCTTCTCCAGGCTGAAGAGCCCCAACTCTTGTTGCCTCAGTTTCCCTTTGTGGATGTGTCTTAAGAATAACCAAGTTCAAGAGCTGCTCAAACAACATATTGACAAAGACCACCTAAGAAGCTCATTATCAGCATCCCTCCAACTCTGTCTGCTGGTATTATTGCAGAACACAAACGTACTTCTAAAACAGAGAAAGAAAAAAAACAAACCTTTCCTCTTAGAGCATCACTTGTAGGCATTTCTGGACCCACTTCTGCAGCACAACATCACATTTGGTAAGAGACTTTGCTGGCACGTTCAGATCTAGAGGCAATCTTCCAGAACACCACAACTGCTAAAGACACTCCAGGATTTCAACCCAGTGTTGTAGATTTAAGAGGGAAATGTATTGTTTTTTTTTTTCCCCTTTACACAAAATGCATATTGCTGTTGTCAGCAAAAAGTGACTGCGGACTGTGGATGTATCAGCTCAAGATGTGACATTTATTGTCTCAGGGTCTGGCCAAAAGCCCAGAAAAGCCATCAAAAGCTCCTCAGAGCACAGGTATCTCACAGAACATAGCCACTTAAACAGTTGGCTCAAGTCACTTAGGCTTCTTCAGCAGAGAAACACCTACCTGGACATGCTCCTGCTCCCTCAGCATCAGAGAACTGGACTGAAGCAGATGCCAGAGCTGACCTGGGATTTGAAGACATCTCTCACATAGGCTCTGGACTTCTTTGCCACTCTAGGTCATTCCTGTGATGAGGAAATAAGAGCTCTGAGTAAGTACCTAACAGATTTACTCTGCCCACCTCTGTGAAATACGTGAGTTGCCTGGAGCAAGCCAGCTTGATTTGATGCCTGCTGAAGGCATGTTCAGGGAAGGCAGCAGTGTGATGTGTTTGTGTCCAACCATTTCTTCTGACGCTGACTTTTCAGCACAAGAGGAGATTAGACTCAAGAGATCAGACTCTTTATTGTGCCTTGACACGAATTCTGGCAGGCTTCCCATGTAAATGCTTCCTGAGAGGTTGTATCTATTGCTACCTGCAAGATGAATTTGTTTCCAGGGATGCTGTTGCAGCCCATGAGGTTCCTGGGCCCTGCATCAAAACTCTGCTCCCAGTACTGTGACCACCTTTGACACAAGACATTGCGGTGCCAGAAGCTCAAGAGTTACTCAGCTGGGATGAGAATCCCTTTCAGTCATGGAGAACCCTCACATTTCAAGTGTAAGACATTTGCTAAAGCCTCTTCCTTCCTTCTGTTCCTATTTAGCACTTGCCCTGTGCCATTTAACCAACTGACAGTGAGAAATGACCCTCCATATCCTGAGTGGAGATCAACAATCAGCAAGAGGGTAGACACAGCCCTAGAGCCGACCAGGTCCAAGGCAAATCCTCTCCCAGGAGGGCTGAAGGAGTCATTACCCCAGCCAGGAGCTCCAGCCAGCCATTACAAGGCCACTTTTATTACAATAGCTGGTAGCACTGAGTGATGAGGAGAAGTCACACATCAGCAGGGCTTGTAAGTGCTCCCCCGGGAAGGCGACTGCTCGCTTGCACAACGCTCCTGGTTTATTACTGCTGCTTCATCCTTGTTTTATTTCTCTCTAAAGCATCACTTCAGCCTTTAGAACAAGCAAGAATATTTTTAAACTAGTCAGTGCACCCTGCCCTCACCCTCTCGCTCTCAGCTGCTGTGCTGTAAGCTTTGCAAGTCGCTAGTGATGTCCTCAGAGGAGATGCAATCTCCTCATCCCAGTACTTTTCTCTTCCTTTGCTGGGCTTGTGGCTGCCTGGGCAAAGTCACTTGAAGACCCAAGGCCTTACAGCCAAAGCAGGAGTTGGGCAGAGAGGGAAAGCTCTTCAGACGTGAAGGGCTACCTAACACACAGGGAAAACCTAAGATTCCCTCTTTGGTCTGCTATCCTCAGACCACACCTGGAGCACTGTGTGCAGGCCCCAACACAAGAAGAACATGGAACTGTCTGAGCCAGTCCAGAGGAGGCCACCGAGATGCTCAGAGGGTGCAGCAGCTCTGATCTGAGGATAGGCTGAGAGAGTTGGGGCTCTGCATCCTGCAGAAAAGGAGGATTCCAGGAGACCTTATAGCAACCTTCCAGTATCTGAAGGGGGCCTACAGGAGGGCTGGGGAGGGACTATTCACAAGGTCTTGTTACAACAGGATGAAGAGGAATGGGTTTAAACTGGCAGAAGGGAGATTGACACTGGATGCTAGGAGGAAGCTGTTTGTAGTGAGGATGGTGAGACACTGGCACAGGTTGCCCAGGGAGGCTGTGGAGCACAGATCACATTCGGTGCTTCTGTGCTCCACAACCTCCCTGGAGGTGTTCAGGACCAGATTGGATGAAGCCTTGAGTGACCTGTTCTAGTGAGAGGTGTCCCTGCCTATGGCAGGGGGGTTGGAACTGGATGAGCTTTGAGGTCCCTTCCAACCTAAACCATTCTATGATTTCTCCTCCTGTGTTACCTGGGTGGATCCAATGACCTTTCTATGGTCATTGACATGAGGGCATACACCTCACTGATTGCAGTTTAGGGAGGTGTTCCATATGCTCATGATTCTTCAACCCTATCCCCTTCCAGCCAGCCCCTGCAGGTAGCTGTGTTTTTCTCAGCCTCTTCCAGGTTTTTGCATCTGCAATTCAAATTTTAGTCTCCAGGACCTCCCCCCTAACCTCAGTGGGTCCTGCCCACATGGACCCCAGCGAGGCTGCCCTTGGGTTGGCTTCTCCTGACCTGTGGCAAGGTATTGGGGCTGCCAAAACCACAGGTGATGTCTTACCTGAAGCTGTTGCTCTGTGCACACAAGGTGAGACCAGCTATGGTTATCACAGCCCAGCTCAGAGGGGTTTGTGTGTGCAGGGAATGATAGCAGCTCTCTGCAGGGGAGAGGGCAGACCCAGCCCTGGGTGGTCCTGAAAATGTCAATGGCCTTTATTAATAGCAAGAAAAGAGGAACAAAAAAGGATTTTCTGAAGTTGGTAGCTGCACTGGACTAAGCTTATGGATCAATACAACTCTCAAGGACAAACATTGTTCAGCACAAATACTGCACAAGCGAGGAAATCTGGGACCTTCCCCCCAGGAAAGCTCTTACCCCATTTGCCCTTAGCAGCTTCAGCCACTTGCCACACTCTCTGCCACACTTCCTGCATTTCCACCTGCAGAAAACCCAACCAGCACCCAGCACGACTGAGGCAATGCTAGAGACAACCTGCAGAGCAGCTCCAGACCTTGAAACCAGCAGCTCCAGACCTTGAATATAGCAGCTCCAGACCTTGAATCTAGCAGCTCCAGGCCTTGAAACCAGCAGCTCCAGGCCTTGAATATAGCAGCTCCAGGCCTTGAATATAGCAGCTCCAGGCCTTGAATCTAGCAGCTCCAGACCTTGAATATAGCAGCTCCAGGCCTTGAATCTAGCAGCTCCAGACCTTGAATATAGCAGCTCCAGNCCTTGAACATAGCAGCTCCAGCCCTTGAACATAGCAGCTCCAGGCCTTGAATATAGCAGCTCCAGACCTTGAATATAGCAGCTCCAGGCCTTGAATATAGCAGCTCCAGGCCTTGAATATAGCAGCTCCAGACCTTGAATATAGCAGCTCCAGACCTTGAAAGCAGCAGCTATGGACCTCGAAACTATCAGCTCCAGGCCTTGAAACTGGGAGCTCCAGATCTTGAATCCATCAGCAACAGGCCCTGAAACCAGCAGCTGCAGACCTTGAAACCAACAGCTCCAGACCCTGAAACCAGCAGCTCCAGACCTTGAAACCAGCAGCTCCAGACCTTGAAACCAGCAGCTCCAGACCTTGAAACCAGCAGCTCCAGACCTTGAAACCAGCAGCTCCAGACCTTGAAACCAGCAGCTCCAGACCTTGAAACCAGCAGCTCCAGACCTTGAAACCAGCAGCTCCAGACCTTGAAACCAGCAGCTCCAGACCTTGAAACCAGCAGCTCCAGACCTTGAAACCAGCAGCTCCAGACCTTGAAACCAGCAGCTCCAGACCTTGAAACCAGCAGCTCCAGACCTTGAAACCAGCAGCTCCAGACCTTGAAACCAGCAGCTCCAGACCTTGAAACCAGCAGCTCCAGACCTTGAAACCAGCAGCTCCAGACCTTGAAACCAGCAGCTCCAGACCTTGAAACCAGCAGCTCCAGACCTTGAAACCAGCAGCTCCAGACCTTGAAACCAGCAGCTCCAGACCTTGAAACCAGCAGCTCCAGACCTTGAAACCAGCAGCTCCAGACCTTGAAACCAGCAGCTCCAGACCTTGAAACCAGCAGCTCCAGACCTTGAAACCAGCAGCTCCAGACCTTGAAACCAGCAGCTCCAGACCTTGAAACCAGCAGCTCCAGACCTTGAAACCAGCAGCTCCAGACCTTGAAACCAGCAGCTCCAGACCTTGAAACCAGCAGCTCCAGACCTTGAAACCAGCAGCTCCAGACCTTGAAACCAGCAGCTCCAGACCTTGAAACCAGCAGCTCCAGACCTTGAAACCAGCAGCTCCAGACCTTGAAACCAGCAGCTCCAGACCTTGAAACCAGCAGCTCCAGACCTTGAAACCAGCAGCTCCAGACCTTGAAACCAGCAGCTCCAGACCTTGAAACCAGCAGCTCCAGACCTTGAAACCAGCAGCTCCAGACCTTGAAACCAGCAGCTCCAGACCTTGAAACCAGCAGCTCCAGACCTTGAAACCAGCAGCTCCAGACCTTGAAACCAGCAGCTCCAGACCTTGAAACCAGCAGCTCCAGACCTTGAAACCAGCAGCTCCAGACCTTGAAACCAGCAGCTCCAGACCTTGAAACCAGCAGCTCCAGACCTTGAAACCAGCAGCTGCAGACCTTGAAACTGGCAGCTCCAGACCCTGAAACCAGCAGCTCCAGACCCTGAAACCAGCAGCTGCAGACCTTGAAACCAGCAACTCCAGACATTGAAACCAGCAGCTCCAGACCTTGAAACCAGCAGCTGCAGACCTTGAAACTGGCAGCTCCAGACCCTGAAACCAGCAGCTCCAGACCCTGAAACCAGCAACTCCAGACATTGAAACCAGCAGCTGCAGACCTTGAAACCAGCAGCTCCAGACATTGAAACCAGCAGCTGATCATCACTCTGCTCTGCTCCCTAGTGTAAATACCAGGAGGTGGTGCCCCAGCTGTGAACCTCAGCAGCTGTGTGTTTGCTCACCGTGTGGACACGGCACTGGGGGTCGTGGTGTAATGGCCATGCTGGTGTCAGGTGGAGGATTGGCCTGCATGACCTTGCAGGTCTTTTCCGACCACAACCACTCTGTGATTCCATAACAAAACCCTCTCAGCTCTGAGCACTTCTCTCTCTCTCTCTCTCAAATTTTTTTTTTCTCCCCTTTTTCTTTCTTTTCTGTGTCTCAGCCACAGCTGAATTGGTGGAGAGGGAAGGAATTAGTTTCATTCTAGTTCTGAAGGTCGAACATCAAAACAGAAAGACTTAAATAAGCATTTCCACATTAGAGAGACAATTATGGATTTTCAGAATTTTAAAAAAAATATATATATATATTATTAAAAACGTGCTTTTAATCAAACCATTAAGAAGCCAGAAAATCTAAACAATAGGCAGGAAGAATTGGATTTCTACTCCCTCCAGTTTGGATTTGGCTGGATACTATTTGCACTTACAAGATCAAGCAGCAGGGGGAAAAAAAAAAGAAAAACAAATAGATCACGTCAAGAGAAAGTTCAAAAGGACAGAACATTTTCAAACATCTAAATATTCTTCCTTCCTAATGAATGGTTCTTCGCGGATTGAATAGCTTGGCAGAGATTTTTTTAAAGCCCTCAGCTTTGGCAAAAATGGAAATCTGACGCTTGAAAAAACGTTTTGACTGCAAATGTTTGGCTATTTTCATAGCAAAATGGTTCATTTGCCAGCTGAGAACACTGCTCCGAGTGCTGCGCCGCAGACTGGCCTCGCTGGAGGACATTGAGCTCTCTCCACTATGCATTTAGGATCACTGTCAAGAGTGGTGAGGGCTGGGGCAGCCTCCAGAGGAGTGGCAGATGCTCCCCAGGAGGCCCTCTGCATGCCCAAAGGTGCTGGGGAATGTCTCAAGCTGGATGGGAACTGGTTTCTAAACCCAGTTTGATCGACATGGATTTATAACCTATAGGTGTTTCAACCAGAGACTAAAGAAGCATTAATCTACAACCAGCTTTGATTTACAGAATCTTAGAATGGGTTAGGTTGGAAGCAACCTCAAAGCTCAGCCAGTTCCAACCCCCCTGCCATAAGCAGGGACACCTCCCACTAGATCAGGTCGCTCAAGGCCTCATCCAACCTGGTCCTGAACCCCTCCAGGGAGGTTGTGGAGCACAGAAGCACCAAATGTGATTGAAGATCACATTTGGTGCTTCTGTGCTTCACAACCTCCCTGGGTTACCTGTGCTGCTATCTCACCACCCTCACTGCAAAGAACTTCCTCCTAATATCCAGTTTCAATCTCCCCTCTGTCAGTTTAAATCCATTCCTCCTCATCCTGTTGTTACAAGACCTTGTGAGTAGTCCCTCCCCAGCCTTCCTGTAGCCCCCTTCAGATACTGGAAGGTTACTAATAAAGTCTCCTGAAAGTCTTTTCTTCTCCAGGCTGGAGAGCCCCAACTTCTCAGCCTGTCCCCAGATGCCATAGAGAGGAGGTTCAGTCATTAGGGAACTACACTGGGACTGGAGCTCTCAGAATCCTCAGCTAATTTCAGACAAGTCACTTGGGCTCATTGTGCCTCAGTTTGCCTTTGCAGAGGTGTCTTAAGGATAACCAAGTTCATGAGATGTTCAAAGCTGTGCCCCCCTTCTGATCCTTTAAGGCCACTCCAAGGTCTCCTGGAAGCCTTTTCTTCTCCAGGTCGCAGAGCCTCAACTCTCTCAGCCTATCCTCACAGCAGAGCTACTGCAACCCTCTGAGCATCTTCTGATCCCTCAGCTTGATCCTGAAGATGACATCCATGACCATTGTTGATCATTTTGGGGTCACCTCTCCTGTCTGCTCCTCCCTACAGTTGCCATCTCTGACTGACTGCATCCCAACGTGAGGCACAAGATATAGCAGTGTCCTTGGTGTGCTCCAGAGCAAGTCTAAGCCAGACACTTTCTGGAGTCCAGCCCTTGGCAGTGACTCTGCCCAGCAGCTTCTTACTGCTGGAAGTAGCCTCTGGCTGTGCAAACCTGCCCTGAGCTTCAGAAAGTGCCTCAGTAAGCAGAGCCTGAGCTGGGAAGTTAAATCCCTGAGCAGAATCAGTTCTGGTCTAGCTCAAACCAGGCCATTCACCACACACTTAATACTTTAATGAAACAAAATCTAATATTGTTCTCAGAGACTGTTTCATAGGGAATTATCTTCTGCTAGAAATTAACTTTATAAATTCCAGCCCCCATCTAGGCATGAGCCACACAGGGAGGGACCTCTGCAGCAAGGCTGCAGAGAGGAGATGATGACTGTTAGCAAATGCAGGCACCAAGTTCATATTCCAATACTGTATCAAAGGTGCCCTGGATGCTGTGAAATGCTGACCCAGGGTTGGCCACTGAAGATGAAGAGATGCTTTGAACAGAATCTTTCTGAGCTCCTAACCAAATTCCACTTGTGGCTTAGGACATTCTGCTTTTCTCTAGCATTCTCTTTTTCTGTTCAGCTGAAACAGCTCATTTCCATTCTCTGTTGAAAATGGCTTATCGTGATTCTAAGTGATCTTTCCAAATTGCTGCACCTCCTCTTAGCAGCATTCCACAGGGAAAATAACCAATTCTTCCATATTTTTAGTGTAAATCAAGAGTAATCCCCCCCCCGAAGTCAAGAGTGCATAAAAGCAAAGTGAGAAGACAATTAAATCCTGCTGTTTTCAAAGTACTTTGGAAAGTCTGGGAATAGAAAGGTGCTACATAAATCCAAGATATTATTATATTATTCATTAGCATGTGATAAATCCATGTAGCATAGCAATGCATGACCACAGAAGCACAAATCAGTAGATTCCCTGTGCCACAGGGATCAGTGCTGGGCCCTGTCCTGTTCAATATCTTTCTTGATGATCTGGATGAGGGGAATGAGTCCAGCATCAGTAAGTTTGCAGGGGACACCAAGTTAGGAGGAGGTACCAATCTGTTGGAGAGTAGGAGGGCCCTGCAGAGGGATCTGGCCAGGCTGTATGGGAGGGCAGAGGCCAATGGGATGAGATTGTACAAGGCTAAGTGCAGGGTTCTACACTTGGACCACAGCAACCCCAGGCAGTGCTACAGGCTGGGGACAGAAGGCCTGGAGTGGAGAGCAGCCAGGCAGAGAGAGACCTGAGGGTGCTGGGAGATACTAGGCTGAACATGAGCCATCAGTGTGCCCAGGTGGGCAGCAGACCCAATGGCATCCTGGGCTGGATCAGGAACAGTGTGGCCAGCAAGACCAGGGAAGTTATTCTGCCACTGTAGTCAGTACTGGTCAGGACACACCTTGAGTCCTGTGTCCAATTCTGGGCCCCTCAATTTAAGAGAGATTTTGAGGTGCTGGAAGGTGTCCAGAGAAGGGCAGCAAAGCTGGGGAGGGGCCTGGAGCACAGCCCTGTGAGGAGAGGCTGAGGGAGCTGGAGGTGTGCAGCCTGCAGAAAAAAAGGCTCAGAGCAGACCTCATTGCTCTCTACAACTGCCTAAATGGAGGTTGTAGCCAGGTGGGGTTGGGCTCTTCTCCCAGGCAACCAGCAACAGAACAAGGGGACACAATCTCAAGATGTGCCAGAGGAGGTATAGGCTGGATGTTAGGAGGAAGTTCTTGCCAGAGAGAGTGATTGGCATTGGAATGGGCTGCCCAGGGACGTGGTGGAGTCACCCCCCTGGAGGTGTTCAAGAAAGGACTGGATGGGTCACTTAGTGCCATGGTCTAGCTGAGTGCTAGGTTGGACTGGATGATCTTGGAGGTCTCTTCCAACCTGGCTGATTCTATGATTCTCCACATGTCTATTTTCTCACTCTGTGGAAAGCTGTCTTGTGTAACAAGAAATGAGTAGCAAGATAAAAGTGCGTAAGGGCCAATAAAAACAAGGTCGTTTTTAACCCCTTACAGCTGAAACAGTTTGTTTCAGTGGCGCCTTCAGTTAACACTTCCATTTTTCCTCCCTTTGCAAGTCCACAGAGTAATGATGGGCTACAGCAGAAAGCCTCAGCACTAATTTCAGCAAGCCTGAGTCAGCCACTTGTCTTCATTTATCCTCTTCTGCTGGAGTCTTGCTTAAAAAATTAAAAAAAAAAAAAAAAGGCACAAACCCCACTGCAATTTCACAATCCTAAAACAAACAGGTCCCCTCCACCCTCTCTATGCTTTGCTGGGAGTAAAACTGTGCCATGCCATCCTCCTGCAATTTTTTTTTTAATTATTATTGGTGTCTTTATCCTTAGCTACCTTTAGTGGCAGCAGGTCATTGCTCTTAACATTAAAGCATTAAGAGCTGGCACTTAGTGACTAAATGATGCTTGATTTAAAGACTAGAGAATGCCAAACACAACAGACCTCTCCTTTCACGGTAGCTTGCAGCTGGGTTTTGTCCCTGTGGTGTTGAGCCTTGCTTTCCAGTGGGGTTAATTCTGTTTACTCCCAGAACAATAATCATTCAGCCCAGGACTTCCTAAGTGCTCTTTAATTAGCAGCAGGCACTGTAGGTATGTCTGTCTGTCACTGTCCTAAGGTGGCTGCCAACCTGCCATCATGGTTAACGTGTGAACAGCAGGAGTTTGAGAATCATAGAATGGTAGAGGTGGGAAGAGACCTCCAGAGATCATCTAGTCCAATGCAGTCCTTCCAGCTCAAGCCCACAGGTGTAAACGCTTGTGGAGCAGTTGGAAAGTCTGAGAGAAGCAGCTCCTGTAAGGTAGGAGCCAGATCTTTACTTGGCCTCAGGCACTGCCTGTGGGTGCTGGCTCCAGCTGCTACCACATCTTGAAGAACAAGCAGCTGCTGTTCCTGCAGAGGGTTCTGTGTGAACAGGCAGTGGCACCCACCACCTCCTCCTGGGCACACAGGGGTCATGAGGAGGAAATTTGTAACTCCTCTGCTATTAAGAGCCTGAGGGTTCAATTGGCACAGAAACTCCAGTCTCTGCCCTATAGATGCTTTCTTCAAGACACATTTGCCAGGTGACATGGGAAAAGTAACATAAACTGAAGGGTTTAAGGTAGTTCTGTGCTTGGCTGGAAGGAATGCATTGGGTTAGGATGAGAAAGTAACCCTTCCTTACCTAGAGCAGGTTTCCAGCACAATTGCAGCAGCTTTTCTGGCACTGGTGTACGCTGGTCAGGACAGGAGGCTGAATGTCACATTGACACACGAGCTGAAAGAGAGCTCAGGATGTGTCCAGGTCCAGCACCCTGCTCAAAGCAGGTCAAATTGGTAGGTGTTGCTCCAGGACTTGTTGAGAGGACACATATGACCCCAAGTTGTGTGGTGTAGCAGACAGGCTGGAGGGCAGGGATGGCATCCAGAGGGACCTGGACAGGCTGCAGAGGTGGGCACAAGACAACATCATGAAGTTCAACAAGACCAAGTCCAAGGTCCAGCATCTGGGTCTAGGAAATCCCAAGCACAAATCCAGGCTGGGCAGGGACTGTTGGGAGAGCAGCCCTGAGGAGAAGGACTTGGGGGTGCTGGTGGGGAAGGAGAAGCTGAAGATGAGGGAGCAGTGTGCACTTGCAGCCCAGAAAGCCAAGCAAAGGCTGGGCTGCAGTAGAAGTGTAGTCAGCAGGTTGAGGGAAGTGACTCTCCCCCTCTACTCTGCCCTGGAGAGACCTCACCTGGAGTACTGCATCCAGCTCTGGGGCCCCTGGGACAAGAGGGATGTGGATATGCTGGAGGTGCCCAGAGAAGGGCCACAAGGATGCTCAGAGGGCTGCAGCACCTCTGCTATGAGCACAGACCGAAAGAGTTGGGGCTGTTGAGTCTGGAGAAGAAGAGGCTCCCAGGTGACCTTCTTGTGGCCTTCCAGTATCTGAAGGGGGCCTACAAAAAAAAGCTGGGGAGGGACTTTTTAGGCTCTCAGGTAGGGACAGGACTAGGGGGAATGGAGCAAAACTAGGGGGAGATTCAGATTGGATGTGAGGAGGAAGTTGTTGAATATGAGAGTGGTGAGAGGCTGGAATGGGTTGCCCAGGGAGGGGGTTGGGGCCATATCTGTGGAGGTGTTTTTGGCCAGGCTGGCAGAGGCTGTGGGCAGCCTGCTCTAGGGTAGGGTGTCCCTGGGCATGTCAGGGGGTTGGAACTGGATGATCCTTGTGGTCCCTTCCAACCCTGTCTCTGTGATTCTGTGATTTGGATGTCTCAAAAGATGAAGATTTCAAAACTCCCTGATTACCTTGGCGTCCTCCTCTGGACTCACACCACTACCTCAGTGTTCTCCCTGAACTCTAGGGAACCAAAGATAATTTACACAATTGATCTTTGTCACTCAGATAGCCACATGTGGCTGTGTAAGTGCCAGAGGCTCTGATGCAAGGACACGCCACTGCTGGAGGCCAAACTTTCCAGGAGGTGCAGGCACTGAAACAAGCAAATGTAAAACTAACACTGACATATGAAACCTGCAAGACATATAAACGACTCACCTTGGATAACTAAAGGTTCAGAAATTGCCTGCTTGTTTGGAGCAGTCTGAACTTGATGGATACTTGAGCTGCCACACAATATTCAGGAGAGCCAAGTAACTGCTGGGATATTTCTTCCCTGTGCCTTGGTGCTTTTGCATGTCTTAATATTTGCTGTGCTTTCTGGAAATTGCTTCCATTCTGTATTCTGGTCAGATAACATCAGAGCAGAGGAGACATATGCTGTGCTGACAGAACAGAGATTGTTGGAGTTGTTCTTAAAGCTGGAGAAGCAAATAACAGCAGCGGAAGAGGAATATCTTCCCCTATGAGGAGTTCATTCCCTCAGAGCTCCAACAGCTCGGGATCATTCTGGGTTATGATTTGATGCTCATTCAAATTCAAGCACAGGTTTTACACCACTGCCCACTGTGCTATCACATCCCTTTTCTCTACATAGAATCAGCTTGCTCTAGTGGGGCCCTTTCCCATTTGAATCTGGGCAGCCTGGTGTAGCTCAGGGTGTTTTGTGGATGAAAGAAAAAGCTGTCACTGCCTGGGTCATTCTGGACCAGTTTCTGTTCTCTGCTTGTGTGATCTGTTTCCGTGCAGCTGCTTCTGAGCATGAATGGCTGCAATTCCTGCTCTGCTCCCAACAACACACGTTGCTACCCACTACTGCTCTGAGTTCTGCTGAAAAGCTGGAACCTCAGTTGACCTGGGCCATCTAAAACCCATGGTCAAATTCATATTTTCAAGTGGTGGCTAAGTACAACACTGGCAGATTTTCATTGCAGCCATTTCAACAGGGAATTCTGTGCTCCAGATACCTTGAAAGCTGTGCAAGAAGGACCTGGAAACAAGTCAAAGTATTGATCACTCAACTTAAGCCTCCAAAGTTTGAGATAATGGGTATCGAGTGGAAGAAATAATAAGAAAGAGAAGCACACTGGCATGAACAGAAATGAGTTCAAAGGGTTTTTTAATCAGGCCCAAGGTGAACTCTGAATTATTCCAGCTCTGAAGGTGACATCTCAAAGTTTCCTCTTGTTTCGGATTTGTTTTTTATCAGGGCACAAATATCCCTCAGGTCCAGCAAGCAGTTGCAGCAGCTTTGGCTGGCAATGAGGAGAAGAGGAACTGTGTGCTGCTTTGAACTCATCAGAGGATTTGAATGAGAAATTAAGAGTATAGGCTGAGAAAGGAAAACAAAATTTGATTCTACTTCACTCAGGTTACTGAAAAATCTATGAAAGTTAGAACCAAAACAAAGATGAGACAGATCACTTTGTGCTGTGGCTGCTGCTCCATCTCTCTCCCTACCTTCTTAGCTAAATCTGAATAACTTCACTAATTACTTTCCTGCTGCTAATCTATTTTTGCTTATCTGACACATCAGACAGATAGTGAGATAAGACTGGGAAGTGGGAGGAAGGTGGTAGGGTGCTTGGAAACCCCTGTTAGGGACCCTGATCTCTGGGACTGGTTTGGTGTTTCTGTATTACCTTCCCACTGTAGATATCTGTAAATATCTGTTGTATCTTGTAAATATCTGCTTGTCTATTGTGCAAAGCTGTAAATATAAAGCTTCATTTCCTTAACTTCCAGCTGGCTGAGTCCTATCCTGGGTTATTTCAAAGTGTGTGTGTGGGGGGGGTGGAGGGAACAGCCAAACCACCACAAACTGAAACTCGAACCCTGTTAAATATCACTCTTTGTGATCTATGGTCTCTGACAACACATTGTCTTTCTGTGGCATCTTCTGTGTGTGGTCCTTAAATCCCTTTTCATAAATAAAGCCATCTGTCTTTCCTGATCTATAAGCAGCTCTAATTTAAAAAGTCCCTATTTGCCAACGTCTACAACTCATTAGCTCCAAAGCTGTGAAAAACTTCCACGCCTGCTGCACCATTCAGCAGTCTCTGGCAATTGCTGTGTTTTAAAAATGATGCCTGCTAGTTGTAAACATCCTATCTCTCTCTTTTTTTTTTTTTTTTTGAAAAACTGTTGGGGTTTTTGGTGGTGGTGTAATT
>VWZI01006230.1:598315-612416 GCA_013396835.1 Psilopogon haemacephalus | reverse complement strand
GAGGGGGGAGGGGGAGAGGCCCGGTTGGGGGAGACCTCCAAGATCATCCTGTCCAACTTAGAACCCAAACCTATGATGCATTAGAAGTTCAAAGATTAGAAAAGTGGTTCTGTGTAAGGGCTACCCTAATTATTCAAGGCTTTTATGGTTGCAATGTGGAGTTAAAAGAAAGAAAGAAAAAAGCACTCAGAGTACAAGTAGTCATAAAAACCCCAATTTGATTACACAGCCTGAGCAGTCCATGGCCTGGGGGAACCAAGCTGGTCCTCTTCCAGTTTTGAAGAACAAAAGCAGCAAAGAAAAATGCAACAGAAAAAAATAAACAAAACCTACAAGGTAAAAATAAATCCTAAGGAAATCTTCAAGCAAGGTTTCTAAACCCAGTTTGATCTACATGGATTTATAACCTAAAGGTATTTCAACCAGAGACCAAAGAAACCCTAATCTACAAACATCTTTGATTTACAGAATCATAGAATGGTTTAGGTTAGAATGAACCTCAAAGTTCATCCAGTTCCAACCCCCCTGTGCCGTAGGCAGGGACACCTCCCACTAGAACAGGTTACTCAAGGCCTCATCCAATCTGGTCCTGAACACCTCCAGGGAGGTTGAGGAGCACAGAAGCACTGAATGTGATCAAAGATCAAAGCACATTCAGTGCTTCTGTCATGCACAACCTCCCTGGGCAACCTGTGCCAGTCTCTCATCACCCTCACTGCAAACAACTTCCTCCTAATATCCAGTTTCAATCTCCCCTCTGTCAGTTTAAACCTATTCCTCCTCATCCTGTCCTTAGAAGACCTTGTGAATAGTCTCTCCCCAGCCCTTCTGTAGTCCCCTTCAGATCCTGGAAGGCCATTCCAAGGTCTCCTGGAAGGCCATTCCAAGGTCTCCTGGAAGCCTTCTCTTCTCCAGGCTGCAGAACCCCAACTATCTCAGCCTGTGCTCAGAGCAGAGCTGCTGCAGCCCTCTAGAGCATCTTGGTGGCCTCTGGACTGGCTCCAGTAGTTTCACTGTTTCACTGTCCCTTCAAACAACCTTTCCACCAGCTCAGATCTCCACCCTATGTTGATTCTTTTTCTTTAGGCCAAACATAAACACATCATTATTGTTGTGAGCACTCAATAATCACAGAACTTTAGAGGTTGGAAGGGACCCCCAGATATCATCCAGTCCAATCTTGCTGGATCACCAAGGGTCGTTAGCACAGGAATGCATCCAGGCAGGTTTTAGAAGTCTCCAGAGAAGGAAACTCCACAACCTTTCTGGGCAGCCTGCTCCAGGGCTCTATCACCCTCACTGTAAAGAAGTTTGTCCTCATGTTGAGGTGAAACCTTCTCTGTTCCAGTTTGTAGCCATTGCTCCTTGGCTTATTGCTGCTGACCACCGAAAGGAGGTTGGCAAATGTCACCTTGGCAGCAAATTATGAGTGGCAATGAGATAAAATTAGATAACTTCAGTGGTAGCACAGTGGAGGTCAGCCCCTGCTCATGTTCACGTGTTAATAGACAAGTGGCATGAGGAGTGTGTGTCAAGATGAAGGTGCCAGCCTCTTTTCATTGGTGCTCAGTGATAGGTCAAGGAGCAATGGGTCCAAGCTTGAACACGGAGGGTTACAGCTCAACACAGTTCTGTACTGTGAGGGTGACAGAACACTGCAGCAGGCTGCCCAGAAAGGTTGTGCTGGAGCAAGTGGAGAGGAGAGTAGTGAAGCTGGGGAAAGGCCTGGAGAATAAATCTTATGAGGAGTGAGGGAAAGAGCTGGGAGTGGTTAGTATGAAAAAAGAGTAGGCTGAGGACAGACTTCACTGCTGTCTAAAGCTACCTGAAAGGAGGTTGTGGAGAGGTTGGTGCTAGTCTCTTCTCACAGGTAAGTAGTGTTAGAACTAGAAGGAACGGCCTCAAGATGCAACTGGGTAGGTTGGAAGAGACCTCCAAGATCATCCAGTCCAACCTATCACCCAGCTCTATCTGATTATATACAGTAAAAAGGCAATACAAAAACACCACAGCCCTCCCTGAGATCAGAATCCCCAAGAGGGGTTCCCAACCACCCTTCCACCTTCCCCCCACCACTCAATCTTATCCCAGTATCTGTCTTATGTGCCAGAGAACAAGAGAGGATCACCCAATGGCGTTAAAAGCAGAAAAATGGTTAGTTGAGTTACACAGATCCACTTAGAAGGCAGGGAGAGAGCTCAGCAGCCAGAGCAGCTCTGCCTTACCTATGTTTTGGTTCTCACTCTTATACGTCTCAATGAATGAGTGAAGGAGACATCACCAATGCTTTCCTTTCTCATCCTATAGCCTTATTTCTCACTAAAATCCTCCACCTAGCCTCAAACCATCACACACCTCCCCTGGCCAAGCACTGATTTCCTTAATTTTCCGTTCTCCACTGGCAGTCATGCCCGTGACAGCTCTTGGGCTTTTTTCCTGCAAGTCATTTCCAGTCAGGAATGCTGACTCATGGGGGAGCTGAGGTTAAAGAAACTTACTTTATGTCAGAGAAATTGATCCCTTGTAATTTAAAACCTTCCCACNGAGTAGTGAAGCTGGGGAAAGGCCTGGAGAATAAATCTTATGAGGAGTGAGGGAAAGAGCTGGGAGTGGTTAGTATGAAAAAAGAGTAGGCTGAGGACAGACTTCACTGCTGTCTAAAGCTACCTGAAAGGAGGTTGTGGAGAGGTTGGTGCTAGTCTCTTCTCACAGGTAAGTAGTGTTAGAACTAGAAGGAACGGCCTCAAGATGCAACTGGGTAGGTTGGAAGAGACCTCCAAGATCATCCAGTCCAACCTATCACCCAGCTCTATCTGATTATATACAGTAAAAAGGCAATACAAAAACACCACAGCCCTCCCTGAGATCAGAATCCCCAAGAGGGGTTCCCAACCACCCTTCCACCTTCCCCCCACCACTCAATCTTATCCCAGTATCTGTCTTATGTGCCAGAGAACAAGAGAGGATCACCCAATGGCGTTAAAAGCAGAAAAATGGTTAGTTGAGTTACACAGATCCACTTAGAAGGCAGGGAGAGAGCTCAGCAGCCAGAGCAGCTCTGCCTTACCTATGTTTTGGTTCTCACTCTTATACGTCTCAATGAATGAGTGAAGGAGACATCACCAATGCTTTCCTTTCTCATCCTATAGCCTTATTTCTCACTAAAATCCTCCACCTAGCCTCAAACCATCACACACCTCCCCTGGCCAAGCACTGATTTCCTTAATTTTCCGTTCTCCACTGGCAGTCATGCCCGTGACAGCTCTTGGGCTTTTTTCCTGCAAGTCATTTCCAGTCAGGAATGCTGACTCATGGGGGAGCTGAGGTTAAAGAAACTTACTTTATGTCAGAGAAATTGATCCCTTGTAATTTAAAACCTTCCCACAAGGCTGTTTATCTCACGCCTCTTACTTCAGGTCTTCGTCCCGTATCTGGGCCATGGCAGGTGGAGAGCCATGGATCTGTCAGAAGGCTAAAGCTGTCTCATAGCTCATTTTGGCCTCCTTGACCTGGCATGCTCACCTTACTTTATTAGCACAGAGCTTTAGAACTTGTGAAAAGGCAAAACACTCCCCCTCAGAGCCCTCCTACATTTAGCATAGTAGCTCTTCTAACGCCTTTTTCAAGCTGCAGCAACCTCTGAACTCCCTCACCCCTGCTGCCTCTCCCTTTCTTTCTTCTTTATTGCTTTTCCTTTCTTCCCAGCTGACACATGAAGATTGCTCCTCTGCTGAGCTTCTGGCCTTTTGGCTTCATCCCTATGTCACTCTGGCACACAAGTAGCCATCACTATGTTAATCCCATCTGACTGCTCCCTTCGCTTGGGGGCTGGGTTACTTCAAAACTCCTTCTAACACATCTTTAGCCCTGCAGGAGTGTGGCAAACCAGACTTATTTAATCACTCAGTCTCCTTTGTGAGGGGCCTCCTACCATGACTGAAGGTTTCTTGGTATCCTGCTGTTCTCCATGGCCTCAAGGACCTTCTGCTGCTGGAGCTCATGCCTTTTTGCCACCTTTCACTTTATCCCCACAGCTAACATCACAACACTCCCATCCCTTCAGACTCCCAAGGGGAAGTCAGCCAAAGCAGCAAGCTGTTGGCCTTTGGCATGCTCTGTTCACCCCACACAGGACCTGTTTGCTCTGGAATGGCACAAGCACGATGGAGAGCAGAGCCTGTGTGAATGGGCAGCCTGGGGGCTGTGCCTGTCTGCAAAGCCTCCAGCCAGCAGCAAATCTGTCCCCTCTGTGACCCATGCAGGGAGTCAGCTGCTCCCACAACAGACACTGCAGCGCTGGCTGTAACTGCCCTCCCCCCACCTTTCTGTCTCATTTACCTGTCCCCTGTACATGAAGGAGCCTTGTTATGCTGCTTTGCAGCTTGATGCTTTGTCTCCTGTTCTTGTAACCCACTCTACAAGAGACTCTTCTGTAATTTGTCTTGGTGGATTTCCCATCAATTTAGCTGGCCCTGCACCCCAGAACTCTTGGGTATTCCCCCTGTAAAGACTTTGCAGAAGAAGGCAATGTCCTCCTGTCACATGTGCAGCTGTGCTGGTTTGAACTAATTGGAGGATTTGAATGAGAAATTAAACTATAGTCAGAGAAAAAAAACATTCCAATGTCTCCTTTACTCATTCATTTACTGGAATGGTCTAAAGTTAGAATCCAAACAAAGATAACTCAGACTGCTTTGTGCCATGGCTGCTGCTGCATCTCTCTCCCTGCCTTCTTAGCTGAATCTGAATAACTTCTAACTATTTTTCCTGCTGCTAGTCCCCTTGGCTGATCTACTTTCACTTATCTGACATGCAAGACAGGTAGTGAGATAAGATTGGGAAGTGGTAGGGTGGTTGGAAACCCCTCTTAGGGACTCTGATCTCTGGCAGAGCTGTGGTGTTTCTGCATTACCTTTTCCATGCATATATCTGTAAATCTCTGTTATATATTGTAAATATCTGCTTGTATATTGTGCAAAACTGTAAATATAAAGCTTCATTTCCTTAACTTCCAGCTGGCTGAGTCTGGCCTGGGATATTTCAAAGTGTGGGAGGGCAGGGAGCTGAGAAACCACCACAGCAGTGTAGCAAGTTCAACTGGACCCCAATCCAATTGTGACCTGTTGAGTAGCAATAGATTAACAGAACCAAAAAGCCTTCTGACAGCTGCTCGTGCCCTTGCTGAATCCCAGGCATCAGGCTCACCTCAAAAAGGATCAGAATAATCATAGAATTGTTTTTGTTGGAAGTGGCCTCTAAGATCAGTGAGTTCAACCATCGAGAATCAGACAGAACTCCGCGATAGATTGCTTTGTAGAGCTGGAATTTACACCACAAACCATCCAACCAAATGAAACACAAACTAGCAAAATAGAAACCAAACCCAACCAAACCAATTACAGGGGGAAAGAAACAAAAATTAGATTAGTTTAACAAGGCTGGTAATGGGGAAAGAGTCACTCACAGAGAGATTAAGCAAACCACTCATGTTACAGCATTGCCTTTGCTGTACTGTTTCTAGTTAGTGCTTTCATCCTTGCTTCTGAAGAAGGAGGACATTAAACTTGATAGAAGACAGCAAACTCCAGAGGAAAGTCTGAAGATATTTGGAACACTGCACAATTGCTGTTATTATGAGTGGGGGAAATTCCAGCTTGCTGCCAGGGAAGGTATAGGCTGGATATTAGGAGGAAGTCCTTCCCAGGGAGAGTGATTGGCGTTGGAATGGGCTGCCCAGGGAGATGATGTAATCACCATCCCTGGAGGAGTTCAAGAAAAGCCTGGATGAAGCACTTAGTGCCATTGGATGAGGCTGGGGGATAGGTTGGACTAGATGATCATGGAGGTCTCTTCCAACCTGATTCAACCTGGCTGATTCTATTCTATTCTAGAGAGAAAGAAGGTACTGTTAGAAAGAAAGAAGATACTACTTGAGGACAAAGATTTCATGCAACAATACTCACACTCCTGAGACTCTCATTCAAGCGCAAACTTGGCTTATGCTATTCTATTTTGTTCTATTCCCTTCCATTCTATTCTATTCCCTTCCATTCTATTCCATTCTATTTCTATTCCTATTCTATTCTATTTCTATTCTATTCCTACTCTATTCTATTTCTATTTCTATTCTATTTCTATTTCCATTTCTATTCTATTTCCATTTCCATTTCTATTTCAAAGCTTTTTAGTTCCATGCCTGAGCAAGGAAGACTCACCTCTCACATGCAGGTGGCACAACCCAGCTATGTGCAAGCACCCTTGGACTCAGCTCATCAAATGCAGGAGGGGACACCACCAGGTTCAGTGAGGCTGCTGTATCATTTAGGAGATGCTGTGAGACAGAATATGCAGCAATCACACTGAAGCAGAGCAAAACAGAGACAAGACAGATATGAAAAATTGCAGACTGATTAGCAATTTGTCATAGACTTCCAAGGAGTTTACCCAAGTTGGAGGTAATGGAACAACATGCACTTTCTGTGTCTTCAAAATGACTCAGGCAGCCAGGGTTCCATTCCAATTTCAGGAAAATAAATAGCAGTGATAATTGATGAACAGCTCTGAAATATCTTCCCATGTCTTTTCAGTTTTTGATTCTATCATTCTGGTAGGAGAAAAAAAATTCCCCAACAAACATTTTATTGATTGTCCTTCACACATTTTTTCTCCCCTCTGGAGCTGTTAGGGTGCTGTTCAGATGTCAGCCACGAGATACTAAACTAGAAATTCAGGGAGGGAAGAAAGGTATCTTTTCGCTGCAGCATTGGATCTGACATTCAAGAATCCAGACCCTGATTTTACTCTGAGAATTTTATTTATCCTTGCTGCACCTTCCCATTCATAATGGAAAAGAAGGGTTAAGTCCAGTGCCAAACTTTGACAGAACTTTGGTAATGGATTGTGAGCACTGGGGAAAAAAAAGACCATGTTTGTGGGGTGGGCTGGAGAGAGCAGAACATAAAAGAAGAGTTGTCAAAATGACTGAACTACCAAAAAATAAATCATCATAATCAGAGAGGAGTATTTCACAGAATCCTTGCATGATAGGGTTGAAAGGAATCTCTGAGG
Organism: Psilopogon haemacephalus; assembly: GCA_013396835.1. Lineage (NCBI taxonomy): Eukaryota > Metazoa > Chordata > Aves > Piciformes > Megalaimidae > Psilopogon > Psilopogon haemacephalus. The sequence continues at coordinate 605,348 of VWZI01006230.1, read as the reverse complement.
ATCATCCAGTCCAACCTCCCTTCTAAAGTATGGGCACCCATAGCAGCTTGCCCAGGATCAAAATGCCCAGATGGGTCTAGAATCTCTCCAGAGAAGGAGACTCCACAACCTCTCTGGGCAGCCTGCTCCAGGGTTCCAGCACCCTCACACCAAAGGTGGTTTTCCTCATATACGAATGGAATCTCCTGGATTCCAGTTTGTGCCCACTGCCCCTTGCCCTGTCACTGGGCACCACTGAAAAGAGCCTGGCACCATCTCCTTACCCCCTACCCTTTAGCTATTGATAAGCATTGATCAGATCCCCTCTAAGATTGCTCTTCTGCAGGCTAAACAGGATCAGGTCTCTCAACCTTTCCTCCTCAGAGAGATGCTCCAGGTCTCTCAGCATATTTGTATGCTCTGCTGGCTAAGTCCTGTAGTGGCTGGCCCAATTTTTGCCCCCTCCTTTTTTTCATTTTTCCTTTTTTCAGTGAAGTTCTCAGACCCCTGCACTCTGCAGCAAAACCTCGTTTCTCCTCCCATGAAATGACTCCACATAGGAGCCCAGATGATGCTCAGCAAATGTGAGCAGTCAGCTAGCAAGGGCCAGTTAAGCACATGCAGGTTTCACAATACAAAAGTGGAAGGGAAAAAAAAAAATTAAATCACATTGTGTGTATTTTTGTTTGCTTGTTTGTTAAGAGCAAGCACAAATATCCTTCAAGTTTCAAATGGGGTAGATTAGTGCCTTTAAATTTAGATATGAATGACACTGGCTGGCAAATTGCATTTAAGGTATGAATGCCTTCTGAACAAGTTTGCTTGATCAGTTCTGCCAAAGCGTTTCATTCCTGCCCTGAGCAAGGTGAGTCCTGCCAGATTAACCATGACCTTGTGTGCTAGTTTGAGGCTAACTGGAATATTAAAATAAGAGAAATTAGATTATAGGCTGTGAAAAAAGAAAACACTGCTTCTGCCCAATTCACTCATAGGTTTACTGAGATGTACTAAAGCAAGGATGCAAATACAGATAAGAGAGAGTTGCTCTGTGCCTGAGCTCTGACTGTTGGTCTCTCTCCCTCTCCTTGGCTTCCAGCTGGATCTGTGTAACCCAACTAAACAATTCTGCTTCTAATCCCCCTGGCTGACCTCCCCTGTGTACCTTGCATGCAAGGTAGATTCTGAGACAGGATTAAAGGGAGGGGGGAAAGTGGAAGGGTGATTGGGAACCCATCCTGGGGACTCTGATCTCTGGGAGGGGCATCACATTTCCGTATATTTCTGTATCTAGCTGTAAATATTTGTAATACACTGTAAATATCTGCTTGTATATTGTGCTAAGCTGTGAATAGAAAGCTTCATTCCTTAAATTCCAGATGGCTGAGCCTAGTCTGGGTGAATTCATTGTTTGGGGGGCTGGGGAACTCTTGAACTATCACACCCTGTAACCACACACAGGAATGTGGACATACTGGAGGTCCAGAGAAGGGCCACGAGGATGCTCAGAGGGCTGCAGTACCTTTGCTATGAGGAGAGACTGTAAGAGTTGGGGCTGTTCAGTCTGGAGAAGAGGAAGCTCCCAGGTGACCGTCTTGTGGCCTTCCAATATCTGAAGGGGACCTACAAAAAACCTGGGGAGGGAACTGGTGGTCCCACCAGAGACTGTGAAATAAAAAAGATCTGTCAGAACATATATATTGAGGTTTGTGTCTTCCAGAACTTTAGAGTGCGACAGTTCTGCATCTTAAACTCTTCTGCTGTTGTCTTTCCTAGCTAAAGCATAAAGGTCAGGGTCAGAAATGAAACTGCATTTGTTGTGTGAAAAGTAAAGCTGTCACTTGAGATTGTCAGCAGAAGGCAGTTGTCACTATCTTTGGGGAGCTCCTTTAAGGTTAGGGACTGCTTGTGACCTTGCTAATGGCAGTGTGCACTTGCAGCCCAGAAAGCCAAGCAGAGGCTGGGCTGCAGCAGGAGCAGTGTGGGCAGCAGGGTCAGGGAGGTGATTCTCCCCCTCTATTGTGCTCTGCTGAGAGCCCACCCGGAGTACTGCATCCAGTTTTGGAGCCACTAGGACAAGAGGGATGTGGACATGCTGGAGGTGTGCAGAGAAGGGCCACGAGGATGCTCAGAGGGCTGCAGCACCTCTGCTATGAGGACAGGCTGAAAGAGTTGGGGCAGCCAAAAGCTGACCACCTCCCGCTCATCTCAGCCTCCTCCCAGGACCTTAAAGCCTGAATCACTTTTACCCAAGCACAGCACTGCACTGCACTGTTCCAGGGCACGTTGCTCTTTAAGAACAAGATACACAGAGAAATGAGTACCAAAGATCTCACTTTTTTTTTTCCACGCACAGGAAGGAGAAAGCCAGCCCAGAACAAAGAGCTTCGGAGAGGAGCCACAGCCGCTCAGCCTGCAAAGGGCGACGAGCGCATACAAACAGTGCCTAATTAACGGCTTAAGGAGAGATTAGTTGCCATATGCTGCCAGGAACGATGGGTGTGCTTCCAGAGCACGATTCGCCCATTACAAATATGCCATCTCATGAAATATGCTGCCAGGAAGATGGGCTGGCTCACACCCTGGGGAACCAAGGGCAGAGGAGATGGTTGGGCGGTCTGGGTGCTGCGCTGGCTTCCCGCGCCTGCTGCTGGGGCTGGGGGCAAGGGGAGCAGCGTGGGAGGAGGAAGGGGCTGGAGCATCCACGGCTTCCAACTGCAGTTGCTCATCCCTTACCCTGACCTAGCTTTGATTTTGTGAGTTTGTATCTTGGTTGGGTTAGAATCATAGAATGGTTTAGGTTGGAAGGGGCCTCGAAGATTATCCAGTTCTAACCTCCCTCTGTGTCACAGGCAGGGACACCTCCCACTAGAACAGGTTGCTCAAGGCCTCATCCAGCCTGGCCTTGAACACCTCCAGGGAGGGAGCAGCCACAGCATCCCTGGGCAACCTGTGAGGTCTTACCACCCTCACTGTAAAGAACTTCCTCCTAACATCCACTTTCAATCTCCCCTCTGACAGTTTAAACCCATTCCTCCTCATCCTGTCATTACCAGACCTTGTCAATAGTCCCTCCCCAGCCTTCCTGTAGGCCCCTTTAGGTCTTGGAAGGCCACTCCAAGGTCTCCTGGCAGCCTTCTCTTCTCCAGGCTGCACAGCCCCAACTCTCAGCCTGTCCTCGTAGCACAGCTGCTGCAGTCCTCTGAGCACCTTGGTGGCCTTCTCTGCACTGGCTCCACCACTTGCATGTGCTGCTTGTGCTGAGGGCTGCAGAGCTGCAGACAGTGCTGCAGGTGGGGTGTGAGGAGAGCAGAGCCAAGGAGCAGAATCTCCTCCCTTGCCCTGCTGCCCACAGCTGCTCTTGCTGCAGCCCAGCACACAGTTGCTGTCTGGGCTGCACTCACACTGCAGCCTCATCTTGAGCTTTTCCTCACCCCAGACCCCCAGGTCCTGTTCCTCAGGGCTGCTCTCAGCCATTCCCCACCCAGCCTGGAGCTGTGCTGACATGGTTTGGGTGGCCACAGCAGGCACAGAGAGAGGGTCTGCTCCACCAGTGCTGAACAGCAAGCATTCTGTGAGCAGTGGAGTACGTCAAGAGACCAGCTCATGAAGGTTTTGCTTGATACTTTGAGGGCTCTGTTGTGACCTGTTTCCTCACTCAAGCCAAATACCTTTCATTAAAAAATTCCTCTTACCTGACCTTTGGGAAGCACAGGGAATTTACAACTACTGGAAAGGAGGTTGCAGCCAAGTGGAGTTGGTCCCTTCTCTCAGGCAACCTGTGACAGAACAAGAGGACACAGCCTCAAACTGCAACAGAACAGGTTCAGGATAGACGTTAGGAAGAAGTTCTTTACAGCAAGAGTGATTGTCATTGCCTGGGGAGGTGGTGGAGTCCCCATCCCTGGAGAGGTTTAAAAGGAGGCTGGATGAGGCACTTGCTGCCATGGTTTAGTTCATTAGAAGGTGTTAAGTTGGACTTGATCACAAAATCCTTTTCCAACCTGGTTAATTTTGTGATTCTGTGAATGTGGGAAGCCAGTTCAGGTCTCAGTGCTCACAATATGATCCAGTTGTGGCTGCCACTGCATAAAGTGGTTGTGCCCTTCTGGGCCATCCCCTGGCCAGATAGGTGCCCATTTCAATCCAACCCTCACAGCACAACTCTCTTTGCTACACAAAACCAAATATTGGTGTTCTGCAGCTCAGAAAGCTCAATGGACTTGTCAAGTGTTCAGCAGGGTTGAGCAGTTACCAGAAGGAGAGAAGGGATGGGAACAGCAACACACCTTAGAGCAAGAATGAACCCAGCATCACCATCACCTCAGCTGCCCTTTTCAGCAGAGCTTTGTCCTGTATGTGTTAATTAGAAGAAATCATTTAATCTTTCTCATCTCTTTTGCAAAATGAGTTATTGATATGTCCCAACCTCACCTGCTTTGGCACAGATAAATCCATAGCTGGCTCTTTACTGCCATGCTTATGGCACCCTGTGAATGGTTGTGTGCATAAAAGAAATGCAAACTGAAATCCAGACAGATTCCCCCCCCACCACCTTTTCTGAAATCAGCTGAAGGCCTGAAGCAAAGTCCCTGGAAAGCAGTGAAAAGTCTCCATCGTGGTGCAGCTCAGTCTATCAAAGTCTGAGCTCCAGTATTTCCTCAGAGATTTCCTCTCACCTGCCAAGGCTGACAGGCCTGAAAGCAAGTAGGGCACTGCCCCAAATGTGGGAGCAGCAGATTGTGCTACAAGCTTTATTCCACTGCAAATGGTATTATAATGTAGAGGGGATGACAATGCAGTCACTGTGAGCATCAAAAAGGTCAAGTGATCCTGTGCTTTCTTAGGAGCAATTTATGCAGTTTCAGTAGCATCTGAAAGGGAATAATCTCAAGTAGGCATTGAGAGCTCTCATTCTGCACTTTCCTGGATCCAGGCAGGAGATGGAAAAGCAAGATTTAATGGATGTTAAACAGAAGCAAAAGTAATGAACCTTCTGCTTTCTCAGAGCCTTTTCAGTTTCTCCTCCCAGCAGTTTTAAAGCTGGGCTCACACTCAGCCCGAGCCTCCTACCATTCACACACGGAGCAGTGACACCGCACACATTCCAGACCAGTGCTCATCTGCCTCCCAGTGCCATTTACACTTGAAAAGCAAGGAGCAGCCACCACCAGCAACACTGAAGGATGCAAAAAAACGGACAAGGTACCACCAGCTAAAAATACCTGATGCTGAAAATGGGATCCGAGCCATTGAGATCTGAGGCTTTGGTACAGCTCTGCGAGTTTTAACTACAGGAGCCTAAGGAGCTAAGAACTCAGAATTGCTGGGCTGTAAGAAAAATCTACTTTAAGTGAAGAAAATGTTAAAGTGACTTTTAAACCACAGCCAGAAGGCTCCTAAATATTGCAGCAGAATGGGCCATTGAGCAACACAGAGGCACCAAAGGAAAGGAAAGTTATTCAGAGCACAGAGAGGAAAATGGAAAGGCAGAGGGAAAATAGGTATAAGGGGAAGGTATGAAGAGAAATGATAATAGGAGGCATGCCCCTGTGAGAGGCTTAGCACATCCTATGGGCAGAGGATGTCTCTGGAATAGAAAGTGATAGGCTTTGACTTTAGCTGTAGCCTTCTAACCCCACCACTGCTCTGCAGAGGGGCTCCATCATCTGGGGCTGGGTGACAGACAGCACTCCAGGTGCAGTGTCACTTCCCAATTATCAGCAAGGATTGTGGCTGCCCCTCTGTCACTGCTGGGATCATGGAGTGCATTTCACTAGGCAGGAGCATTAGTAACCTGAGCCTGTCCATAGAATCACAGAGGAGACTTCTAAGATTACAAGAGGGATGTGGACGTGATGGAGCATGTCCAGAGAAGGGCCTCGAGGATGCTCAGAGAGCTGCAGTACCTCTGCTATGAAGACAGACTGAAAGAGTTGAGGCTGTGAAGTCTGGAGAAGAGAAGGCTTCCAGGTGACCTTCTTGTGGCTTTCCAGGATCTGAAGAGGGACTACAAAAAATCTGGAGAGGGACTTCTTAGGCTCTCAAGTAGTGGCAGGACTAGGGGGAATGGAGCAAAGCTGGAGATGGGAAGATTCAGATGGGATGTGAGGGGGAAGCTCTTCACATGAGAGTGGTGAGAGGTTGGAATGGGTTGCCCAGGGAGGTGTTTGGGGCCACATCCCCCAGGTGTTTGCAGCCAGGCTGGATGAGGCTGTGGGCTGCCTGCTCTAGGGTAGGGTGTCCCTGGGCATGGCAGGGGTTTGGAACTAGATGATCCTTGTGGTGCCTTCCAACCCTGACTGATTCTTTGATTCTAAGATCATTGAGTCCAACCATCACCCTAACAGCACCCTGGCCATTAAGCTCTGTCCTGAAGTGTCAGTAACAAACAAATCTCAAATACCATCAAAATTACTGATGTCAGGCAGGAGATAAAGTCCAAAGGACTGGGGGGAGAGGGGAGAGAAGGTTATTAAGAGATGAGCAAAAATCCCCCCCAAACTCACCACTTTCTGTTCAAGCACAGCTGCATGGAGAAGCTGCACACCCCTCAGAGTGGATTTATGACTCTCTGCAGAGAGAAACAAAAACATGGGTTTTTTTTTAGAAGATAAAGCTTTCCACACAGCCTCCTCTGTTATCATTCCACTAATTATTCTGGGATGTTCATGCTTTTCCTGTTTGTGATACACAGAAAATTCAGAGAGAAAGCACAGTACAGAATCCTCCCCCTCTACTTTCCTCCCCTTCTCCCCATTTCCTTTTGAAGCACAGTACAGTATCCTCCCCCTCTCCTTTCCTTCCCCTCTCCCATTTCCTTTTGAAGCACAGTACAGTATCCTCCCCTTCTCCTTTCCTTTCCCTCTCCCTCTCCCCATTTCCTTTTGAAGCACAGAATAGAATCCCTCCCCTCCTTTCCCTCTCCCCATTTCCTTTTGAAGCACAGAATAGAATCCCTCCCCTCCTTTCCCTCTCCCCATTTCCTTTTGAAGCACAGAATAGAATCCTCCCCTTCTCCTCTCCCCATTGCCTTTTGAAGCACAGAATAGAATCC
>VWZI01006230.1:566331-577745 GCA_013396835.1 Psilopogon haemacephalus | reverse complement strand
AATGAAGGAAATTATTTATACCTTTGCCAAGTCCATGAACAGATAATACAGGACATATTTTCCTAGTGGTCCTGGCCAGAACTGCAGAAGTTGGGCTTTGCTTGCTAAGCTGTGGCTCACCCTGGATGAAAGGAGAGCTGTAAGTATTTCTGGGAGCAGGGAAAGAGCACTTGCATTTAAATGGTGTATTATGTATGTATGTATGTATGGCTCTATTGTGACTGCAATCTAAATAAATAGGAATGCAGGAGGGTTAACAGAATCCTTATTACTCACTTCTGTCTCCCCAGCCTTAATTAGCTGACTCCTGTTTCTACTGCTGCAAAGGTCTGTGCAGGGAAGATGTGCAGGGAATTTCTTCTAGCATTTCACAGCTCTACAGGATTTTTGGCCCAGAGGTGGTGGTTATGCTGAGTAACTCTTGCCAGATGCCCCTCCTTTATTTTTCTAACAAACTGGGATTGACTGGAGTTTGTACATTGAGGCAAATGAAAGAACCTCAAATGAAAAGGCAGCAGGCTCACACCAAGGTCTTGAGATGTCCCTTGCACTGACTGGAGCCAATATAAAAACTGATGAAGTGGTTGTGGAATTTATTACAGGACAAGGAAGTTCTCTGAATGGAACATTGCTCCTGCATCACACGTGCAGGACAGTCAGGAGCGTGTGCTGCTCTGGGATGACTTGTTAAGAATTCTGTGAGTGTGACAGGTAGAGGCACCTCGTGTTTGAAGAGTCCTCTTCTCAAGCAAACCTCTTATCTTTGTCCCTCAGGATTTATTCCCTCTGTTACAGTCTGATTGCTCTGTCTCCACAGAGGGGAATGGGGCATTACCTGGGTTTTACGATCTTGGCACGAACTCAGAAGAGTAAGAAAGGTATAAAAGCAGCTGTGCAAGAATGAGACAGAACAAGGTACAAGTTTCATACCTGTTTCAGGGCTCCATTTTATCTGCTCTCTCCAATAAGGTTTGGTTTCTTCTCCTTTCCTTCTCTTCCAGACAGCAGTTGGTGTAACTGCCCTCTGAAATGCCTGCTGCAGGAGCCTCTCTTCCTTCTCTGACCCTACAGCACATCAAGAGCAGTGACCAGCAACCCATGGCTTGAGATTCCCAAGGGAAATCCCACAGACTACCTCTAAAGAGCCTGTTAACTGCCTATGGCCTAGAATGGACATCTCCAGCTCACATAAAGGGCTAAAAGATGAATAAAGTAAGATGGACCCATCAGAGCATGGCAAAAGCAGACCTAATTCTGTGCAATCTTGCTGAAGGACTTTAAATTACAAATTGAAAGGGTCCCTACCAACCAGAGTCCAGAGGCTTCCCTGATCAAGGAATACCAGTTAGTTCCATCTGCAGACAGAAGTAAACCCACCCAATTCTCACTCACTTGCTCGCTACCAGAGGTCATGATTCAGTTACCTTCACATGCGCACTGCACTCCCTTGCATGGTCTCATTTCTTTATGTTAATAAACAAAGTACCTCAAGCCTGTTTACAGGAGATCAAACACCCATTTCCTTAGAGGCAATCTGAAGGAGGAGGGAAAAAAAAAAACAAACTCATAAGAGGTAGCAGAGCAGACAGCTGCTGCAAAGGTCTTCATTGCATATAAAGCCTGAACCCATAAACCACCACCAAACACAAAAACTTACAAAAAAAAAAAAGGGACTGTTAAGTCCTACTGTACCTTTGAGGGGCTTTCGTCTACCTCTTTCCTCCAGACAGTTCAGGGCCTTCCTTCTCCTAGATAGCTCTGGAATTCCTTGCTTCAGTTACCTCCCTTAATGATTTAAGATGTCAGTTACCCCTGTACGAGATAGTCACCCCTGAACCACCTTTCTTTATCTGTCTCCAATCCCCTCTGCTTGAGATTAAACTTTAGACCAATGCGATGCTATCAGTAAGCAGTGCTCCCTCACCCCTGAAGGAAGCCCCAATGGGAACACATTTATCTCTACTTTGACCATTCAAATATTTTCACTATCATATTTTTCCAGCCTAAAATTCCTTGAGGAGTTCACCTTTTCTGATGAGCAGATCCTCCAGCAGGGGATGCTTTTGTTGGAAAGCTCACCCTGACCATTAATCCTTTCAGGACTGAGAATCCTTCCTTTATCTCATCTCAATTTCCCATTCTCCCAGAGAAAACAAACCCATCACCCATAATCTTGCCTCAAACACAGTGCCTATTTTGCTATAGGCCATTCCCTAGGGTTCAAACAACCTCAAGGTAATCAGGTTGTTTATAGTGAGCTTCTCTTCTCTCTCTCCACACAATTCCACCCCATCCTTAACTCACGTTCAGAGGATGTTCTCTGTGCTGCAAGAACAACATAAAGATCCCTGAGCCGGCACAGACTGAAGCTGGGTCTCTCTGTTCCAAAAGCAAGGTGACTGAAGGATGATAATACAATTTGGCCACACAATCTGGGCTGTTGGCTGAGCACCATTCCAGGTGGGTGGCAGGCTGGGCACTAGAAGACTGAGGCAAACAGTTAGGTTGCCACATAAGATGTGAGTAACAGCTGGGCTGTGGTAACCACTGCCTGCATTAAACTCAAGGTAAAACTCAGCTTCAGTACCTCTCCTTGCAGCTTCTGTTACCCGCCCTTGGCATTTGCAGAGGACTAAAAGCACACAGAGAGTTGCTGTGGGTCAGCTGATAGATGCACCTGATCTTTCCACAGCGCTTCTCACATCACAAAACACATTCAACTCTACCTGGAGACCTTAAACCTCTCCACTGCAAGGACTAGACTGCTCCACTCATCCGACAGCTCCTCCTCCCCATGCACACATCCATACCTTGGGCTTACTTACAGCTTCTTAATCCACTTTCCTTCACGATAGCTACGCCTCAGATTCCCTCCCACACTTCACATCTCAATCATATTGTCGCTCCTTTTACCTCTCCACCCCTGGCTGTCACCCTCCCTACCTGCACTAAGTCTTGCAGGAATTGGTGAGGTGGACCTATCTCTCTGCTGGCTTCCATCTGAAATGAAAGGAGTGTTAAAAACTAACTCGTACCTCCACAGCACCCACAGGGAGTGATTCCCTCTGGCTTTCTGGCACCAACACTCTGCTGATTTGCAGTTTCTTCCTACCTGGTTAGTTGTAGACCAAACCCATTCCGGGATCAGAATTCCCTCTTCTCTGCTAATGGCTTCCAACTCTTGTCCTACACTCTTACAGCAAGCCACCTGTAATTAAAACACTAACATTATGCCTTCTTTCTCATTTTTGCCTCACAGTTTTTCTTTACCTTCTATTTTTTTTTTTTTTTTCCTGCAGAATTGTTTGTGTTGCTTAGTGGTAAAAAGAAAAAAAAGAACCAAAACAAACAAACAAACAAACAAAAAAAAAACACCACCAAAACCAAAAACAGACAAACAGAAAATAAAAACCCACCCAAACAACTAAATGCAGTAGCATGTTTCATGAGACAGCAGACATCTAACTACAGCCCCAACAGGAGCTGAAAGCGATTCTGTGATTTCTTGCAGACAACAGAAGGGACCAGCTATAAACAGAGCAGTGGCACCTGTGAGGGGATCCTCACGATACTTTTTGGCATGCTGGCTACACCAGAGACAATCTGGTTCGAGCTCATTTAAGACCTTTGTGATATTTGTGTGGAAACAAGCCAAGAACCCAAAGCTCCCCTGAAACAATACGAGCAGGCTGCTCAGCACCCTACGAAGCCCCTTCTCTGCTTCTCAGGAAGAGGATTATTGCTGCTCCAAGCATCCTTCCTTAGGCTGCTGCAGGTCCTGGTGGAGATGATAACTGGTTAGATACTGGTATGTGTTGAGCCTAGTGTTATTTTCATCAGATTTCATTTTCATTCTCCATTGACTCGAAACAAGAATGACCACAAAGAGGAGTTTGCCTTCTGAGTCTGCATACAGAATGAGCAAAACATTTCAACTCAGGGATGCTTTGGGCCAGCCATTGACGTGGCAGAACTCCCAGCACTGTCTCTGAGTATATACCTGAGGGTGGAAAACCACAGGGTGGGAAGAAAGTGGAGCCTCCTTACACTCTTACCTTCAGACTGTCTTTCAGCACGTTTGCATTTGAAGAAACCTACATCTCCCAGGATCTAACTTCTACCCAGAACGACCTCACAGCCCTGCACCCCCAAGATATATAAAGGGCTAAAGCCAAATACTGAATAGCAACAAGACCTTGTCCACTCTTTTTTTTTTTTTTCTCTGAGATTACCCTGCAGACCTTAACGATTAACTACTTAAACATACTCTTTCAGAAAAGCAATTTCTTAGCTGCTGAGAAGTCAGAGTGAGATCCAGGGCCCTGGCAAAACACATCTTGGTGTTTGTTTCCAAGCAGGAGAATAGCACAGGCAGTTTTGCAGAACAAACCAAAAGCCCTTTTGCTTAAGAAGGAAATTTGCTGTGCTGGTCTAACGCTTCCCTTAGCAAGTGTCAGAGCAAGTTTCTGTGTACGTACATCACCTTTCCTACAGCTTGGATGGGTTGACATTTTGAAGATTTGCAGAGCCTGGGAAACTGAACGAATCGCTCAGCTACACCTGACTGTGCAATGGCTCAGACACAGAGAGGAAAGGCTGAGCACACCTGATTTCAAGATTACCTTCAGTTCTCAAATCTCTTGAGCAGGAACCTTCTTTGTTCTCTGTTTGCACAGTGCCTAGTTCAGCAGGGTCCTGTCAGGACTAGGGGTCCTAAGCTCTACAGCAATACAAATAATAAATAGAAAATGATGATACATAGTGTATATATGAGCGAAAATACCTACTTCATACCCTGTTTTGTTTCTTTTTTGTTTTTTTTTTTCCCCAAAGACACAATGCACCCAGCAAACACTTTGAAAAAAAAAAAAATATATATGGTAACAAAGTTACCAAAATTTGCAAGACAAATGCAATTTGTTTGATGCAAATATTTAACCTTAAGGTTTGAGTGGCTGGGAAATGCCTTTCAAGGTGTTTGCTTCGCCAGCACCAGCAGGAACCCAGACCAGAGAGATGCGAGCGGTTCATGCACAGCCTTGGGAGTCTGGCCAAGGGTGGGAGGAAGCCGAGGCAGTGGATCCATGAACAGCTTCTCATCTCCACCATCTACGTTCGTGCCAAAAGGGAAGAGAATTCCAGTGGTTTCCTTCTATTTTTTCTTTTTCTGTGTGTGTATTGACCTTTTCATTTGGTAAAACAAGTAAAAGGAAGCAGATAAGGTAGAGGAATCATAATGAAACATTTCACACAACCCCTATNAAAAAAAAAAAAAAAAAAAAAAAGACTGGGATTTGTGAACAGAGTTATAAATTAAAAAGGAGGCATTTAAAAGAGAATTTCCTAAGGGTTTCATTCCTTCCCCACTCTGCAGCAAGGAGAGCAAAAATACAATCCGAGAGAGGTGAGAAGAAGTCAGAGGGGATTAGAAAGTCCAGTCTGTCAGCCTGTCTCCCACGTTGCTAATTTTTTACAGGAGGTTATTTAAGAAGCAGTAGATGTTCTGGTAGAAAGCAGGCAGCAGCAAACGCAGGTGGCGCCGGAGCGAGGTCTGTGCAATCCCAGTCTCTTGCTCAGGGAAGGAAGAGGTTTTCCCTTCCCACACCTGTCACTGCCTTCCAGTGTGGGAGAAGAGAGAAATGTCTGCCAGAGATTGGGGCCTGGCATTTCGGAGGCTCCCTTCCCTCCTTCGCTGGGCTAGAAGGAACTCAAGTATTCCAGTGCAACCTCGTATACAAATTTATACTGTTCCTGGAAGAGAGAACAGAAACCAGCGCCGTTAGGGTACAGGTACAGCCTTCAGAGCCTCCTCGCTCTACAAGCTGCCAGAAATGCCTCCTCCTCCTTCCTCATAGAGTTTGGCAGGGCCAGGCAAACAAGAGCTGCATTTCTACACGGTCCTGACCAAGCACTACCAACAGATAGCTTTGTCAGTGGAGGAGAGAACACCCCAAGACACAGCACAGGCTTTGTTCCAAGCCTTCAGTGCACACATGGCTTCTGAGGTGAGATTCACTCTGATCAATGATGATGATTGAACCCAGGACAATTTAATCTCTTCAGCTGCAGGGAGCAAGGCCAGGGGTTTGGGCTGTTCTCCCTTCCTGGTTTCATGTTTTTTTTCAAATATTAAGCACCAGGCTGGACGTATGCACAGGAAGACAAATCCTAGCACCAGGCTGGACACATGCACAGAAGGACAAATCCCATCCCCTTCCCCACAACCACTTGGGGCTTAACCTCCTGGAGGCAGCTGGGCATGGGAGACAGTGTCCTTCTCACCCTGCCTCTGTCCCCATTCTGCTCAAGGAGAGAAGCAATGGGAGCAGAGGATTCACTGCACATGCTAAAATGGCTTTAATTTTGGGTGCGCCACGTTGTGACTCGCTTTGACTCCTACTGGGCTAAGCCATGACACTTTATTGCCTCTCCTGAGGCACTCCTGCATTTGCTGAGTGGGGTAAACGAAGGGGCAAACCCTTACCAGTGACTCCACCATGTTGGATTTGTTATTCCGTAACGTTTTCACTATGTGGAACACGTCGATGATGTTCTGCTGTTGGATCATTTCACACACGCTGCAGATGGCACAGAAGGTGCCACTGCGTCCCCCACCGTTCCTGGGCACAGATGAGGCAACAGGTTAGCACTTTGGCTGAGGGGTGGGAGGAAAGCCCTGCTTGCACCTCCCATGCCACACGTGCAGAGGAAGGGACTGTCCTGTGAAGGAAGGCTGAGAGAGTTGGAGTTGGTCAGCCTAGAGGAGAGAAGGCTCCAGGGAGCCCTTCTGGTGGCATTTCCATGCTTAAAGCAGCTGATGAGCAAGATGGGGACAGGCCTTTGAGCAGGGCCTGCTGGGACAGGACAAGGGGTAATGGTCTGAAACTAAAAGAGGGAGATTTAGGCTAGAGAGAAAGAAGATTTTTACACTAATGGTGGTGAGACTGGCCCATGTCATAGATGCTCTGTCCTCAGAACTATTCCAGGTCAGAGTGTTTGAGCGTCTGAGCAACCTTCTCTAGTTGCAGATGTCTCTGCTGACAGTTGGACTAGATGACCTTTAAAGGTCTGTTCCAAGCCAAACCAGTTTATGAGTCTATGGCTGGTTGAAGACCCTTAGAGGTTTCTGAAAGTAGAGACCTGCAGCATAGGAGACAGGATGGAAGGGCTAAGCTGATCCCTGAGAGTGATGGACAGGGAAGCCCCAGGGACTGCAGTGCTGCTCCTCACTGCCCTGGGGCCCAGAGCAGCAATGTGGTCAGAGCAGGACATGTGGCAGTGCAGCACTGGTTGTGCCTGGGCTCCACTCAGGACACCTGCCTACACAACAGAATGCAGCAGAGCTTTTCCAGCTACTCCTCAGTGCAATCAGTAAAATTTCTGGGCCAGGATGCTCTAATGCAGCACAGTGCTCAACTTACAAACGTAATTTAACTACATTTTCCCCAGCTGAAGCCTGGCAAACCACCAAATTTCCATATCCATCATCAGTGCTCTTCAGACAGCACTTTGTGAGGCTGCAGACGCTTCCCGGTCCTACTCACAGGCAGTGGACCACAGTCCGTCCATCTCTCCCATCGTACTGCTCCTGCCACTTCTCCAACCTTCGGACCACCTTGAGGAGGGAGCGTTTGGAAGGAGGAGTGTCCCTGTAGGCTGGCCAGCCGATGTACTGCAGGTGCTGCACGATGCGGTACCCGTCCTGAGGCTGAAACAAAGACAGTTTGCAAGCTGCCAAATGGGATGGGGCAGGGGGCAGAGAGAGGGTAAAGTAAGGGACACTGGCTCCATGGCATCTTCCCTTGGGATCTGAAGGCTTCCAGGAGTCCTTATAGTAGCCTTCCAATATCTGAAGGGGCCTACAGGAGGGCTGGAGAGGGACTATTGACAAGGTCTTGTAATGAGAGGACGAGGGGGAATGAGTTTAAACTGGCAGAGGGGAGATTTAAATGGGATGTTAGGAGGAAGTTCTTCACAGTGAGGGTGGTGAGACACTGGAACACGTTGCCCAGGGAGGTTGTGGCTGCTCCCTCCCTGAATGTGTTCAAAGTTAGGCTGGATGAGGTCTTGAGTGACCTGATCTAGTGGGAGGTGTCCCTGCCTATGGCACAGGGTCGGTTGGAACTGGATGATCTTCGAGGTCCCTTCCAACTTAAACCATTCTATGATTCTATGTCAGTGTTCACATCCTCCACTTGGACATATGATACAGTGGGGAAAGAAGGACTTTTGGGTAATCAGGATAAAATTGATGGCCTTAGGTACTACAGAGTCAGACAAAAAAAACAGCATGTAGGCTCTTGTGCTTTGTTTCCAGTAAAGTCTCATCAAACTGTGTAATCTGCTATAGGTGATCCTACTTTGGCAGGGGGATTGGACTAGATGATCTTTCAAGGTCTCTCCCAGCTCTTGACAGTCTATGATTCTATGAAACTATACAAACAGATCAAATGTGCCTTTCCTAGAATCATAGAATTAGTCAGAGTTGGAAGGCACCACAAAGATCATCCAGTTCCAACCCCCCTGCCATGCCCAGGGACACCCTACCCTAGATCAGGCTGCCCACAGACTCTGCCAACCTGGCCAAAAACATCTTCAGGGATGAGGCCCCAACCATCTCCCTGGGCTACCCATTCCAGCCTCTCACCACTCTCCTGCTCAACAACTTCCTCCTCACCTCCAGTCTGAATCTCCCCACCTCCAGCTTTGCTCCATTCCCCCTAATCCTGGCACTACCTGACAGCCTAAAAAGTCCCTCCCCAGCATTTTTATAGGCCCCCTTCAGATAGTGGAAGGCCTGTGCTGGAGGTTAGTTGTGCCTAAAAAACAAAGGCAAAGAAGCCCCTCAAAAAAAGAAAAAAAAAAAAAAAAATCTAGGGACTGTGTCAGGAAAAGATCCTCAGACAGAGTTTAGCAGCAGCCACTGGTGTTGAGCACAGCTGGGTGCAGAAAGCTGTGAGTCCACATCACCCACCCTGCCAGTGAGGCATTGGTGAGCCAGCTTCAGCCTGAGTCTGAGTCTTAGCCTTGTTAGCTGCAGGACTTCAGAGCTGTTCCTGTTCAGAGGCAGCTGGCCTGGGATACAGAGAGGCAAAGATCTACCTGCTCTATTGATTTGGGTAGCTGGCCCCAAGTTTCACTCTGCAACATTACAACTGAATCCCTGCGCAGGCTCTGAGCGTGCAATCAGAAGGTGATGTGTTAAACAGCATGGAAAAGTAATTTGTGGAGCCTGTTTCCATTTCTGATTAGGAAAAAAAAAAAACCAAAATGAAAGAGGAGCAAAAAGAAGAGATAAAATGAATCTTGGAAACAACTGATGAGAAAAAAAAAAAATCCTCTACAAAACCCCTTTCCTGCAGCCCCTGGAGCTGCACTGCCAGGGTCCAGTGTGCAGATCAACTTTGTTTCTACCATTTCAGCTCCTGGGGCTGAGGGGACACAGACAAAGAGTTTGCTTACAGAAATGGCAAGTTGCTTATTTATACCCAAAAAAATAGTGGCAATTGGGAATCCCAGTCCAGCCAGTAAATGCTGCATCTGTCTTCAGAGACACCATATAGTAGCTGACAGATGGAGGGCTGCTGACAGCTCTCCCAGTTTATTTCCTGTGATGCTGATGGTTTTATATTGGCTGCTAAGTGATTAATTGTCCTCAAATACACACAGAAAAATGGTTTCCATTTAAATACAGATTTTCAGCTGGTATCATCCACTTTCCCCTTTCAGCCAAGAGTCTCTTCCCAATATACTCTGACGCAATTAAATGTTAATTAAAGGAAGCAGCTACTGAATTTTTGGGTTTTTTTCAGTGAAATTTTGTTCCTGGGTGACAGATTCAGAACCTTTAAATCGCAAGTTTTGGCTCTGCCTCTTCTCTGTGCCAAAAAAAACTATTTTTTGAAGATAAAAAAAAAGGAATCTGGTACTTCACAGATCTTACCCTGGCCATGTTGCAGATCCGGAATATCCTGTTGATGATATCTTCATCGATGTCTGCTGAAACAAACTCCACTTGAATTGGGCCATAGCAACAGGAGGTCTTCTCTGGCCAGTATTGCATGCAGAGCTGGAGAAAACACCGAAAGGAACAGGAAGCATCTCAACTACTAACGAGGACTCTTGCTGTTCCTTCAAATTTATAACCAGCTGACACCCCCCCCCCCCTCCCCCCCCCCAAACTAGTCCTGTATTACATAGCTCTGCTCATAGGCACCTTCCTACCTGAGGCAAAGTGATTTATATAAAATCATAGAATGGTTTAGGTTGGAAGGGAGCTCAAAGCTCAGCCAGTTCCAACCCCCCTGTGCCATAGGCAGGGACACCTCCCACTAGCACAGGTCGCTCAAGGCCTCATCCAGCCTGGTCTTGAACACCTCCAGGGAGGGTGTAGCCACAACCTCCCTGGGCAACTTGTGCCAGTGTCTCACCACCCTCACTGTGAAGAACTTTCTCCTAACATCCCCTTTAAATCTTCCCTTTGCCAGTTTAAACCCATTCCTCCTCATCCTGTCATTACAAGACCTTGTGAACAGTCCCTCCCAAGCCCTTCTGTAGGGCTCTCAGCCTTTGCTCCTCACAGAGCTGCTCCAGGCCCCTCAGCATCTTTGTAGCCTCTGCTGGACTCTCTCCAGTAGTTCCTTGTCTCTTGAACTAAGGGAGCCCAGAACTGGCCCCAGTACTGTATCTGTGGCCTCACTAGGGCTGAGCAGAGAGGGAGAAGAATCTCCCTCAGCCTGCTTGGTCATTCTTCTTAATGCCCTCAAGGATCTCATTGCCCTTTCCAGCCACAAGAGCTCATTGCTGTAGGTAAATGAATTAGGAACCGGAGTGGTTTGATGTTAATGAGGAAACAGTGAATACACCAACAAGAACAATTCTTGTTCAGGCTAAGTGCAACTTCCCTCTACTCTGCCCTGGTGAGACTCCACCTGCAGTATTCCATCCAGTTTTGGAGCCCCTATTACAAGAGGGATGTGAACATGCTGGAGGTGTCCAGAGAAGGGCCACAAGGATGCTCAGAGGGCTGCAGCACCTCTGCTATGAGAACAGACTGAAAGAGTTGGGGCTGTGCAGTCTGGAGAAGAGGAGGCTCCCAGGTTCCTCACCATGAGAGTGGTGAGAGCTTGGAATGGGTTGGCCAGGGAGGTGTTTGGGGCCAGATCCCTGGAGGTGTTTTTGGCCAGGCTGCCAGAGGCTGTGGGCAACCTGATCTAGGGTAGGGTGTCCCTGGGCATGGCAAGGGGGTTGGAACTGGATGATCCTTGTGGTCCCTTCCAACCCTAACTAATTCTATGATTCTGGGTGAGTTTTTTTTTGCTATTTGTTTTGGGGATTTGGGGTTTGGTTGGTTGGTTTGGGTTTTTTGGTGTTTTTTTCTTTTTTGCTTTCTTGGGTTTTTGTTGGCTTTTTTT